>JAEMOT010000205.1:234599-253472 GCA_019297695.1 Apostasia ramifera
GCGGGGTTAGGTGAAGTTGATTGTGACAGGCGTTACCTCGTACCCTCGGGCCCGAGGTTACGAGGGATGATCCTGGAACATCGTGGTTGATGTTTGAATAAATCCTCGTGCCCGAGGTTTGACCTGGGTCAATAGTCCTGCAAAACTGGAAGCTGAGTCAGCAAATCAATCAATCAAGTACAGACCCGTCGGGAGCCACGCATTCGGCCAGGATGCAGTGCAGGAACCACGTGTTAACAATTATTATTACTAGCCCGAAGCGATCCTCTAATATAAAATAGGTTTACATAATAGGTTATTTTTTTCTTTCTCTATTCTGTAACGATCTCCTTTTGAAAACTATAACTTAATTCACTTAATTCTTACTTGATATAATAAAATATTATTTAAGAATGTGACTCGGTGCTCATTCGTCATTAAAATCTATCAAGCTTATTTTAACTTCGTAGATTTAAATCGTCAATATGATAACATAATTTTTCTCGTGAATATTCGAGCTTTCACGATAAAAATCACTCTCTCTACTTTATTTTTCTGATTACATTAAATTACACTTTCTTTTCTACCTGTTCAACCTTATAATTAGCCGATTTCTTCTTTCGCATCAACAATACGAGAAAATAACTCTCTTCAAAGTTGTGGAAAATAACTTTTTCTCTCTAATACTGTGGCAAAAACCAAAGAGCACTGAATATGTAAAATGTTGTCCCCAATAAAATCTAAATCCTTTTTATGAGCACAAACCATTATCGGTCCTGTTTGGTGCGAGGATCAAAACAGGACCAAAATAGTACTAGTTTAAAAAAAAAAAAAAAAAATAAATTATTTTAATTATTCTACATAAATTTTAATATAAAAAATAATATTTTATTTCACATACTCAATAATTTTTAATAAAAATATAAATTTTATTTCACATCTTAGATCAAAATACTCGATTTGAATATTTTGGTCTAGAATGTGAAATAAAGTTGATATTTTTATTTTAAATTGTTGAGTATATAAAGTAAAATAATATTTTTTATATTTGAATTTGTGTAAAATAATTTAAAATATTTATATATTATTATTATTGTTGTTTTTTAAATTAGTATTATTTTGGTCCTGTTTTAGTCCTGTTTTGATCCTCGCGCCAAACAGGGCAAGTATGACTTTATTATTACTGGCTTTTGATGAGATAATGAAGTTAATCGATTTTTTTTTTCACATAAAATATCAAGTTAGCTCTATCCTATATAGAATACATATGTAATATTTTTTTTATAGTCCTATAGGACATAAATTAGAATAGTCATTTAATGGGTTTTGCTCATCTTGTAGCTAAATAACAAATAAATTAAGTATGATTCAACAAAAAACATTAAAGTAATAAATGGTAATAAATGTATAGATTTATACTTCATTTGGGAATTCCATTTTGCCTAACTTTTTTCAATATATTTCGATGCTCTATGTGGCTTAGAGAATGCCACCAAATAAAGTTCTGCTAATATTTGATTGGTGGCTAAGTTAATTATAATTATTTTTTTAATTTTTTTAATAAAATATATATATATATATATATATAATTATTTGAAATATGTATATAATTAAAATTAATTAATTGTGAGAATATTAAAAAAAAGGATAATTACCTACATGCCACACAATTTAGTGTTATTTATGCCTTGCTCATCCATTTTTAATTAATTACATTATGCACACTCAAAATATTACAAAATCTTACATATACATATTTGAGTTAAAACTTAATTAAAATCTATTTGAAAAAAAAAAAATTCTGTTAGTAAATTATTAAAATTATATTTTTACTCTTAATAGTATATATTTTTCTCTTCCTCAATACCACAATAAAGCGCTGATTTGTCCTAAAATCAATTCATATCGCGGATGTCTTCTTTCTTTTTCGCCACCTAAACATTAAGGTTTTAGGATTTTCACTCAAAATATATTTAAATATCCTTAAAATAATATGATGAACGGCTCAGATTTTTGGTAATTTAATTATAGTTAGATTATTAAAAAATTATGATTACTCATTATAATAAAAATAAGTTAAAATATGTGTATATAAGATTTTATAATATTTTAAGTGTGCATAGCGTAATTAATTAAGGATGAATAGGTAAGGCATAAATAAAACTAAATTGTGTGACATGTAGGTAATTATTCCTAAATAAAATTGATTGATATATTAAAAATTATATAAATTATTTTATTTTTTTAAAAAATAATTATGATCAAGGACCAACCAAACAAATGCTCATTATTATAATTTAAAAAAAAAATCAAAAAAGTGTTCAGTTTTTATATTTTGTATATATCCTAAAATGGTTGTAATTATAATTTCACAGTCTTGCATATATTATCCCTAATTATTATCATCCACTGCAGTTTTTTTTTTTGATTGACATCCACTGCAGTTATAAGATAGAAAAGAATAGTTTTTATATTTTTCAAATAAAAAAAAACAAATAAGATAAATTTGTTCAATATATAAAATTAAGAGCATAATCTCAACTAATTCAACAAGAAAATTTTAATTCTTGAAATAAAATGGTGCAGTACAGAGAAAGAAAAAGGTAGGATTACATGTTAAATACCAAAAATATGATAGCTAATTAAAATAAAAATAATTAGTTTTCAAAATTAGATATCTAAAATATTTTATATTTTTTGAATAATTATTATAATGAATATATTTTTTTCCTTTCTACTAATTTCTTTTTCTTGTGTTATCACTTTCTTTTCCTCATGAATTACTTTATTTATTATAGTTAAATAAAATATATTTTCTGAAAGTTAAATAGAATGTTAATTATCTCATAAGTAAGGGGCAATATAAATTAAAATTATTTATTGTGCTAGAATCTTTCTTAATCTTTATACGCAACATTAAAGAATATAATTAAACTTTAAATTTGTCCATTTATGAGTCTCGCTTTAAAAATATATTCAATTGTGAAGAGTATTTATTAATAGGAATAATTAACTACATCATAAATTTTTTTTAATAATTTTTATGTATTACTTTTTTACAAAATTTAAATTATGAGATAACATATATTTAAATAAAAATATAATTTTAAAATTTTATATAATACGTATATATAAATTTTTGTTATTAATATTATATAATATGAACAAGATTTTATTGAATGGACAGTATTAGAAGAAATGGTAGAAATTCTGGATGATTTTTAAAAAATAAGTATGTTTAATTTATTAATTAGCATTTTAAGCATCATTTAAGAAAAAATGTATACATATTATTAATTTTTAAATGTATACATAAGATAATATTTTTCAAGCTATAATATAAAAAAATATTGTATGTGATTACAGATTACTTTACATTTTCAAGATTTTTAGGATATGTAAGCTTGTTATGTCCAATTAAATGACGTATATTGCAAGTTCTGCTCAGTTTATCTCTTCGTTCATTTATTGTGTTTCTAGTACAACATATACATGGTGGCCAAGCCTTCTTACGTGCAACGATAGTAAAAATAGGTCACTACTTGCTTTCCAGAAATATAATCATTAACTTCCTATTTATTGATTATTTCTAACCACTGAATATAACTTTAATGATATTTCTTCGCGCATATCAAGTTTTCATATAACTGATTTTAATATTATACTTTATATTTATTCATGACATAATGTTACTAGGGAGCATATCAATTTAAGTTCGCATTACTAATTCTGCTAATCGAGCAATAAATCTAGATATGCATTGACAGTGGTTCTCATGGGATTTTTAGGTTAGAACAGTTATGCGACTCACCAGGAGTAGATATCTTTCATACATCGCTCTATCTCTTGGTGGCAAAGGCCATTTATATAGACTAGACTTATTTGTAATATATATACAAATTAATGTTATTTTTTATTTATTTGACACTATTTTCTTATATTACACATGATTATGAATTGCTCAATCACTCAATTAACATTGCAACTTCTCACTTTGAATAAAATGCAGTATTTACCTAATGATGTTATAGCTCTAAAAAATTTAAATGCTATCTAGGCTACTAAGATAGGCATCATCGTTGATCTCTGCATCACACTATTGTATGTTTGCGGCAAACAGAACATAAGTATTATTTGATTTAAACTGCTGTGCTCATGTTGAATTTATTATAGCAGAATTAGTTAAAAGAGTATTAACATTATGTTTGCTTTGAACGCACTCCTCTGCTGTTTATCCTCATTGGAGTTCCATTTTCTTTTAAATTGAGTTAGACTACTATTATATATTAATTGATAATCATAGTCTTTCTCATTATTAGCATCATCAACTTGCATATTATAGGATTTAGGGTTAATTAACTAATTAATGAGTAATTAATTAAGTAATAATAATAAATAAAATTATTAAATAATTATTAATTAATTAATAGTTAATTAATTAATAATATTAATATTAAATTTTAAATTATCCACCAATTAATAAATTAATTAACAAATTTTAATTTAGTAATTAATTAATTAAATTTTAATTAAATAATTTAGTAATTAATATTAGATATTAATAATTTATTAATTAATTCATAATAATAAGAGAAGTTTAAAAAATATCTGAAATACTTCTATATTATGGAAGTTGTCCGAACGGTATGCGACTTCGATGCTAGGATTAAATTCATTAAATAGATCATACTATTGTGTTATTTGCATAATATAATTTTATTTTTTGTAATGTTTGGATTACCTATATATTTGTATATATATGTATATATATGTATGTATATATGTATATATATGTATGTATATATATGTATATATATGTATATATATATATATATGTATATAGATATATATTTACGTGCGTGCGTGCGTGTGTGTTTGTATTATTTTAAGTGATTAGACATTTGAGCTCACCCGTTGTTATCACAATGACGTTGCCGGAGAAGTCGCAGCCTCTGCTCCAGTCGCCGCCACCGCCACCGCCACCGCCTCCACCTCCACCTCCACCACCACCTCCACCCCGTCCTCCTCCTCCACCTGCAAGCTATTTAATCCCAATTCCTATTCCTTCGCAGTACGATGATCTCCCTCCCGCCTACCTACTTCTCCCGTTCTACCACTTCCCTCAAGGCCAACGTACCCGGTGTTGCCGCGCTTGCTGCCTACAGGTCCTCTCTACCTCCTGCTCCCTCTTTGTCGTCGTCTTCTGCCTCCTCCTCCTAGCTTCCGCCCTCTTCTTCCTCTGGCCTTCCAATCCCGAGCTCAGCGTCGTCGGCCTCCGCCTTGACCGCTTCCGCGTTTCGCGGCCCCCGTCCCCTACTATTGACGTCTCCATGGGATTAGACATCAAGATCCTCAATCCCGACTACTTCTCTATCGACTACGATTCCATCGTCGTCTCTATTCTCTACCGCGGGCAGCAGCTTGGATCTGTGATTTCCACCGGCGGGCACCTCGCGGCCCGAGGGGAATCCTATGTCGGTGCAGATCTACTTCTCGACGGGGCTAAGGTTCTCAGCGATGTCGATTATTTGGTCGCTGATGTTGATGAACAGTCTGTGCCCTTTGACATTGTGACCGAGGTCCGAGGCAAGCTTCAACTCTTGTTCTTTCAGGTTGCTATCAAGGTAATAACCTTTTCATTGCTGAATTTTTTCGAAAATCTTTAGCATATCATGCACATTTTGGGCCAATTTTTGCATTAAGATTATTTTGATCACACTTTGAAAATATTGGATTTGTCTTGAGATGTGTTTTTAATGAGAAATAATGTTAATTATATTAAAAGTTGAGTAGGATATGAAATAAAGTTGATAGTTGTATTGAAAATGATATAAAGTATGAAATAAAAGTAGATTTTTATAATATAAAATTGTATTGGATTTGATAAAATATTAATTTGTTATTATGATTATTTTAATGTAAGGCATGAACAAAACAATGTGGAGACCAGATATGGTTTTGTGTTCATTTTTCCTTTCATTATGAGTAGGCGTACATCAAATGATAGAATGAAAAATGAGTACATTTGTGAAAAGGTTGGAGTAGTCTTAATTGAGGATAAACTCAGTGAGAGTCAATTTAGATATATGGTCATATATACATATCGTAGAGCGTTAGAAGCTCTAGGAAGGAAAATTAAGTTATTGGATCATTCCTATGTAAATAAAAAAACAAGTCAAGAAATGACCTTGTAAAATTAGAGGTAAATGAGGAGCTGTTATTTGATAGAGTGCAATGAAGCAAATAATTCATATTGCTGACCCCTTTAATGGGATAAAGGCTTGGTTGAATTGTTATGTACAATGTTGATTGCCTTTTTGCTCAAGTGCTTGCTACATAGTTCTTATTATTTGGGTCTTTGGAATTTGGGAATGACACTGTTTTAACAGACATAGAAACAAGGAAAAAAGTTCCTATATCGAAGTGTGTGAATGGTCAGCTCTTACTCGGGTGTTATTGTGTCAACAATTATTTTGTAAAACCAAAACTTGCATTTTGGTTCTTGTTGCCACTTCTAATTTCTCCATGTCTAATTATGAATGCCTTGCACTAGGAATTAGGATTTCACATATTAAACAATCAGGATTTTTTTTCTTTTAGATAACATTCCTTGCAAGTAAATAAGTTGGAAAGATGTCTACATGGAGTAATAATCTTAGATATTTTGAAAACTTAAGACTTGGAATTGATCGTGATTTGAAATTTGTTATACAAGTTTATTGACTGTTGATGAAGAAATTCAGATAGTGAAGACAGATGACTTGAATCTTACACATAGGAGATCGAGGATCGCAGTGTGACCTCGCAGATGAAATTTCAAGAACAGGGGGAAGAAGAAAGAACACAAGATTCGTGTGGAAAACCTTAGAGGGGGAAAACCACAGGTTTCCATGGAGCCGAGAAAGAAGCCTTCATTAATAATTGGAAGAGTTCTTCAGAGGGATTATAAGAGATTCAACTACAAATGAACAAAGCTTTAGTTAAGTAAATGTGGACTTAGGGAAACTCAATTGGAAAAACTTTTAGAGGGAAAAAATAATAGGAAGAGGAAGAAGCCTTAATTAATAATAGGAAAAGCTCCTTGGAAGGCAGCAGCAGAATTTCAAGGAAAAGCTCCTTGGAGGGATTACAAGAGATTCAACTACAAATAGAAAAAGTTTTGCTAAGTAGCAATGGTAGAGAGTGAAGGCAAGAATGTGAACTGAGGGAAAATCAAGCGGAAAATCCTAGAGGGGAAAAATCACGGGTTTCCCAAGACAAGGAAGAAGCCAACATTAATGATCTAAAAGGTTCATTGGAGAGATTATAGGAGATTCAACTATAAATGAACAAAGCTTTACCTTAGGAACAATGGCAGAGAGTGCAGGTAAGAATGCAGACTTAAACTTAAGTATGATGTCACCGTGCCAAGATACCTTTAAATAATGGCAGAGAGTGCAGGTAAGATCCCTTTAAGGGTCAAATGATTGAATCTCCTATTTATAGCTAGATGATCACCATGGCAACTAGAATTTGACTTGTAGTTCCATTTGTCAGGAATCATGCATTTATGTCAACGCCACCTTTTCCATGATAGATTATCTGTAATGCAATGCGAAAGCATAGATCAAAATAAAAAAGAGACAATTACCTTCATACCACAAAAAATTTTGAATGTTATTTATACCCTTTTTATAAAATTTTAATTATGAGGTGACATGTATTTAAATAAGGGGGTGGTATTTAAAGTTTTGAGTGACATGAATTTAAATGTCCCATAAAAAAATGACAAGATCTAAGATGAAAAAATTTGATGTAGATCTTGTAAAGCAAGTGTCATAGTTTTGTAATATTATTTTGGAGCTTATTGGAGATCATAGAAGATCTTCTCAAGCCTGCACACTAGGTTTTTCTTACCAGACACTAGAAAATCTTTCAGTTGCACTTATAGATGGTCTTCCTCCAAAGTACTATGGAAATCTGTAATTTTAACATCCAATTGCTAATAATACTCAAACTAATCATAATGATTGTCAATTTAACAATGAGAAAAATATATTGGTATAATAAAAATCTTTCTTCTGTTAGGAGTCTTTCACCACCAATTATACATTGCACCTCTTATTACCATCGACCTTTTCTTTAATTTTATACACCCACTTGTTTTGTAGAGCTCTCTTTTCATCTGTAATGGTGACAACGCTAAAGTTCTATTCATCATAAGAGAATCGAATTCATTATACATGGTTGAGTCCCACTGGATAAAATCTTTCATTTACTTCGCTTTATTGTAACACTCTAACTCACCAGAATCATGTCAATAGAGATAATGTAGAGAAGTGAAATACTTATGAACTGGCTTAGGAGTTATACTCTATCTCCTCAAAATGTTGAAGTCACTACTAGGTCAGATTTATCATTGAAATCAACAGGTGGTGGCCTAAGTCCCTTAGACAGAACATCCTCTAAACCATCCTCCAGCTTGATCTCACTTGCTTCCTTTGCCGTATTGCTAGATTCTAGACCGGGTTTGTAAATTATGCCCTCATCAAATGTGATAATATTTTTCCTGATAATCTTCTTGCTCGATTTATCCTAGAATCTGTAGTTGAAGTAATTATCTGCATAGCTAATGGAATAGCACTTCATTGCCTTAACATTCGTCTTGTCCCTTTAATCTACATCTACATGCTTATATAAAAGACCACTATAGACTATCAAGTAAGGAAGATCTTCTTTCTTTCCTATCTACAGTTCTTTTGGAAGATCTAATGGAACTGAAGATCTTCTATTGAGTAAATATATTGCCGTGCTAATTGCCTTTGCCCAGAAGGACTTAGTAGTCCTGTGTGGAGTTCCACACTTATAGTAAGTTTATTCAGAGTTCTATTCGGTATCTCTTCGATTCTATTCTATTGTAGCATATTTGGTACTATTTTTATCATTTTGATGCTACTCACAACATAGGAATGTTTAAACTCCTTACAGTTATACTTGCTATCATTGTCTAACTTGAGGCGAATAATCTTTGGATCACTTTCATTTTGTAACTTAGCCCTCTACTTTTCAAAAGTGAGGATTACATCAGATTTATTCTTTAGAAAATAAACTTATACTTTCTGAGTAAACTCGTTGAGCTGTTGTTCGACAAGGGGCTGCCGTTGAGCTGCTGTTCGACAAGGGGCTGCTTTTGAGCTGCTGTTCGACAAGGGGCTGCCGTTGAGCTGCTGTTCGGCAAGAGGTGTTAGAGAATGTTCTAACAAATAATTTAGATGTCATTTTATGATATCTAAATGTCATTCTTTGAGTTTAGAAAGCTATTTGTAACCAAACAATATTTTCTCTAGGTGACATAACATAACATTAAAAAAATACTGAACCAAATGCCTCCTTAATATTATTGTGATGTTATGTCGTGTTATTTAAAAAAATTAATGTTTAATTTGATGAAATATTTAGATAATATTGCAAAATATTACAAAATTGTCACTCTAAAATAACATTTGATATCACGTATAATTAACTTATTGTTATTATTATGTCTTATAATGATGACATTTAACTAAATAAATGATAATTTAAAAATAGCATCGATATAAATAACACGAATATTTGATAACATTGAGCCAACACCTTCTAAACTCCCATTTTTAGCTGCTTCTTTAGTTTTAGACTACCCTCTAGCTCTTTAAAAATGAAATTAGAAAGAAATTCCGAGTTCTAAATTAATCATCCCATTGCCTAAGTCTTCTGAAAATTCTTTCATAATGACTTTGGTAGTGGTAATGAAATTCCAAGTTATATAGAATCATGAAAAATCACTTTGTAAAGCAAGGTCATCTTGTAAACAACACACTCAAAGGTAATGGCCATCATTGATTGTTGTAATGTGAAAGATGGCATTTTATTACAACTTTTTATGATATTACTATCACTTTAACATATGCACAAATTTTAGTTGTTTTCATACATATTCTATAATTGACGGGACATCTTAAGAATAATCTAAGAAAAAATGATATATATTATGGCTTTCAAATTTATACTGATGTTTTAATATAAATTTAGTAAAAAATTTATTTCTTAGGATATTGTAAAAACCAACTATAAAAGTTGCAAAAAAGAATTAATAACTACAATTTCTCGAAAGGAAAAATTATTGGATTCGAATGGAGTACCATGTAGGATTTTCGGTCACAAATCGTTGTGCAACACGTGGAGAGTAGAACCGAGAAGTAGGCGAAAAAAGAAACAGGTAATGCCCCAATGTTTGTCTATGTAGTAATAGTTTTAAAATATGTAAGGGTATTTTTCAGTTACATAGTGCCATTTTTCACTAGTGGGATAAAAGCTTAGTTGTTATTGTTGTATAGTGCCATTTTTCATATAAGTAGTATTGCTTTTGAGTTACATAAGAGCATTTTTATGTTTCTTAAGATGAAGATTTTATTTTGTTTCAAGAATTTGAGTTTTTCATTATAGAAGATTCCCTTATATAAGCAAACAAAAGAAATGCTTTGTTGCCTCCATAAATGACTTTAATATTGAATCCAATTAGGATTCTTATGTGACAATGGTACTATATATACAAAAAAGTTGATTTTGCTTCTGTGGTAATGACGCCATTAGAGTCATTTATGGAAATATGTAGCATTACTTACAGAAAAATGTCCTTGCATAGTTATTTACGTAGTTGAAAAAAATCCTACATAACTAAAATATTCTTGCGTAGTTGAAAAATGATCATATGTAATTGAAAAAGACAGCTACATAGAGAAATAATGGGTTAACTCACCGTTTCTTTTTCTACGTGCTTATGGGTCCCGCTTCTACAAGCATCATGTGGCTTCATGTTTTTGAATATTTTATTTATTACTCTATTTGAACCTAGTAATTTCTTCTTAAAAAAGAGAAAGAATAGTTGGAAAATGAGTTCAATGCTCATACTTTGATGCTATTTTTAGGGTGAAATTTCATGTGTGGTTCATGTAAATCCTGATCATCAGACAATTAGTCAGCAAGAATGCTATCCTGAGGTGAGTTCTTTTTCTTAAAACAGAAATGCCATACCATAGCTCTGAATTTATCTTATAAAACTCAATCTGTTGATGTGATGTCCCTTTTTTAGTGATGCTTGATGATCGACATGATCCCAGTTGATGTTGCAGAATCAGATGTTAAACTTTGGTTGTAGTTCAACAGCAAATGGCGTTATGCAACTTCTTGTATATCAAATTAATTCACTGCATGTCTACTGCTAATATGTTACAATAACAACAACTAAATTTTTATCCCAAGTTGCTGCTAATATGCCTAATTAATATTGTATATGTGATACAAAAATTGTATCTGTTTTAGTTACTGGCATGTACAGTAATTAACATCCATGATCTGTAAGACTAAATAGAATGTTTCTATTTAGTTAATTGTTGTATATAAATTTAAGTGGTTATTACTATTTTACTCTAAAAAATGGCTTTATTACATATTTAACTTCCAAAATGAATATCTAAATCTTATATCAAAGATGAATAATACTTATCATAAAAAGTGTATTACCAATATTTTTTACCTCTCGTTTGAGTTGAAGATATAGATATTTATCTTTAAAGAGTGATAGATAAAGATATTCATTTTTGAAGATTAAACGAGTGAAAAAGCATGCCTGAAGAATGTCGTATGTAAATCCTTTTTAATTACCTTGATTGTGCATGTGTAATGTATGCTAAGTGATTGTATAGCATACTGGTGTCAAAAAATGTATCTTTGTTGTTATTTGTTACTGTTGACAGTAATTTGCATCCATTATTTGAAAGATAGTGAATAGACTGTTTTATGTTTTTTGTTCTGTTGATAGAAAGTTTATGCTTAAATTAGAATTGAGGACACTGTGATATGGAATTTATTATTTATTTTGCATTGTGTAAATTTGATGAAAAGGTATGTCTAGTGTGTTCTATTTGAGTGCTCTCTATATTAATCAAAACTCATGAGATTATAAGTAGAATGATCAAATATTAATTATAATATATATATATTGATAGCAATTAAAAAGAATGTTTTTATTAATTCGTAGAAAATAACAAAAAAAAGTTAAGGCTGATAAATGAGTATATATTAAAGGATAGAACAAGAAATGAGTATATTTGCGAGAAAGTTAGAGTAACATCAATTGCGGATAAATGTAGAAAGAATCGATTTAGATAGTTTGGACATATTAGATTTTTAGTAGTAAAAATTGATTATTGGGGTTTGCTAATGTAAAAAGAGAAAGGTGAGATTAAAAAAAATATTATAAAAAATTATAAAAAATGATATTTGGTGGTGGTTGTTGAAGAAGAAAGTGATAAAATAATTTAAAGTAAAATCTAAATGGAGTTATAATATATTTATACCTGAAAATAATGTATATATATATATATATATATTTGATAATATAAAATAATGTATATTCATTATGCTTAGTTGTATAAATATGACATTTTAGATTTATAAAGCTGTTGGTTAAACCCGATTTTCTAACAAGAGGATCGAATGAATTGTTAATAAACAATAGAAAAAGCAGGAATGTGAAAGGGTAGTATCATTTTTCTTTTAATTTTTTTTTTAAAAATTTAATTATGCTTGTAATCAGGGATCTAAATGAAACTACTCAACCCATGTCCGATTATGTTTATTTTCATATTTATTTCAGAGTAAAATGAATGAGCTCAAGTTGGGTTGATGAATAGGACTGTTATGAATCCGATTTCGAGCCGATGAAATCGGATCGATATAGACTCGAAATCAGCTCAAAGTCGATTGGGTTCGACTTCGAGCCGGCTCGAGTCGTTTCTAATCGATTTCGAGCTGATTTTGATTCTCGAATCTCAATTTTTTTTGAGCCGATCTCGAGCCAGGTAAGCTCGACTCAAACCGGCTCGTTTTATAATATATATATATATATATATAATAATTTAAAGTGTATTTTAATTCTAGTCAATTTCGAGCTAGATCGAGTCGAACCTATCTCGGCTCAAAATCGGCTCGAAATCATTACCGAGCTGAACTTTTGGCTCGTTTAGGTCGACTCGATTTCGATTCAATCTAAAATAAATTCAGTTTTCAATCGATTTTTGATCTATGTTAACACCTTTATTGATGGACCGACAATCGAGCACTTATGGAGCTCATTATAAGCTTTATATCAAGGTTTTTAATTAATATATCTAAAAATATTTATATTATGCTTAATACTTAAAATTTTCAAATTACTAACAATTTTTGTGAGTTCGATTCATTCGCATCAAGAAATTGGTTTTATAGAAAATAGATAAGGCATTTATATACGTGCCTCTAAATTCATTTTAAAATAAGACATATTAAATCTTTTATTTTTTTAATTGTATAATTTAATTTTTGAATCATTCAAAAATAATATATTTAAATTTTTTTTAATATTTTTAAAAATTTAATTTACTAATTATTTAAATACTTATTATTGATAATATATATACACAAAATATTATAAATATATGTATGTCGCAATTTTTATTTTTAGGGAATTTTAAGGGTTAAATTATAAAATAAAAGAATAAAAAATTTAATATATAATTGAAAAAAAATTAAGAAATATATATGTAAATCTACCAAACGAAAAACTTATTTTGTATGTAATCACCACTAGTAATTTACAATTTTTAATTCAAATAATAAAAAAAACAAGCTTACAATTTTTAACATTTTTATTGCTATTATAAGTGATTTTTCATTTTTAGTGAAAGTATTTTCCTCTAATTTTTACGATGAAAAGTGAAAAATGTGTTTCTATAATGATAAATGGGTAGAGATTTTTGATAGATTTTTTAATTAAAAAGGAAAAAGAGATATTGAGATATATAAATAACAATATAATTTCAATTTTTAGTGGTTTTTTTTGGGGGAGAGGGGCAAAACTATGAGAATGAATATTTTATAATTAAATATATTTGAATTAAAATAATATTTAAATAAATAACTATTAAAAAGTACCTTAATCATAATTTATTAAAATTAAAATGAATAATATCTTTACATTTACGCAACCTCTGCCTTGATAGAATTTGACAAATTGCAATTTAAATTAATGTTTATTTTTTATAGGAAATGTAATTAAGGTGTTCAATGAAAGGACAGTGGGAGTATGGCCCATTGGGCCTTTGGGCCGTTCGGCCTATGGGCGGTGAGTAAAGCCCGAGATAGTGCTGTTGACTGCATTGGCGGAATCTCCTCTAAAAAGGTTCCCCACTCTTCGACTCTCCGCTGTGGATGTCTCCAGTCGTTGGTTGGTTCTCGTCGGAGGGAGTTCTCTTTTAGCCCAGCGCAGAACGGGGTTTCGAACCTTGATTGATTCAAGCGATGTTCTTCAAGAGGTATTAGGTTTTTCATCTTTGAAATTTTCCAGATCTTGATCTCCAACTTGCGGATAACAGGAATAGAGCATCCTAAAATGCTAGGGTTTCCCAACTCTCTGGATGATTCATTTTGAAATCTGTGATCCTTGAATGTCTTTCTTATTTTGGTGATATCTCATTCCTTTACCTCGAAAGAGAACTTCTTTCTTTTGTCTTTCAGTTGTTTTTGTTCCTTGTTTACCTATTGAAAATGGCTTCCTGTATCAATATTTGTGCTTTTTGTTGTTTGTAGTGGCCTCAACCAACAATACCTGCATCATCTGCTACTTTGATACTATTAGGTCCTTGTGGTCGCTGACTAGCTCGATTCAATTGTCTCCTAGCACGTGGACTCTCATCGACCTCAGTACCTTTGGCACAAATTTTAGTCTTTTAATGTTGTTCTATTTGAATGAACTCTTCTGACGTACACGATACTTCCTTTTATTTTTATGTAAAATAGAGAAATTAAGCCATTAATCAGTAGTAATTCATTATATATAAATAGAGTTCTTATGAAATGTTCAACAAGCCTTCAAATGTTTTCCTTGACTTCATCAGATGCATCTAACATCCTCTCTCTCTCTTTCCAGTCCATTCCAGTATTCCACTAAGTTGCCTTAACTTATAATATTTCCTCCACTTTTCCTTCAATTTCCTCTAGTGATTTTTCAAATTTTTTAATGGAATTTATTTACCAGTTGCTTTTGTGAATTCAGTGGCTATAAGTGGCCATTCCGCACTCATTGCTATGCCTTTGAGACAGCTATCCCTAACACAAGCATTATCCACTAGTTGGACAAGCTTGTCCAGCTGTGTCAGTTTGTCCTCTTAATTTTTCTATGGATGACACTTCCTCGTTGCTCTTTTCTTGTCCCTCACCTGATGTTTCGGAGGCAGTGTCACCCATACTTATGCTTGTGCGCAATCGAATTCCCTTCACCATATTAAATTTTATTTTTCTCTTACTACAAGAATATTTTGTATCTATTAATCAACAAGATTGATAGTAGAAACCATGTGTTATTAATTATGAAGCAATAATGAATGAGTTGTAACATACCCTATTAACCTTACATTTTAAATATTGTTAAACATATATGATGACTTTAGTGATAGGATCACACTTTGGATCGAAGAACATTTATTGTATTGCTATTTACATTTGAAGTTATCTGTAATCTTCTTCAGTGTACATTGTACAGTTTGGAATAAAGAATTATTAATAGATGAATGACATTCATCTATATAAATGAAATTGCTTAATTTACAATCTGAATCAATCTCCACTTGTGTAGCCTTATTTTCTTATCATGATTTCCTTTCTTTTTTGTGTCATAGTCAACACTAAACAGAAGCAATAAATACATGTGTTAAAAACCCTGCATATCTTTCAAATATTTATAATCTTACATTACCTATAATTTTTTCAAAACCATGTACTCTGTGTCAAAAGTTCATATTAATTTTCCTATTAACATTATGACAACATTCAGAATAGTGTGACAAAACATTTCATTTAAATGAATATATTAAGAAGAAAGGGCATTGCAAAATGCTTACCACCGATAGACATACTTTTTATATTTAATAAACCAACTTCTGATAATTAAAAAAAAAAAAATCAAAGAGAATAACAAGCTCACAATAAAATAGCAACACATCATGAAAACAGAGTCAATATGCAATATTGCATTAGAGAAAGGTCGTAAGAAAAATATTTTAAGGAATTTAACTATCAATTTAGTGATTAAAAAAAGACCAAAAACTTGCTAACCCAAGATTCTAGTTATGATAACATACAAAATGTTTACTTGAAGCACAACAGCTATTACTAACACTTGCAACAAAAACCACCACTCTATTTAATTAAATAAACAATACATTGTTATAAAATTTCCAATAATAAGCTATTCAAGTTGCGTAAGGCACACAATTACTCAAATGTAATGGGGAAAGGTGAAAAATAAAAAGTGAATAGAAGATCAAACTTGGAATAGTTTTAGGGGAAGAAAATTCATCGAAGGCGTCGGCAAGGGAGGAGCATGCTGGGCAACGCACAGCATGGTTCACAACTACAAACTATTTTGTGCTCGTGTCTTATGTGTATACGAATCAAACTTGTTTCGTAGTGGCACATGAGTACGGAACGCAGGTAAAGTGATTGATTGACCATAAGAACGAGAGAGGGACTAAAAAGAACACTGTATTACTTAACTAAAAGGAAAACAAGGGAACATTGTAGATCAAAAGAATCAACACGTAATCACCAGCATGCTAATGGAAAAACCAAAAGTCAAAGGAAAAAGAATACATGCACCAACAAATCACACGTCTTCTAACCTCCATGGAAATCTAGAGGTCTGCAAGTAAAAATGAAGCAAGGAGATGTTGTGAACAATGAGATGGGATTACTTAGGCTTAAGGCTCTATGGGGAAGATGTTCCCTGCTTTCTTGCATCGTCGATGCTATGTTCCGACAAAAGTCTGGGGGAGGCAAAAAAACCCTATCTTCGGTAAGGGAGTTGGTTGTGGGTGTAACTGTGGAGGCATAAATTTATGCATAACGCATTTTAGCCTTTTTCACTTGTCCTTGGCAACTTGTGACCAAAGTGGTCATAAGCGGGGAAATGACATTTTTGGGTAAATTACCAAAATGAAGATTCTGGAACTTTTTTCCCTTTGTTGTCTCTTCCATCCTTTTTTTAAAAATTTACTGTTGTAGAAATATATTCTCCACTTTTTAATCATTTTTTAATATTGTATACAGAACTGATCTGTAGTTGTCAGTATTCTAAGTTCAATATATTTCCTATTTCCCCTGATATTTACACTTTTATTATGGTCATATTTTAACCGCCAATTTAGGATTTTCATACAGTAATTTAACCCTCTTTTTTTCAAAAACTTCTCATTGTTTTCATTTCATACGCATGAGTTGGTGTATCTACACTAGTTTATTTTTCTAATTGCAATGTTGATTGGCTTTCTTATTTTGAAGGAAATATATGGATGGCAGTGATGGGCGTGAAATGGGACCGAAGAGGCCACAGCTTTTTGATGCAGGCTCGTCCTATTTTGGTGGTCCGTCTGGTTCAAGTCTTATGTACAACTCTTCTTATGCTTACAGTGGCCAACCTCCACCATTTCCTGTTGTTCGAATTCGTGGCCTTCCCTTCGACTGTAACGAGGTTGATGTTCTAGATTTCTTTCGGGGCCTGGATATCTTGGACATTCTTTTTGTTCATAAAAGTGGTCGTTTCAGTGGAGAAGCCTTCTGTGTCCTTGCTTATCCTCTTCAAGTAGATTTTGCACTTCAAAGGAATAGGCAAAACATGGGTAGAAGGTACATTGAGGTTTTCAGAAGCAAGAGGCAAGAATATTATAGTGCTGTTGCACATGAAACTTTTGATGTGAGTGCTGGATCTCCACATCGCGTTGCTCCTAGAGCGAAATCAAGTGATGATGGGAAAGATTTGATTGAGCACACTGGGATCTTACGACTAAGAGGTTTGCCGTATTCTGCTGGGAAAGATGATATACTTGACTTCTTCAAAGAGTACGAACTATCAGAGGACCGGATTCATATTGTGCTGAATGCAGATGGTAAGCCTACTGGGGAAGCCTATGTGGAGTTTGCAAGTGCAGATGCCTCCAGGTCTGCAATGGCAAAGGATAGAAAGACACTGGGGAGTCGATATATCGAGCTGTTCCCTTCAACGGCTAAGGAGATGGATGACAGTGTTTCTCGAGGTCGCTGAGGCTTTTATGATGGTATAACTTCAGAATTCTGAATATTTGCGCATACCATCTGAATTATATCTGAAGCTACCTCTCTTTTTGTTTAGTGTAGAAAGCCTGAGATTACGCCACTAGCCTAGATTATAATGCGTATTTTGGTGTTTATGTTCTCATACTGTACTCTCAAACTTGCTTTGTTTTCTGTGTTCCCGGATGCTAAGATCCATGAAAATTGATTGGAGTTTTATATACAATATTTGGTAGAGGGGTGCAATGATGCCTCTTGGTTTTCTTGTGTAATTTAGGATCTTTTGACATGTATTCATTAGGGTTGTTATCGGACCGATTTCGAGCGAGTTGAAGGCAACTCGAAATCGAAAATTTCAAGTTTGGCTCGGCTCCGACTCGAAATCAGTCCGAAATCGAAATGGGATATGATTTGAGCCGGCTCGACTCGAAATAACTCGATTTCGAGCCAGCTCGAATCGTGATTCAAATCAGGTCGTAATTGTAAAAAAATATAGAAATGTTATGTGTTCAAGAGGATTTGATCCCTAGACCTTGAAGAAAATAAACCTTAAATTTCTTCCACTGTACCACTGAACCACTAACTAAATTATATATAATATCATTTAATTTATATATATATATATTATATATCAATATTATTTATGCTATTCATACAATTTCGAGCCAAATCAAATCATGTTTCGAGCGAGCTAGGGCCAACTCGAAATTGGCTCGAAATGAACTTCGAGCCAAA
>JAEMOT010000205.1:268425-317952 GCA_019297695.1 Apostasia ramifera
TTTTAAATTTTATGAATATATTTCTAATATTATTTTTTTAATGTAAAATAATGTGTCATTTATTATTGAAAATTTCAATTATGTTTTAAATTTTTTTAAATATATATTAAATTATTTATAAATTGAATTAATTTAATTTTAAGTGAATTAATTTTGAGTTTAAAAAAAATAAATTAAATAAAATATAAGTGAGTTTGGACTGAGTTTTCATTTCCACCGCTAAGGCTCCCTCTTTCTGCTTCCTCTCGCCGCGTGCACTCTCATCTTGCTTCCGTCGCCGTAAGTATTCACCCAACAAGAAAACAGAGGGAGAGATGGAAGGCTAGAAGAGAGAGAAAGAGCCTTAAGTTGCTTCTCGAACTTCTTTCTGCCTACGATCCCTCCTCCTTGCTCATGCGTGCAAGGCTGCACAAAATTCCTAGCTCTAGCGCACGATTTTCTTCTACTTTTCCTCTTCTCTTCTCTTCTCTTCTCTCCCCCTGTTTCCCCCATTATATCCTCTCTTCTTCCCTAAACCCCCAAATCACTCATCCTTTCCCTAAAATCGAGTTTGGGTTCTTCTTTTCATACAAAAAAGGTGAGATCTTGTTGCCGATCGACGAATCTGAGCCATGGGCAGTCAGTTCAGCAAGAGGACGGACTCCCTTGCTGGTAGGATTGACGCCGGCGGTTCCGACGGGAAGAAGCTGCAGTACACGGCGGATCTGAGCTCGTACGCTGCAGCGTGCAGGCTGGATCCGGATCTGATGACATTCGACACGACGCTACAGCAGAGAATGAGCCGCGCCATCTCCACCCTCGCCATGGGAGTCGAGGTCCGCTCCCTCTCCTTCGATTCCCTCAAGGAGGTCACCGGCTGCCTCCTGGAGATGAACCAGGAGGTTGTCAAGATCATCCTCGATTGCAAGAAGGACATCTGGAAGACCCCCGAGCTCTTTGACCTCGTCGAGGAGTACTTCGAGAACAGCCTTCAAACCCTAGATTTCTGCACCGCCCTCGAGCGCTGCCTCAAGCGGGCCCGCGACTCCCAGCTCCTGATCCACCTCGCCCTCCAGCGCTTCGAGGAAGAAGACAACCACGACGCCGATGCCGTTGCTGGCGGCCGCGGAAGGAAGCGGTACGAGAAGACTCTAGAGGACCTGAAGCTGTTCAAGGCCGCCGGAAATCCCTTCACCGGAGAGTTCTTCCGAGAATTTCAGGGGGTCTACATGCAGCAGCTATCAATGCTGGAGAAGCTCCAGCTCCGGAAGACGAGGCTCGATAAGAAGCTCAAATCTGTCCATGCTTGGAGGAAGGTCTCCTGCATCATCTTCGCAGCCGCATTCGCCTCTGTTCTGATCTGCTCTGTCGTCGCCGCCGCCGTGGCCGCTCCTCCGGTCGCCGCCGCCCTGGCCGCCGCCTCCGCGATCCCGCTGGGATCCATGGGTAAGTGGTTTGATTCTCTGTTGAAGGATTATGAGAACGCATTGCGAGGGCAGAAGGAGGTGATGAGCTCCATGCAGGCGGGAGCCTTCATCGCCATTAAAGATCTGGACAGCATGAGGGTGTTGATCGATCGGTTGGAGATTCAGATCAGCGGTTTGATCGAGAGCGCGGAGTTCGCTTTGGAGGCGGCGGCGGCGGTGAAGATTGGGGTGGAGGAGATGAAGAAGAAGCTCGCGGCGTTCATGAAGAGCATAGAGGATCTGGGAGAGCAGGCCGATCGCTGCAGCAGAGATATAAGGAAGGCGAGAACTGTGGTGTTGCAGAGGATCATCAGATACCCAAAGGAATAGAGAGAAGAATTAAGTTATAATTTTTATATGTATAAATAAATTAATTAAAATATTCATTGAATTTTTTTTTTTTGAAATTCGTAACTTATATTACTGTACTAGTAAAACAAAATACATTAAATACAAAGGAAACGATCTTCATCGAGAATCGTACAAAAATCAGATGAGGGATATGCCCCCTCACCATTTGACATCATTTAAACATGAAAAGGAAGCTACAAAATCTGTTGTTCTATTCGCGGCCCTGTATATATGAGATCATACACGCCTTGAAGGCACAAAGAAGATTAGAGATGTAAGTCATGGTCCTGTCGGAAGGCTGTCCTCTAGCTGTCCTGTGAAGGTCATCAATGGTGGTGGCTGAATCGCTCTCTATCTAAATTCTCTCCATCGTATCTGCCCACTCCTGGGCGGATATCATCGCGATGAGTGCTCCCGTCGCTTCTGCTTTAGGAATGGCATAGGTGTGGAGCTTGAAGCCTGCTGCTATGAGGAGGTTGCTACAGTGATTCCGCACCACCCCATCCGCGCTTGCCTCACCGTTTTGTTTAACGAAGCCGTCAAAGTTCATCTTAATCCATCATGGGAGTGCGGGTCCCAATGGAATGCAGAGGGGTTACTACTGTCTTCAAGGCTTTTGGGATCCCAATTTCCCACGTTGGATGAAGGTTATTCTTAGGCCTCGCTAAAATGAACGAGTGCAGTGATGGCTCTAGGCAACGGGAAGGGTTTGTTGTGGACACGATCGTTGCGAGCTCTCCATGAGTGGTACAATGCAGCCACCGCTTTGATCGCCTGAGGGTCTGTTGGATTTCTGTTGACTCGTGACTGCAGGTTGTTGAGGAAACGATGCAACAAATGAACTTTGCGAGCTTCGGACGATGGATTTGTCTCAGCCAAAGCAGTCACCGATGCTGGCAGCGTGGGTGTTGAGTTGCTGGGAGGGATCCTGTTGCAGCACCAGTAACACTGCTATAGCAGCAGCAGAATTGCATTTTGTTGCTGTTACTGCAGGTAGCAGTAGCAGAATACATTGTTGCTGCAGCAGTAGGGAGTGTTGCTGTTGCTACAGCAGCAGCAGAATGAGCAGCAGCAGTTTGCACAGCTGCAGCAGCAGCAGCTTGCACTACTGCAGCTATAGGCAATGTTGTTGCTGCTGCAGTTTGGGGCTGAAATCGGCTGCTGAGTTGCAATTTCGCACCCCTGACCTCATTGTGGATTCGCCTTCATCGGAGAGACCTGCAGAGAAAAAGTTAGTACCAAAAAATCCCCTGCTGTTACCAGCAGGTCTAGGTTTTTTTTGTGGGAATAGCTCTCCTTCTCCAAGCCAATGGGGAGGGCTGGAGGTGGTGGGTTCCGCAGCACGCTTTCTCTTAGACTGGTTGTGCCCGAGTTGTGCCGGAGAGGAAGGTTAGCCGTTGAAATAGGACGGAAGAGGACAGCTGGAGTGGGATTTGCTGGTTGCATTTTCTGCGCTCTAGCATTCTGCAATTCTGTGGAAGGGACTTTTCTTTTCCTGTTTTGCTATTGATTGGGCAAGAATGTGCAGGCTGTGGGGGTGACGAGGAGCAAGATTGCAGCTCAGAATTGGTCTCTTCTAGCCCTGAAACATCGTTCCATGCTACTATTTCAGCCCACCGCTTCTATATAGCATCAAAGACTGCACGTGTAAAATTACATTCACAGATAAAATGTTGCAAGTTCTCTTCGGCAAAGCAGCTCCAAGGGCACCTGTTAGTCTCTTGCAGACCCCTTCGTTTGAGCCAAGTGAATGTTTGGATAACATTGCAATAAATCCTCCAAAGAAAAGTGACAAAACTGGGCTGGGCTCTCAACTTCCAAATCCAGCTATGTTGAAGTTCTTTGCCACGGAAGAGATCTCTGTATAGAGCTGCAGTGTGGAATATTATCTTTTAGGGTGAATTACAAGGCTACCCCTAAAACTCATGTATTTGCACATTAAAACTGTAAATTTACTGTTTGATCTAAAATTGTAGTACAATTGAGGGTCTAATAGCAATAAAATATTTTTATTGTCTTAATGTACAAATACATGTGAATTAGAGGGTTGTTAAGTAAATATCCCTATTTTTTATTCCACAAGAAATTCTCTGTTGAGATTTTAGATTCAATATGTTCTGATTATTATTTTAGCAGAAAGAATAATTGTATTGGACAGAGATAATTTTATGTTGTAATTCTTTGTACTAAATATTTGTTTCAAAATTTTTAAATTATTTATTTATTTGATAAAAGTATTTATTAATCTTCAACACTTAAGCTTTTTACATGCTGGTCATATTGAGGATGTTGTTCTAGATTTATAGATTATGTTATTTGATGTATTTCTGAATTTAATGATTAGTGTTCTTAACATTAGATCGTATAGTTTGGCTAGCTTGTCATTCAGTCTGATTGGATATCAAAACTAGATTATATATAAATCAAGCTAATTTAATGATGATAAATTAATATTTTTTATAGTTTTGATAATAAATATTTTATGATAATAATTATTAACAGAATTACTGAGTAAAAATCTTATCATTTTATTGCTTCACATATCCATTCATTTTTTTTACACATCAATAGGTTTTATGTTCAAAAAAAAGTTATAGTTATTCTTCATGAAAATTGAATTATGGGCTTTAGCCATAGGTATTGTAACATATATTTTGTGGTCTGATATGTAAATAGTAAGGTGTTGATGTACAATAAATTAATATTTTTTGTATCACATATGCAATTTATATTTTTAACTCAGGAAATTGGATGTTTAATTATGGCAGGAATCAGTTACTAAAATCTTTGCATGATGAGTTAAACAAAAAAATTTAATTCAGCCTTATTGATATATTTATCGGACAGTAATAAAATTAGCAATATCATATAATATTAGTACTATTAGTACCGGCATGTAAAATAGAAGTATATAAATAAAATAAGGAATAATTATACTCAGGTCTCTGAGTTTAATGTTTAATAACTCACAGGTTCACGTTTTTAAAATTATAACATCGGAGTCCGTCAGTTTTAATAAATATCAAATGGGTCCTTTTTATTTTTTTATTAATAATAATTTTTAAATTTATCATTTTACCCCTCCTCCAGATCCTCACACATGCGCGAGGCTGCGCAGCATGGGCGACTCGCCGACTGGCCACGCGGACTCGAGCGAGAGGCGGCCTCTTTTTCTCCTCCTGATCATCCCGGACTCGAGCGGCCGCACTGGCGTGCGGTGGGTCGTGCACGTCGCCCGGCCGCCAGAGGGTTTGGGTGTCGCCCAGCCTCGCATGTGTGGGGATCGGGAGGAGAGAGAGATGCCGCCTCTCTCTCCTCCTGATCTCTGCACACGGGCGAGGCAGCACGGCCGCGCGCGGGTGGTGCACGCCGTGCAGCCTCGTGCGTGCACGGAGATCAGGTGAAGAGAGAGAGGCCGCCTCTCTCTCCTCCCAATCTCCGAGCACGCCGCGTGGCCTGCGTGCATGGGGACCGGGAGGAGAGAGATGGGAGAGGCGAAATGGTAATTTTAAAAAAGGACTCATTTAATAATTTATTGAAATTCAGGACCTTGATGTTATAATTTTAAAAACATAGACCTGTATGTTATTAAGCATTAAACTCAGATCCTGAATATAATTATCCTATAAAATAAATATTGCAAAAAAGCAAAAATGCTACAGTGAATATTTGTTTGTATAAAAAAAATATGATAAGAAATAAGTAATTTCATGAGAGGATTATAATAGCTTTAATTAAGAATAAGCTTAGAGTGCTCGCCTAAATGGTTTAGACATATTTTAGGCTAACAAAAGCTCCAATGATAAGAAGAGTTGGATTATGAGAAAGAAAAAGACCAATAAAAAATGACAAAATTATAAAGAATAATGCTGCTAAGAGATCTTTAAATTGTTGATAAAGTGTAATTGAAATAAAATATTTATATAATTAACCTCACCTAGTAGGACAAACTTGATTGCTTATTTATTTGTTGGTATATTTTGCAACAATATATATTAAACCTTTAATAAATATAAGCAGCTTAAATTTTTAATTTTTAACAAGATTAAAATTAAATCGAGTTAAAATTAAACTTGAATAGAGATATTTTTTCATTAAAAATTATGAATAATGTGAAGTAAAGTTAATTATTATGTTGGGGTGTGTGATATAAAGTTAGTTATTATATTGGGATATGTGAGGGATGTGATATAAATTAGTTATTATTTTAATAATATGTGTAAAATATAAAATAAAATTAATTTTTAATATTAAATTTTATGTGTAATGTGATATGCCAGGTTAAAATTAAACCAAGTTAATTTTAAACTAACAAACGGGGCCAGATGTAGGTCTATTTTTCAAATTAGTTTGACAACCATTTTAAAGCAACTTAAATTTTAAGTAACTTGAACACGAAAATATCTAAACAGTTTATAGGCTTTAAGAAAGTTAAACTTTAAATTTCTCAAAATACGAGCTACGACAAAGGTGGCTTGAACTTTAAGCTACGTCAAAATTTGAAATAGTTTAAAATTTTAAGCATCTTATACTTAAAATTTAAACGGTTACTAAATAAAGAATTTTTTAAGCTTCTAAAACATTTAAACAACAAAAAATAAATTGAATTGCTTTGATGAACATTTGGAATTAATTTATGCTCAAACAGCATAAAGATTTGAAGCCACATAAATAGAATAATATTATTTGAAATAGCTTTAAATCTTTTTTTAATATAAATTTAATTTAGTCAATGATCTTCCTATCCAATTCTCCGTTGAAGCCACTCCCACCACACAACCACAACCAAAGTCCACGTGGCAGCAAACCGTTGGGCATCTAATCAGATAAGGGATAAGAAATCCAACGGGGCATTCTACCAACTTCACCTTCTCCATCTCTCTCTCTCTCTCTCTTAAACCTGACGGAGAAGAGCGATATAGAGATAACAGAGAGAGAGCACCAACGACGATGGCTTCAGTCACCATGACAGCCACCTTCCTCGCAGCAGCAAGTCCGTCGCCAGCCACCCGCCGGAAGCTGGTGGAGGTGAAGGCCGCCGCCGCCGGGCTTCCGGCAGCCGTGGCTGGCGCAGGGGAAGTGGAAAGAAGTGGCCGGAGGAATGCAATGCTTGCGGTGGCGGCCTCCGCCATATGCGCGGTGGGATCTGCTCCGGGGATAGCGGCGGCGGTGGAAGAGCCCAAGCCGGGGTCGCCGGAGGCCAAGAAGAAGTACGCCCCTGTGTGCGTTACCATGCCCACCGCTCGCATCTGCCACAACTGAGCGCACGCAGTATTATTAGTAAACTCTGTTGATTATCAATGTTACATATTTAATGCTTCCTTATCTATGATTATATGCATTATCTCTCTCTGTCTCTTTCTCTCTGATCTTATTAATCTGAACAAGATGCAACTTTTTTTCTTATTAATCACAAGCTACTTCAAATTGAGTTTATATTTTAACTACAAACTTAAAGTTTGGGTTGGATTTAAATCGACTCTAAAATATTTTGTTAAAGCAAATATTTTGTTGATTTCTAGCTAGAAGAGAATTATAGTCAAATTAATGACTTAATTGCATTCACATTTGTATGAAAGAAAAATTAAAGTTAAAATTTTGGTGGCTAATGCGAATGGGATTAACATGTATTTAGGATGAGTTTGACTGTATGTTTATTATAATCAAATCAACGATCTAACTTTTAAGATTTTTAGTAAAAGCAAATGTGAATTTGAGTTGTCAATTTAGATTTGGTTTCAAATTGTTGGTTATAAATAGGCTTTCATAATAAAGAGCATCTCATTATTATCCCATCAAACAAATTAAACTTTAAAAGAGGCAAGAATAAAAGTAGAGAAAATTCTTAAGATTTTTCTCTTTTAAGCACTTTTCAATTATATACTCTTGTTATGAGATTGAGGGTATTTTCATTTTGTGAGAAAAAAGTTTAATTTTAGAGCTTTATTTATTGTGAGATTAAGTGTATTGAGAATTAAAGTTGAGAGCTTGTTTACTTCATTATGTGACTACACTTGTATTGTGGCTTCTATGATAGTAGATTTTCTTTCTTTCTCTCCCATGGGCATAGGCCTAAAAAATTCTGAGCTGAACTACGTAAATTCGCAGTATCTCTTTATTTATTTTGTTATTGTTTCTATTGATCATATTTTTGCTACGCTCCTATCGATCACGAGGGATTAATTTCTAACATATTTGAATCAAATCATGAGTCAGATGGCCTCAATCAAAGGTGATTTCGAGTTTGATATGCCATTCAAAAATTGATTTAAGTGACCTTGAACTGATCTTAACCTACATAAATTTTTTTATGTTGATTAGTTTTCATAGTTGAAACAATGAAGTTTCTTGGTGTAGTGGATATGCAGCCTTGTTTAATCACAATCCACCTACGTTTGATTGTTTGAACCTTCCTTGATAAATAAGCATTTTATTTTAATTGATAATAAGAATAATTATGATTTCTAAAATCGAGTTGATCTTAACTATTTTAATCAAATTTACGACACTTTTGCCTCTTAAGCTCTGGAAACAGGGGTGATGGCAATGGAATGAGTGAAGGACAAAAATATCTTTTTTATTTTTGAACTAATAGTTATTATGCTAGATCTATTTGCACATTATTTTAAAATAAAAGAGTGATTAGTGCACATAAATTAAAATTAAAAGAACTCGATTACTATTTACTCTTTTAACCTAATAGAAATCTTTCTATCATATATATAGAAATAAGGGTGAGAACAATTCGAATTTAAGCCGAGCCAAATACAACTCAAGCTTAGGTCACCTCAATTTGATTAGAGTTCGAGCTGACTTGAGCTAATTGAGCTAACTCAACCCCTCTACAACAAACAACAACAAAGCCTTAATCCCACTAGACGGCTTCGACTACATGAATCTTTTATTTTCATTATGCTGTATTAATTAACAAATTTTTATCTAAGTGTAAGTAACTAAGATCACTCCTTACAATTTCTTACCATATTTTCTTTGGTCTCCCTCTTCCTCTTTGTACATGCATGAGCAAGATTTAATAATTCGATTTTTCTAATTGGAGCTTCAATAGACCTATAATTTATATGTCCAAACCAGTTAAACCGACTTTCTCTAAGTTTATCCTCAATTGATGCAATACCAACTTTCTTTTGGATATATTCATTTCTCATTCTATCCTTTCGTATATCACACATCCACCTTAGCATCCTCATTTCTGTAATATTTATTTCATTTGTGTGTTTCTTCATTACAGGCCAGCATTCAGGACGATATATCATCGCTGGTCTTACTATAGCTTTATACAATTTAATCTTAAGTCTGAATGAAATTTTTCTATTGCACAATACACTAGAAGCATTCTCTATTTTGCCCATCCTACTTGAATTCTGCTAATAACGTTATTATCTATTTCACTATTATTTTGTATGATTGATCCAAAGTATCTAAAGCGCTCAATCTTCTTGACAATTTAATCACCAATTATTGCATCACTAATATAGAGGGAGCTAACTTAATCCCTCTAAAGAATAAAATTAATTATAAAAAAAAATTTATCCATATTAAGATTTGAAGTTGAGTCAATCATACCTACAAGCCCATCTAACAAATAACCTAACCACAACTAATAGACAATTATGTATAATTAATAAATAATTATATTAAATTAGTAAATACATTATTTATATTTAACAAACTTGAGATCGAAATTAGCTCAATCAGATCTTCTCAATCCGACTAAAGCTTATGGCTCAACTCAATAAACTCAAATCAAGCTCCATTTAAGCTAAATATCAATCTAAACCTAAGTGACTCAATATTCAAGCCAAAACTCTCACCCCTACTACCTAGAACTCCTATCTAGCACACTCCATCATAACTAACATTTCGTGATATTGTGATCATCAATTATTTCGATACTCCCAGTGATAATTTGTAAATAATATATATATTTGATGGAAATAAACTGTGAATAATATACTTAATGTGTTTAAAGTTTTAAGACAGACTATTAATCTAACTTTATAACATAATCTCCTGTTTCATGGTTGAGGATCATTTGCATGAAATCTGTAGTAATTTTCAATTAATGGTAGTATTAACACTTATAACAATGCTCAAAACTTACCTCAAGATTGAAACAAATAGAAGTTTATCCCCTGCACAACACGATGGAAACGATTATCATTTGCATTTCATGTGATTAATGCTGTACAGCTCAACAAATACTGAAAGAAAACAACATTACAGAAAGAGAAGAACAACATTTCAATCAGAAACATCACTAGAGAGGAGCGGTTTTCGAATTCTTTCAGGCTGCAGCACAGGCGACCTGCAAGAATTTCTCTGCTCAGCAAGTAACCCATTGACGTGTGAGTTGAACTTGAGTGCCAGTTGCAATATATGTTAGGTGTTAGTTGTACATAGGGCTATTAATTTCCCTCGAAAATCGATCAAAAGTTGAACATAATTTCGGATTGAAACAAGTACAACTCGATCTAGGCGAGAGACTAACAATATATTTCATGGCTCGAAATTATTTTCAATCTAATACTGAGCTGGCATATGATCAAATCAAACCTTCTCAAGATCGGAAGAATTGGAAAATAATAATAATAATAATAATAATATTCACATATATAAATAATTAGCTTCATTATATTATTTTTGAAGCATTACACTAGTGCATAACTACTTTAAAATTTCTCAAGTAACCTTTGCTTTAATTTCTAGCCATCAGATTAAAATGTATGTCTAGAATTTGAAATGTTAAAATGAACAAACGTATGAATGCCTAAAATTTTGATTTTGAGATCAAAAGTTAAATTGATTTTGGCTCAGATCAAATTTGAATTGATACCAATGAGCCAAGCCTAGCTTGAATTGAGATCCAATCAAACTCTATTAAAAACCTGGATCGGATTGAGATCAAATAGAAAATCTTTAATTTAATCTTGAGCCAATATCAAATTAGCTTGAGATTAGATCATTACCAGTGCTAGTTACATTACCTCATTTTTTTGAAAAGTTTTTTTGCGAACAAGGTAGTTCAAGATTTTCGTCAATGAAAGTTCTCAAAATATTGACCATCACAAGATTTTCACATCCTATAAGTTTTGAAAAGGTTTCTTAAATTGGGCAAGTTGATGTGTATAAATGTATGACTAACTCATATTTAAAATTTAATGATAATTACTTAAAATTATTTCTGACATAATTTTCATTTCATTGGGAGATACGAGCTAGCTAGACTAAAATTTTAGCTAGCCTGGAGTCGAATACTAGTCAAGTCAAGCCAACTTGAACTCAAAATTAATTTGGGCTCGAATCAATCTATAAATCAAAGAGCTAAAAATGAGCTAGACTCAACTTGAATCATTCTCACCCATATTCTGGAGATACCTTCATTGTTCATCTTCATGACCTCCAAGTCTTCAAGCTTGTATGGTGAGAACAATTCCTTCCTCAAAGCATGTTATGTCCTGATATACTAAGAATGCATAGTTTTAATTGTTAGCAAAAGAACGGGAAAATTGATCCACAGTTGCAATAGACATGCCTTTGACAAATAGGGTTCCTTATTTCCTTTTTTCTAATCTCATTTTATTTTTCAGCAGTCCCTCTTCAAGTGACCTGCTTTGTCGAAAAAATAGCACATCAGGTTGTTCCTGTTGAGGAATTTCCTTATTTGAGGAACTTTTCCCTCATTCATCCTCTTCCAGCTTCTCAGATACCATGATCTTGGAGCTTAATAGGCCTACTGACTCTCTTATCTCCTTATTGAACAACTAGATGTAATGAGGTTCACCATAACCACGCTATCAAGGGCTCAATGGAGATGAGTCTCCTAGCTCTCGAGAAATGAGCTAGGAAGCAACAAGGCCCACAACTCATCATAGAGAAGCATCTTCATCGAGGAGAGTTGGTTGATGATGCTATGGACTTGCTAACTTCAAAACTATGAGACGTATTTAAGGTTGACAAGCCTTTTGAACATGAAAGCTTTGGTCCCAATTGTCTTCCCTGCATAGTGGCTCTCCAACCTTTGCCACAGCCCTTGGGAAGAAATTTCTACCAACGCCAAATAATGTACACAATCATCCAACTACTGACATATGTGACAAGAAGCATTCAGATCTTGCTTCTGCTACTTCAAAGATAACCCAACCTGGTACATTTCTGATACCAATTGAAGCTGTTTGAGCATTGTTGTTTCACTAGAATAAGTAAAACAAGCAAAGTGGGAAGCCTAACCTTATGATTTTGGAAAACCTAACCAAATGCCAAACATTAAGCAACTAACTTCCATTATAAAATGGTATTACAATGACTGATTTTCTTCACTAAAGACTCTCTAGAGAACAACTGTAATTCCTCACCTACAAAAAGGAAACATAAAAGAAGAATAGACTGGATGCCATCTGTGGACAACTCTTCATCCTTCTTATCTCTCTTGCATAGGAGGACTGATATCTTCTCCTCCATCACAAGAAGCCTTCAAGTTTTGCAGCACTTCTAAGTTGGTACTGTTTCAGAAAGTGTTGACTGGTGATTACTTTGCATGACGCCGTGAGAGTGAACAGACAGCCCTTTTGTGCAGTAAATGAAAACTAAAGATCTTATCATTATATTCGACGAATTACATATACAAAAAGACTAATCCTAAAAAGTGAGCTTTTTCTCTAATAGGATTGAATCGTAGGGATCCATCAGTAATTTATCTTTATTTTGATTGGGTTATAGAGATTAATATGATATCAATAAAATCACAAGCAAATCAAAATTTTTAATTTGCCAGTATGTACATATATATATATATATATATATGTATATAATGTATTGCATTTTTTATTATTTTATGCAATGTTTTATTTTTTACCATGTTTTAAATCCTCATTTTAATTAACACATCTATTACCAAAATACTTAAAACTTAAATCATGTGACAACAAAGGGCCCACTCAAGTTGACTGAAATCATAAGTTATTATCACACATCATTCTATGAGATTTTTATTTGATTATCATCAAGCTTGATTGACAAAAACCAAGGAGAAATCTCTCGTTTGACCAAAAATAATGAGTCCATTATATATATATATATAACGGACTCATGCTAGCTAGTCAATTTTGGATATTCAGGCATACAACTGCAAGACCAAAAGTTAACAAACAAGAGAGAAATAAGTAGAATTTACATATTAGAGTAATAAGTCTTTGGATTTATGTACAGAATTATGAAAAGCTAAAAGAAGATTAACATTGGGCACTTCCACTGTATCCTAAGACGTGCACACATTTTGAATACAATTTTTGGGATCAGAATTTTGAAATATGAAGATTTATAAGAGTTCTTAATGTAAATATGAAAATTTTAGTATCTTGTATGCAAACACAACCATATTCAGTGCCATATACGAAATTATGCCAACATGGATGGCTTCATTTACAAAGGAGTACTCACCTTCGTAATGGTGTTCATCAACATGCATGACTTTCAGATTTTAGGATGGCAACTGTTTCAATATGGAAGGAAAAAGCATTACTGTAATATTTACAACGCACCTGGGACTTTATTGCATATGCAATTATTCGAAAGATCATATAAGGCTAGAAGAAAAACCTGGACTGCTACAGCTTTCAGTACTTTGTGATATATCATTCATCCCCATGGGGACCATGCCTTCAGCCTCATCCTGCACCGTCAGATCTTCCATATCGATTAGAGTCATCTTTACAGTCGCACAGTTTTGGTTTAGATCATGGATTTCAAGTGAATTCTGTTGCTGACTAGTTTCAATATCACCATCATTATCATGCTCATGATCCTTTAGCTTATCATTTGATTTTTCTCCCAATAGGATTTCAAGGGGAAGCCCACCTCCTCCGAAGCTTTCATCCGCACAAAAATGCACATTATTGATAAAATTTTCATGATCGGCAATCAAGTTTGAGACTTGTTGAAGATCTACTAAGGTATTCATCTGGCGTTTGGGCACAGTTTTGGAGCTTCGAATGTTTCCAATGGTCAAATCCACTGGTTTGCTTCCTTTGAAATCATCAAAAGTATTAAGCAAGTCGAACAAATGACCTCTGACGGCAGTATTCCCACCATTAAAATGACCGCCCCAACTTTGTTCCATGACGGCACTTGCATCTGCAAGAAGTTCAATGCCTGGCAATAAGTTACATGTTAGTGCTGAACCATTTTCTTGATGCAAGATGCTAGAATTTGAAGTTTCTTCTCCTAGAACTGCTGTTGGGTGGACGTTCTCCATTTCTGGTTGTTCAGACAGATCCGGGAGAAGGAATAAGTCAACTAGAGAAAAATCAGCCTGCGTGCTCACAGTGTTTTCATGTCTGCTTGCCACCTTTAATGTATCTTCTCTGAGAACTACTGTATTGTGCTGATTATGCAAGTCAAATTTCTCTGATTGAGTGTCAGAGCGGGAGAACCCCACTGGAAACGGATCAGCTTTTGTAGCGCTTTCACCTTCGCTGGAGGCCACTCTATCTGACAATTGCAACTTGTTAGCATTATAAGTAACAGCATTTCTAGAGGAAAGAAACGAAGCCAGTGTCAAGGTTGTTTCAGGATAATGATGAATATGTGAGTTTAGTGCAAAATAATCCTGAATATGGGGATCAGAGCTCACACCCCACTCAAGAATATCATTTTCAATTGGAAACTCTGGAGCCTTTATTATCAAGCTTTCAGGCCCATGCACTTTAATCTCAATTGACAAGTCATCAACAGAAAGAGAATCATTACATGATAAATTGTCTGCTTTTGCTATGTAACAAGACCAGCTTTCCTCATCAAGGTAGTTTTTTTCAGGATCTACCTCATTAAAGCGTGACTGGAAAGCTTGATCAATTTCATCACAGCCTTTTTCAGCGAAGTCAAAATTAAATGTATTATTTCTATCTTCCATGGGAACCGAGTAAGTAGAAGAACCTACATCATCTTTGTCAGTGTTTTGATATTCTCTCAGCATGACAGAAGATATGTTAGTGGTTGATGTGAGGAGTGCCGTTAGTGCTGATGCTAACGCACCATCAACTGACAAGCGTTTCTTGTCCTCAGGGTGATCTGGTGTCAAATCTACAGAATTGCCACCACTACTGTCGGACTCCTCGCTGGGAAATTCAGGAGCCCTGACTATCAGGCCAGAGCTCTTGGCAGATTCAGGTGAGTGAAATCCTAATTTCCCGACTGTTGCTTGTTTTTCTACAGAGCTTGAGTCCTTTACTGTAAATGAAGAAATGGAGCCTTTGGTCTCTGAGTCAGACTCCTCAGCTGAAAATTCTGGAGGAGAAATCCTTATACCTGTTGGTTGTGGTATCTTGGAGAATGCATCTAACTGCTCTTCCAGTCGCTGAAGCCTCATATCAATGCAGGTTAAAGGCTTTATCATTTTTTCCTCAAATCTTGAGCAAAATGTTTCTATTCTTCCCACTCGGGACACCAAATCATCCAAGATCTTCTCAAGGTGCATAGAAGGTGCATTATTTTCTCCGGTATTCGGCTTACATGACTCATATGGACCTTTTGCTTCAAATGCAGATCTCATCTGTTTATCTCCAGGATCATCTCGGGTATGTTCACTAATGGGCACGTTCATGACATCTTCCACACAGCCAGAAGCCTTGTTAATATCATCAAAGTTTGATTTAGATGCCTGAGGATCAATAACTTTCTTGCTGGATGCCATTGACAGATCATCGAGCTTCATCTCAGGTATCAACTTAGTAGGGTTATTTACATGAATTGCTCCTTCAGAAGAGAGTGATTCTTTTGACCCACCTGATGCATCACAAAGGCTTTTATCTTGAAGTCGAGACTTTGACATTTCCAAAAAACCAGGGACAAGCATAGACAACAAAGGACCAGCACCCATATTACTAACTGCTGGTTCTGGATCAGTATCTAGAACAGGATCAGCATATATGTAGATCTCCCCTATATGAACAGATGATATTGTCTGAAGTGACAGCAGGCGAAGTGTAATCGATTTGCAGGGACTAGCATCTGAAATCTGAGCAGTGGCCTCATAGTGGATCTACACATTTCATTAAGAGATGCCAATAAAAATACCACGAAAGAGAAATAAATCAAGTAGGCTATAGACGATTACCTGTGTTTTGGGACTATCCTTTTGTGCTTTCAATGAAGAAAACATTCTGCTATCCTGCAGAAGTGAATCAGGAATTTTGACGTCTATCCAACCATCTTCCTCAAAACTACTGCTGCCACTCCTGGCCAGAATTTCCTTTACATCATTAGTCTCCAGACAATCAGTAATTGTTCCCTCAGACACATTTTCATTCCTTTCTTGCACAGAAGCTCCGCAACGTACAGTACACAAATACTCCTTGCTGCTAGCATTTTGATCATTAGAAAAATATAGCTCATAAACTCTTGCGGTACTCTGCACATAAATGCTGTGGATCTCATGCTTTTCCCTAAAAGAGACTGCAGCAAAAACAAAAAATAGTAATGCCTTTTTCTATGATCTCCGGGAAGAAATAAAAAAACAAACATGGCTATTTGTTTTTTTTGCATCTTTTCCCTGTATAGTTTGGTCTGTTAATAACAATATTTACTAGCAAAAAACAAGAATTTTTTTTGCTTAAAACAAGCAACCCCTTAACACTGAAAATCATCTAAAAGAGGGAAGTACGACACAATGAATTGAAACCATTAGATCCCTCCTGACTTTTGATAAGCAACACATAGAACCATAATAAAAACCACATTTCCATTTCCCATAATCATTTAGGTGCATGTATACCCCAGGGAAAACCTGAAAGAGAACATGACAATTTAAGACCAGGATCATAATGCTGATCTGTTAAGAACTACTCAACGAACTTCTCTACAACAAGTTCTAGATCAGTATCTGATAATTTGATATCCAATCAGTGATATTGGATCAGGACAGTATTCAGCATAAATAAGAGCTAAAAACACATTATATAAAGGAAACTAGGATAGACACAGAGCCAGCAAGTAATTGCATAGTTTAAACAGAGATCATATACTAATATCTAAACTGTGATCAAATAACTGTATGGTTTAAACAGAGACCATGCACTAATATCTAAACTGTAATCAACGCACTTTGAAAATTAGAAATGGCAAAAAGCATCTTAAATTCTGAATTCCTCAAGATCGGATATCTCCCATGAAAGATGCATCTAATCACTAGAATCTGATGAAAAACATGTATATAACGGAAGGCCCTTCTCATTTACATGAAAAACAGAGTAGAAACAGTTTATAAGAGCAGCTTTGAACAAACAATATAGTGTATAAGCAGGTTTGGTGAAAATGGTCAAATTAGGATTAAAAATTGAAGAGAAGGGGGTTAAAGTGAAGCATTGGAGTTAAATAAGAGTAAAGTAAAGAAAAGAAGAGAGTTTCCCCTTATGCCTCTCTGGAAGGAGAGGAGTGATAAAGCAAGCTGCTTGCTGTCAAAGGGGAGCTTAGTTGAGAAGAACTAGCCGAACGATTAGAGTTGGCCCGAGTCGAAGAGCAGATGAATAGTGCTAGCCAAAAGCTTCCCTTAAGCAGAGAAATACTGCATAGAGTGCATTTGGGAAATTGTTGCCCCGACTTTCCCTTCTCATCATAAATGTGAGCATTTATGATGAGAAGGTAACAAGTGGCATTAGATAGGGTTAGGAGGCCTTCATTAATGCTGAACAACTAGATAATGTGAGCGGCAATATGGTCTGTCCACGCCGCCTGTTAAATCGAGCCCCAATGAAAACACCTTCTCCTTGCCTGTAGGCTGAGTGTCGTACAATATGGACAAGGCTATTATGTGACAAGTGCTGCTGGTTAAAGATCTGTTTGCCTGATACTATTCTACTAGCTTTGAGCTATTCAACACTAAGGCATAATCTGAGCAGCTCCTCCGAATCTTGTTCGAGAACGTAATTTGGGTGACTAGTCAGCAAATTAGCCTAAATCTACCATGAGTCAGGTTTAGCTGACGTAACAAATTGTTCCTTTAACAGTTTGCTCCCCCCCTCCCCTCTCAAGGCGTCAACATAGGACATTTGATGTCCTTAGACTAGCTAACAAATAGTTGTACCTCGAGAGAAAGGAGAATCACAACCCTTCCTCCAAACCTTGCTTTTAAAAGGGGTGACCCCTGAGAAGTAGCTCTCATTGGCGTCTCTTCTAATCGAGTTTGGTAAGAAGAGATGCCGGGGAATTTTGGTCCACGAAAAGAAAGAGGTCCCTCTAAGCCTCAGAAGGAGAGGCCTCCATTGACTAGTTCGGTGAAGTCAATGAGTATTGTCTATTGATAACAACTTGTGACCAAAAGGCAAATTCGAGAAGTCAATTTGACACCTCCTTCTGAAGAGAGACTTGCCACCCCTCCCGTGGTATAAGAGTGACTTCCACCACTACCGCGGCAGGTTTCCAACGCTATTGGATCCATCCACATCGATTCGTCGTCCTTTGAGGGCAAAAAGGAGGTGCTTCTTGAGCTTCGAAGCAAGAGATCGAGGTTGGAAGTGTTGCCTGCTAGTCCGTTAGCATCGCCTGCTAGTCCGTTAGCATCGCCTGCCAGTCCATCGGCATCACCTGGCAGTCCGTCGGCATCAGTCTATTCATCAACTCCGTCGAAGCATTATAAGGATGTGGTAATACGGGAACTAATTGAGCAAGATGGGGTCGCCAAAAAGCCTGTTCGGGGGACGCAGTTGAGTGGTTGGACCTAGGAGCTACACTTCCTCGCCTGCTGACATGACCCAGAGAAGTCAAAGAGGAAGATTTCAGCATTGGATGCCGAATTGGCTCTAGCAAAGAAGGCATAGAGAAGCTTCCCAAAGTTTGGGCTCGGCTGGAAGAGACAATTGCAGCACTACATGCCATCGAACAACAGCGGGAGGAGGCAAAGGAATTTGAGACCATTCAAGTCGACCAGGACGAGCTAATGCAGCTCGCCGATTTCATCATCGAAACGGCCGCACGCGCCCTTCGAACAGTTGAGGAAGATTCTTCTTGCCTCAACCTCTTGGTGTTATCTTCAAGCTCATTGCTTAGATAAATGCTTGGATGAGTCTCCACAATTTTTGTTGTTCTTGTAGTATATATTTTAATTTTGCATAACTGAAAAGATGTTATTCGACTCTCAATGTAATCCTTTCTATTTGTAGTGAAAGAATCTTATGAAAATTTTTCAAGTTTCCCAATTTGTCTATCTGTGTATGCTTGTAGTAATGTAGTACTGCATTGTGCACCGAATTTAGGAAACTTCACGAAGCTGGTCTGCATACTAAGGAAGCTTCACGGGCGCTGAGAGGTTGCGGCTTGTCGTGTCAATGTGCCAGTTGACGTGACAAGCGCCAAGATGGCCTCGAGGCTAGTGCGCAATACTTCAATTCCTATATTTTTGTGGGAAAGTGGGCCGCTAGAGCATTTTGCCTTCTATATAAGGAGTGAGGTCGGTTCTCTAGTGATCACTGTCTTGCCTTTGAATCCCATCTACCCTTCCACTTCTCTTCTGCTTTTCAAGTGGATGGCCAAGGTGAAGCTTCATGATCAGTGGAAGCAGTTTGCCTCCGCCACTCTCGAAGTAAGCAAGTTGTCAGATGAGTAGTTCGAGGAGATTTAGTAGCTTTAGTACTACAAAGGATAGAAATTCATCTACATAGAGGGGCCATAGGCTTGGACCACGAAACAGAGAGGTAAAATCCTCGCTATTCGTCCTTCATAGGAGGAATGACCGAACCGTCCTCCCACAGGTGTGATCGCTATTTATCAACAATTTCTTCGATAGAGCTTGTTCCTGCTACTCCAACAGTTCTTCGTAGACACTTGCCATTGCTTCGGTTTGGTGTTGGCTCAGTGGTTGTCGAACATAGTGGCTCTTCTCTACTGTCTTTCCGAGGCATTCAGAGGGCCGAGGTTAAAACGGTCTTTGACTTGGGGACTCTTCCTTTGGCAACTGGAGGAGGAAGTAGGTGTCCATTTCCCACAGGCTTCTTCAACACAATGCCTTTTGCCACATCCATACTAGCCGCTTTGTCGTGACACAGCTAGGGGGTAGTCATGAGGACTACGCCTTCGTCTCAACATTGCGGGCGAAGAGAAGTGCCAAGGTGTACCTGGTGCACCTTGGCAAACAAATTACAAGCTTAAAAGGTACGCTTTATGTATGTTCACTTCTCTTTCTTCGACTGTTTGCTTGTGTGAGAACGAATCTTATCTTTTGCAAGCCTTACTGCTCCTCCCCAATAGTATGGGGAGAGGATTTTGGTGAAAAAGAGTGTCGCAGAGGAAGGGAGGCCTGACAAAGAGGTTGAAAGTCACCGAAGAAGCTCTCACCTCTCCTCCTGTTCGTTGAAGAGGCAACTCTTCAGCCATGAGTGGCGGCTCCGTGGAAAAGAAGGGAGTCTAGGTCCTTGACAATGAACTCCAACGGTGGTTGGACGAACCAGAGCAGTCGCACGAATGGGAGGTCGTTCGCCTCCTTCAGTGGCAACCGCCACAACAAGCGAAGAGGTTTCAGGGGGCGCAGTGAGGTCCCTTATTCAGGTGGCTCTACAGCTTATGAAGCGGATGCGACATAGGGATACGAGGACACGACATGACGCGACATGACGCGACACGACAACAAAGATTTTTCAAAACATATGACAGACACGGCATGGCACGTCAAATACGATAATAGTAAAATTAACAATAAATACTTAAAAAATAGATAAAACATAAAACAAACTTAAAATTTTAAATATAAATAACTTGTGAGTTGCACAAAAGTCTCATAGGATTAATATAAAAACTTGAGAAGAGACGTCGTCGGCATTAAAGAGATTTGAGATACAAATTTAGGGTTTGCATTGCAAAATGAGAGAAAAAATAAGAAAAAATATAATTTTTATTTGCCAGGACAACTGCCATGAGGATGACAATAAGAGAAGGTAAGAACTTTCAGTATTGAGGATGAGAAAAGGACAAGTAAACTTAGAACTTTTTGTGATTGATTTATTTTCATAAGGTTCGAGGGCAATGAGGGAGAAAAAAAATTGATTTACTTTGGCTAGTTTAAAATTTTGACTTATATTAGGTAAATTTTTAATAATAATAAGAATTAGATTTTTAGTTTTATTAGGTATAGAATTATAACAAAAGTAAAAAATTTTAATATTAATAAAAAAAATAAAGAGGAGGTAGATGTATCCATAGGTTTTAATTTTTATCTTTAATATTATTAAAAAATATAATATTAATAAATATATTTAATATTAATATTAAATATATTTAATTCTATCCCATATGTAAAATATCTCTAGTTGTTCCTCCTCTTCAGTGTTAGAACCGTGCTCTTAAGGGGCAGTTCAGGAGGTCGGAGTTGCTTCACAGGCCTCAAAACGCAACTTTTGCGACTGTTAAAGGAGTGTAGTAGGCTGGGAAGCGTTGATAGCTCTTGGTGGAGTAAAGGTTTTTTGAGAGATCATATGGAGTACCTGATTTATGGATTGGGTGAGCTAGGTTCTGCTTGCAGCCAGTAGAGAGAGCTGTTGGGATGAATCTGTTGGTGGTGGGGAGAGGTGTAGAAGAAGGCTATGTGCTAGAAAGAGACTTATTCTAGGGATCTTTAACCATGGTAAGGGATGATTAGGCTAAAGATCCTGTGAGAGGGAATCAAATTGTTTGGGTGAAAATGTCCAAACTAGGATTAAAAAATGAAGAGAGGGGTTAGAGTGAAGCTTTGGAATTAAATAATAGTAAAGTAAAGAAAAGAAGAGAGTTTCTCCTAGGCTTCTCTGGAAAGAGAGAAGTGACAAGGCAAGCTGCTTGATATCAAAGGGGAGCTCTGTTATGAAAAACTAATTGAACAATTGAAGTTAGCTGAAATTGAAGAGCAGGTGAACAGTGCTAGTTAGGAGCTTCCCTTAAGTAGAGAAATGCTGCGTAGACTGCATTTAAGAAACTACTGTCCCGGATCCCCCTTCTCATTATAATGTGAGTATTTATAATAAACAGCTAGACAGTGTGGGCAGCAATGCGGTCTACTTATGCCACCTGTCTGACCAAGCCTTAATGATGAATACCCCACCCTTGCCCCTAGGTTGGGTGCCATACAATAGAAATAAGGCTATGACGTGACAAGTGCAACTGGCTAAAGATCTATTTGTCTAATATTGTTCGACTAACTGCGAGCTATTCAGCTCTGAGGCGCAATTCGGGCAAATCCTTCGAATCATGTTCGGGAATGTAACTTGAATGACTAGTCAATGAATTAGCTGAAATCTGCCACGTGTCAGGTTTAGCTGACGTGAAATTTTTTCCCTTAACAAAGCATAAGCAGGGAACGTAGCATGTTTGACATTCATTTTAAAGTCAAGATGTTCATATGGCCCATTCGATAAGCATACTCTGAATTCCTTATGATCAAAGATGCAGAGAACGCTCTTGCATCCCTCACTAAAAATCAATCCCAATGCAGCACACACCTGACTAACCACTTGCTCAACTAGTAGTACTTCACTAACATTACGATCAATGAAACAACACATGGAATGCTATAATAGAAGAAACGATACAACGACCAGCGTTTTCAGCCAGCCACAAAGATATCATTCCTATAAATTTCCTTTAATTCCAGCACAAGATTTCTCAATAACAAATTCCTATCAAGCAGCGAGATGGAAACAAAAAGGTAGAGAATCCGTCAGCGTGCTCAGAATAGAAGCAAAAAATCATACCGGTGATGTCGCAGGGCTGAGAATCGGCCGGTCTAACAAGAAGCACGCCGCTCGGTATCGCGCCAGCACCATTGACAGTGGCGTCCGAGCTCGAGGTCTCGAAGGAGATCGAGTCCACTAGGGATCCGTCAGCGAGAAGCCAGGTCGTCGACGAGGACAGGCACGCGCTCCAGCTCTCGTCCTGCTCCACTGCTCCCATGGCCACCAAATCCGAAGTTCCGATCGATTCCGGCGCTTGAAAGAGTAGAGCGGAGGTGCAGGCGGCGCAGTCGGGCATCAATTCCCCAGACTCGCCTTCTCACAGCCTTGGCACTTTGGCATATCAAAATAATAATAATATCATCTTCCAAAATAATTATAATAATAGTAATAATAATAACAGTATATTTTTTGCATTATAAAAAAAACAGTACATTTTTGTAATTTTTTTTGAAATAATTTATTTAATATTATTTTTAAAATAATTACCTACATATTAAAATAATTAAATAGTATATGTGTACTACTATCTTCATAAAATTTAAAGTACAAGATGGTATCTATTTAACATAAAAATATAATATTAAATTCTAGATCATAAAACACAAACTCTAAATTTTTAAATTTTAATTTTTTAAAAAAAAATTTAAATTATTTTTTATGAATTAGCTATATATAATAACTTTAAATCAAATCTAATGAAATAAAAATCTCTAGATTCTTTAAATTCCATGAATGGCGCAGCTATCCAGATCAATGCAGTCAATTATATTTTTCGGGAAATGTGTTCGTATTTATTGATAAGTTTTTGAGTCATGCGACTCATTACAGCAAATACTTGTCAAAAAATATTTGTAACTAACTATATAAGAGATTTTAGTTTATTATCAGGAATCTCAGGATTTTATTAGCTAACATATACAAATTCATGAAAATTTATTATTAATTTGTTTCATATTGCTGTTAAAATAGATGTAAAATTTATAATTTTGCTAAATTTTAATGTAATGTATGTAACTATCTCATTTTAAAAAAGAATAATATAAACATATTTAAATTATTGAGGCAATTACATATATAGTATTAAATTTTAGTTATTTTACAAATTTAATATCTAAATTTTTAATATTATATATTAACCACAAAAATTATATTAAAATTATAATTTTTGCTATATACTTGCCACAAATTTGTGGCATAAATTATATACGAGTTATAATTTTTATATAATTTTTACATATAATATTAAATATTTGAATATTGAATATATAAATTGACTAAATTTTAATAACATATACATAATTTTACTAAATTATTTTTATCAATTTCTACGTTTTCACTCCATTTGCATGCAATAGAGTACATCATTTTTTATTTAGGTGTTATTTGATTTAATGTTATTACGATATTATATCATATTATTTTAATAAATCCATTATCTGATTTAATATATTTAGATAATATTGTAAAAGATTATAAAAGCAACACTTTAAAATAAAATTTAAATGTCACTTAAAATTGAGTTACACTTAAATAACACTCTAATTGTAATAAAATAGGAGGTTGTGTCGTAGAAAAATTTCATTCTGACTTAAAGGTGAATTTTATAAAATTGTAGTAAAATCAGTAATGATATATGATATTAAATACTGACCTACAAAAAAAAAATATACAAATAAAATAAGTATTACAAAAATAATAATATTAAAGTGAATATGTGAGTATATATGAAAGGATAAAATAGGTAATTAATATATCCATAAGAAAATTAAAATTGTACTAATTAAAGATAAACTTAGAAAAAGTCGTCTTAGATGATTTGAATATGTAAATCGTTGGCGATTGAAGCTCTAGTTAAAAATATCAGGTTATTAGATTTTTCTCATATACAAAGAGAAAGAGGAAGACCAAAGAATAAATGATAAAAAATTATAAAGAGTTATTTTACTCACTTAAAACTAAATAAAAATTTATTAATTAATAGAATGCAATGAAAACAAAAGAATTCAGTAACCAACCCCACCTAATAGGATTAAGAGTTAAGACTTGATTGTTATTATTATTGTTGTAAGAGATATAAATTAATTTTCTATTGTCAGCTTTTAATATAATAATAATAAATTAAATTAAAAAAATTTAAAAATATATAAACATCTAAATAATATTAATATCTAAATAACACAAATATTTAAATATTATCAAACTAAATGCACCCTTAAACTATCTGTTTCTTTCAATTATTTCATTTATATTTTCTCTCTATTTTCACAATGCTTCTTTCAATGTTCTGTGAACTTAAATCAAGTACACACCTCTCTCTTCTCCAGTCTTTTTTTAACTAGTAGCCTAAGCCAATCATTAGAAAAAATATATAAGATAGATAATCTGAGTTTATATAAAGTAATTTAGTAAGATTGAAAACATAAAATTAATCTAATGCAATCCACATTTAAATCATTCCTACGAGTCTCAACATTTTCTGCACCTACAACTTCTATTCCAATATTTCTAGTATTAACAGCACCTCATGTTTCAACTTATCATACAGTTTTTAAAGAATTTAAAACGAATCCTCTTCAAGGCATATATGAATAGCAAATCCAAAGATCTTTAAAGCGGCTTCTCTAGACCTTATATTGCAATTTATTATTCGAGAGTAGCCGCTAAGTAGGTAAGTACTCTACTACCTTCTACATATATTACTTCTTCATGATAGTCTGTTCTAATATGGTTGATTCTCACTTTGCTACCTCGTTTGCTCTTCGAGCATCTTGAGAGGGTGAGTCAGTGAACACCTTGGGAAGGCGCGAGTCTCACTCCTTTGATGGGTTATAACTTAATAGTGTTTCACTTGTTACTACTTTCAACGTAATAGTTTGCATTGTAGATGTTATGGTACACGTCAATAAATCAAGTTTTTAGCGAGAATAGAGCATCTTATCTACGTCAAGAAAGTAGTTACTCATTCCTTTTTGACAAATCAAAAAAAGAACCACCAACCTCTTTAGAAAGGAAAATAGAAGAATATTCTCTGATCATTTGCTTAGATAAAACATCAAACTCTATATGAAAATCACTGTCAAATAAAACACAAAGTGAAGGGAAAAAAAAATAAACTCAATGATCTGTCTGCGATCAATTTTTTTTTTTTTTTTTATGTAAATCTAATAGATGAAGCACTACAGAGTGCAGACCAAAGATATCAACAAGAAAGGGAAGGTGGGAAAAAGGACATTTGCCATAACTCAAAACATCAACCCAATGATACAAAAAGCAATTTATATTCTTGATTATTGAATGCTAATCTTGATTGAACCATTGACAACCTGAGAGCTCGTCATTGAAGCCGATCTTCATCCACCAAAATGGTCGTCTCTGTTCCAACTCCGACGTCCATCAAAGGAGCCATATCATCTTCAAGCAATGTCGGTAGCGGAGAACCCTGTCATAAAGCAAGAGAAACTTATAGGTAGCTCAAAATAATTAATAAGAAGTTATTCAAATAATAATAATAATAATAATAATAAGCTCCGAATAATCAAGAAACTTTTGTTAAAGATAAAGGAGTCAGCATGCTATTTATGCACGAGCTAATCAGGGGAACTTGGTTATGCTAATTTAAGGTAGTTAACGATCCAATTTCGAGTTATTCTAATCTCAGTTTAAGATTGAATTAAAAGTTTTCAATTCTATTTTGATCCGATTTAAACTATGCAGAGAAAAGTTGGATTCAATTTTGATTTGAGCTAGGCATAGCTCGTTAGTTATTTATTCAAACGCAATCTGAGCTAAAGTTAATCCAACTTTTCAATTAATTTTTAATCTTTCAGTTAAAACTTTATGCATTAATGCCTTTCATTCAACTATTTTAAATCCTAGCCATCAATCTTGATCTAGTGGGCAAAAATAAAAAGAAAATTAAACTAAATAAAGTTTGAACAAAAGTCATAGAGGAAAATTTAATACAGTCAGCCATTAAGCCTATTGCTTGAAAACTAATATAGTGAAGCTAATTACTTATGCTCATGTGTATGCATATATATATATATATATATATAAAGGTATATATATAATTACTTTTTGTAATTGATATGATCTTAACCAGGCTCAATTTGATTATGTCGGATCAACATTGAATTTGACCAAAAATGCGAGCCATAAAACTAATCGTTTGCTAGCTCACTTAGATCAAGTCAGTCTAGACTCAATCCAGAATCAAATTCAACTTTCAATTGATCTTCAATTTGAGCAAAATTAACAGCATTACACCAATCAATGAAGATTAGCTTTTCTGTAATTCTCCTTAGGGAATTTTAACTATGCACTAGAATTTTTTAAGATGGGCCTCTAAAATTAATTCAAATTGGACAAAAATCCCAAAGAAAAGGAAAAAGTTAGCTACTTCTTTAGCTACGAGCAGAATAGGTTACATTTAACCAAGGTGGGATTGACCTCAACATGCCTAGAAGGCAAAAAACAAAATCAAGCGCCAAACAGATAAGCATTCATAGCTAAAGTTAATTATGTGAAGGCCAGTAGTTAGTTGAACATGGCACCACCCCAGAAATATTCAGAGGCAAATGCTTATTTTACAGTTTACAATACGAAAGTCATTCAACAGACAATCAAAAGTTTTCCACATTTTAAAAGGACAGCTTGCCAGTTCCAACTATCCCATTAGAATCATCATTCCATCGAAAGGAAATAATAAACTTTGACAATCATAGTAAAAAAAAAAGGACAACAATGTTATTGTGATGTTATTATGATGCTAGATAGATCTAATATAAAAATTATTCATTTGTTGAGAGGTTTAATATAGAAGTTTAAGGAGAGAAGAAAATCTATATTTTATTTTCACTGATTTAAAAAAACGCTTATGATAAAATTTCAAGGAAAGTGCTTTGGAGAATCTTAGAAAAGAAAGAGATTTGCATTGCTTACATTTAAGTTACTAAAGACATATATAAATGGGCTATTACTTGTGTTCAGATACAAAAGATTTAACTAAAGATTTTTCTACTATAGTTGGTTTACACCACGGCTTAGCTTTAAATTCATAACTATTTGTATTAGTTGTGGAAGTCCTAACTAAACACAATTAAAAAAAAAAATCTTAATGTATACTTTTCGCAAATGATATTGTCTTTGTTAATAAGACTAGACATATGGTTAAGGCGAATTTGGATTATGGAAGAATACCTTAATAGTATAAAGTTTTCGTTTTAGCAAATAAAAAATTAAATATGTGAAGTAAATTTAGTCAAGATAAAATTACTTGTATTAATAAGACGACAATTGGTGGTGACCAAGCTATCAGCAAAAGTGGGCGATTCGGATAGTTTAGATCAATCATACAAAATGAAGGTGAAATAAATGATGATGTCATTAACAAAATCTAAGTAGAATAGATAAAGTGGAAGAATGTATCTATTCTGTTATATGATACAAAATTTTACTTAGACTTAAAGATAAATTTTATAAAACAGTAATCGACTTAAATGATTTGAACATATAAATTGTAGATCAGTGAAAGTTCTAGTAGGAGAGTTGAATTATTTATTAGGTTTTACCAATATAAAAAAAAAAAAGACATGATCATAAACTATCGAAAAGAATCTTATATACTTAGATAAATGAGAATTTGTTATTTGTTAAAATACAATAGAAACAAAAGATTCATGTAGCCGAACTACTTAGTAGGATAAAGGTATGGTTGTTGTTGTTGTTGTTTGATGTTGTCATTCTATGATGACATCTAGATGCCATTTAAAATTGGATAAGATCTATATGTCCCCTCATCTATGAAGAGTTAAGCAATGATAGAAGCAAGGAAATTTGAAATAATAGAGACGTAGGAATGCAAAAATCTTATTTTATGACAAAGAAGTTCAAGTCCGTAGATTTTACAAGTAAATCATTTTTAGTTCCATGATGTCTAATGAATGTTATACTAACCCAAAATATAATAATATTGAACCAATCAACAATAGTTGTTAGATAATGTAGACATGATACTAAATAATATTAACTCTAGATTAATCAAACTCCCCATAATTCTTTTATCAAATCAGATGACCATAGACAATTAAAATGTAGTGCTTCATATTAATAAATTACAATGAAGTACAAGTATAAGTATCAAACTTTAGGTGAAAATCAAAAGGAATACCTCCTCTCGAACATAGAGCCTCAACCTGATACCCTTGAGTTTGAAAAAGCTCTCACAAAGAACCTTTAGCCTGCCAACCTAGTATAAAAGTATATACCAGCAAAAATGCATTGAAAAACGCTTTGATAAGAGAGAAATTATCTGACAAGACTTGCACTTCATGTGCAAGTAATAACAAATAAACATAAACATGGATCAGGAAATGAGTATGCTAAAAAATGGACAGCACGAGAGAAATCAAATAATTATTATTAATGCAAATTTGTCCAAAGCCGTATACTTTATTAAAAAGATAATATCAATCTTTTGGCCAAGTTTCAAGACAATATTTTCCCATGATTCTGAACAAAAAGTGAAAAGGATGCTTAATTGACTATCATAAACTTTCTAGTTGAAGACGTACTTAGATAACAATATAAAAGTTATAAAATTGATATTCTAAAGTAACATCTAGATATCAATGTTAGAATGTACAATTATTCGCAAGTTACCTACAAGCTTAAGATTTTACGTGAGTTGGTAACTAAAGAGTTAACATGATATCAAAGCCAAAACCAGAAGTTTTTAAGTTTGAACCCTTATGATCCCTCATTTATCTTTAATATAAAGGTTAAAAAAAGTAACTACGTTGAATTTCATGCTACAAAGAAAATAAACTTGCACTTGAGGGGACGTGTTAGAATATAAAATTATTTTTAAGCCATAACCTACAAGCTTAATCTTTTAGGTCAGTTGATACCTAGAGATTTAATAGTCATCTCCCCTGTGAATAAATCAATGATGATAAAGTAGGGAAAGTCAGAAGAAAAGAGGTGAGGATCTAATTCCATAATGAAAAAGTTTAGGCCACAATTTTAAGGATAAATTACTTTTAGATTCCTACATTCCAATAATAATTGATAATTTTAATCCATAATATAATGACATTGAACCAACCAAACATAAATAACTAGATAACATAAATAATACTAACATCTAGATTACACTGAATTAAATGCTCCCTAAGTCACACGTTCATGTGAAGATGTGCAACATAAGAATATATTTCATGACCATGCTGATATCTTTGGTGACTATACACGTAGTAGCGGAAGCAAAACAAACATATAGCAGTTAATTCCATTAGATGTAACAAAATTTTTAATACGGCACCTGCAAGAAGAAAGTTAGAGGAATAAGACCAAAAGAAGAACCATGCTTGGAAAAGCAATCACAACTTCTATCAAATTTCTACAGATCATATACATGCGTATCAACATGAAACTGCATCTTATTACCAAAACTTCTTTTTTAAACCTACACACCAAGACACCAGCCACAAGCACACACATTAATAACAAGTTTAGCAGTATGCTTGGTTTCTCTTTCCCAACAGAACCTCAACATGTGGTACAAAGACTATCGAGATAACAATCCAGTAAACAAAATACTCAAGTCAACCAAACCTGACTAAACAAACCTGCTGATCTTCCTCTTAGAACAAATATGGTAGGATCCAAGATAAAATGCTTTGGTTTCTTAGCAAATACATGATATAGTTTTGACATTTGATCTAAGCCAAACCAGTTCAGGCCAAGTAGATGCAGCCATTAACCTGACCCAACTGAAGGTTAGTTGGTTTAAGTTATTATTGGCTCTTAATTAATAAAACCCCATGTAGAAGCACTTTTCAAGGGATTCGATTTGCTTCTTGTTCCAAATGTTAAAACGATGCTAGACAGGAATATAGATACAACTAATAATCTTATCACAATCCCAAAACCATACTCCCACCCAATAGAGGCTAATGACATCTCTTCTTCGAAAATAAGTTTTGTTTTTTTCCCAGGAAAAATCTATTGGGTAGGAGTATAGTTTTTGGATAGTTTTGAGTTGTTTTTGGGAACAAGATGAAAATAAAATTATTTTAATGTTATGATGGGAAATAAAGTTACTCTAATATTAATATTTATATTAGATGTGAAATAAAGTTGATTTTTTTTATTAAAAGATGTGCAGGATGTGAAATAGAAATGATCTTTAATATTAGAATTTGTGCAACATGTGAATAGAGTTGGTTTTAACTTTTAAGGTTGAAACTTGAAATTATTATAGGATGTGAAATGAATATAAAAAATTAGTGGGGGCAATCTTAGAATGGGTTTGGAGTGTTTTTTTGAAAGTTGGATTTGTAGTGTTTTTTGAAACTTGGGTTTGGAGTACTTTGGGGCCCTAGCAAACAAAGGATTAACTTTTGAAACAATGCAGGCAAAATGTTTAAAATTTAGCTGAGGGAGATGACAAAAGCATACATACAGTAGTTATCGGTGGCAACTTCTTTGTCAAGGATGGTCTTTCTCCCATTGAAGCTCCCACACATATCAAAGTGACCACTATAAATGCCGGATGGAACCTTATGAATAATGAGGCAAAAGAATAACACCTAAAAGACTATCAATCAGTGTTCCACTTCATACATATAAGTCCTGCCTCCATCTTCTGAGGGCCTGCTATCCCAGTAGACGGCTTCTCATCATCCAGTCCATGTAGGGCCTTCAATTCTGCAAACCTTCCGCACATGCATCTCAAGGTTAAATCATATAGAAATTATACTGAAGTAATATAGTGACAAGCAAGATATAGAAACTGCACACATCTCAAGTTAAAACCACACATAGAAAGAGGCCCATGTATTTATCACATACCATTTCTTTTTTGTTTATTCGTGATAAAATTATCAATTGGTCATCATTCCTGAATCCATATTGATGATGATGATGATCATCATCATCAAATAGCCTTATTCCAATAATTTGGGTTGGCTTTATAAATTGCATTTCATCATCTTGTGTAGTGTTAACTGTAACTCATCTAGATCTTTTTGCAGATCTTGTTTTTGGCATGAATGTTTTTGCGTATCTAAGCAAGTTAATTCTGGCATATACTTTTTTTATGATTTCTTTAACCACAATGTTATCGAGTTTCTTTAGTGGTTCCCTTTCTTTTTTACATTCGAGATATACATATCGCTTAAGCCTGTTCTCTATACCTTATCTGCAGTAGATGTTACTCTATGTTGAGCATGACTTGAATTCTTCGACACATCATGGAGAAGTTATTCTTCGATAGCAAGAATCTTACAACATTAGATAGACGTGAGTCCCTTGTGAACAGTTCAGTTGTTGTTAGATAATTAAAGTAAAAATGGAAGGTGATGTGATGATTTTCTTTAAATTGTAACAGCCTTTGAACTTCTCTGATTTAGGTAATTTGGAAATACTAATGAAGGAGGCGTCATAAATCTATTTAATTACTGGAGACCCTATGGAAATACACCGTAATACAATTGACCCTTATTCAACTTGATCGAATTCTTCCCACAAGGGAAAATTTGATGGGAACACCCAAATGAAGACAATCCAGATAGGATTTTATAATATGCTTTTTGATGGATGATACAAAATATTTAAATATAAGTGTTTTTTTAGACTTAAATTAGATGAGTTTATCCAAATTTAGTTTGGGACAATTATATGTATGCCACTAAAATCTAATTATTTTATATATTTGACACCAAATTTTTAATATTATACATTGCCATAAAAATCATATAAAAAGTACAACTCATAACAAGACTCGGTTGCATAAATACAATAAAAGTTGTAATTTTCATATGATTTTGTAGCCAATATGTGATATTAAAAATTTAAATGTCAAATATGTAAAATAATTAGATTTCAATGACATATATGTAATTGTCCCATTAAGTTTTATTCAAATTGATTTAGTTATGTTGAATAATACCATTTAAATAGATAAATCTAATTAATTTAAATTAGTTAAAATTATCTCATTTAGATAATTATCTATAGTTAAATAAGGATTTATTATTTAATGGAGTGCAAAGGAAACAAAGGATTCATGTAACTGACCCCACTCATTAGGATAAAAGCTTAGTTATTGTTGTTGTTGTTGGATAATTATCTAGAATCGTAATTTATTTTGGTTTATTTGCCAATAAAAGATTAGAGTCTGTACATAATTTTGGAAATGCAATCGATAAACAAAACTTGCCATATGTGCTTTGGGTTAGTTTGGATTCCGTAAGAATCAATAACCCAAAAGAAAAGAATAGAAAAAATTTAGGTGAGAATCCTAGAAAGTTTAGTCATTAACTATATTTCTCGTATTTTTCTCCATCTTCGAAATTCTAGCCACCTTATCTTTGCTATATCACATCAATTTTCACATCAAAGCGTGTTATCCTGCATCAATTTTTGTATCAGTGCACTTCATCCTACATCAAGTTCTTCAACAATGAGAGCAATGCAATAAAAATTGTAGGAGGGGCTCATCTTCTTTGACTCTCTATAGCAATCTCTGTACACCTTTGTAATTCTTCATTTTAGTGAATGTTTCTCATTCTCTCCTTTGCATTATGTGGTTTTTCCCGTAAGGGTTTCTATATAAATCATAGCGTTCATTACCTTTTTCTTCCTTTCTTTTGTGGTTTTGTGTCTCTGAACTTCAGTTTATTAGTTGCATTGATTCTTAGGTATTGTTAAAGAATTGTTTAGCTAAATTTTCACTACAAGTGTCCTATTTTGCTTTCACAAAATGGTATTAGAGAACATGGGAGCCTCAATGGAAAACACGAAGATAGGAACAAATAGGTTTGCTCTTTGGCAAGTGAAAATAGAGGCTATATTAGTCCAATTGGATCTATATGATGGTTTTCCCCATTGAGAAAATAAGACCTCTACTATACCGGTTGAAGAATGAGAAAGAAACAATAAGATACAACTTTTGTTGTGATAATTGAGCATAAGAACAGGCACGAATGGAGCAACAACCCAAAGCCACAAGACAATGTCCGAACCAAAAGATCACGGGAAGAAGACGATGCCGAGGCAAACCGTCCCAGTTGCATAAGGATCTTCAAAGACTATCCAATCAAAGAATAATGAGAGCAAGTACTACACTCGTAGGATTCGTAATCATGTTATTGAGAAGTGCTACAAGAAAAATCCAACCCTAGCACTAAATAAATCAAAAAAACAACAAACAAGGGAAAATAGGAAGTCACTATCGTAAGCCAAGAGGCCTTACAAAACAACTTTTAACACATGACCTTTCAAAGTGAAATTTCAATATTTGCACAATCTTGAGAAACAAACAAGAGCAAACTATAGAAACGTGAAATTTCAAGATCTGCACAATCATGTAAAGAAGTTGCAGGTACCTCGGGTGTTGTAGGCTCATCTCCTTAGGATCATCCAATTTCATCTTGGTCATAACAAGTCGAACATATCTAGGATGATTTTTTGAGTTAGAAAATCATACCAGCTAATCTAACAAGAAAACTATCATAATGCATCATTGATACATGAAAGTATAAAAACTATAAAAAGATAGACATACAAAAAAAGTCTTCTAATTAACTATTCATGAGTAGAAGCCTGACAAGCCAACTTTTGTCACCAATGATATATCTAAATTATAGCAAGGAAACCTGTTCAACAATCATTAGACTTTTGCAAAACTAAAGCTTCCATGTTCCATGTGTATATTAATAATATGTTATTAACGAGTGAAATTTCAGACTAAGATATCTAGACATGTGCAGAAAAACTATTACAAGAAAGGTTTAAAATCTTATGGAACAATCATAGTATAAGATTTGGATGACAAGTTGCATATTTATGCTAACCAATGAAAATTCATGATCTAAAACTTAAGGACCACCTAGTATCTGTATTTAGTAGATCTAGAACATCAAGATTAACTTTTTCATTCTTGGTTGTGAACTTCATCTAAAAATAGCCAGATTCACTAACTAAAAATACTGGATAACTAACCACACACTTTAGTTTTCCATTTATATGGTTGCAAGGTTAAGTTGAAGACTGCATTAAACGACAATCTTTAAGGCTAGGCCTTCTCGAACATAGTGCAAGACCATAAACATCATTTTGCATATTTTTAAAAAATGTGTATTGTGAAGAAATTGCTTTATTTATTCTCACTATTATTTTTCCTTTTTCCTTTTTCCTTATTGGTGGCCATGCTAGTATATGCATCCCTTAGGAGCATTGTAATGGTACTCCTATTGTATATAGGGGAGTTTTTCACGTAATGCAATTGATTGGAGATTAGAATTTTATGAAATGCTGGTTGATTCCACATTGCCTAACGTCCTACTTGTTCATCAATTGCATAATCAAGATGTTGAACTCTAATTGATATTGATGATAACAAACACTTCAAATATGCAGTAAATCCTATTTACAAAGGCAATCAAGCACATTATCTAGTCCAAAAAAAACTTGGAAAAACTAATTTACCTTTTTTATATTTTTACCTTTTTAGGATACTATGTAAACACATTTAGGATTGCCAAAAGGTAACACCAATTTCAGCTCACAAGACATTGGGAAATCTTTAACCATAATTTCAATGTTTCTTATATTGTTTTCAATTTGATTTCTATATATTGGTTGAATTTATAGAAATTGGCCGGACATACTACCCTATTTGTCAGGTCAGCATGGCAAAATAGATTTTAACTCAAGACCAAAACAGAGCAAATCAGTTAAGTTTGGTGGCTAGTTTTGGGCAATATGCTTTTGTGGTTGTTTTCCTAGTCTAGCCGACCCCACCTAGTGGGATTAAGGCTTGGTTGTTGTTGTTGTTGTTGATTATTTTCCTAGTCTATTTATACATTTAGTTTGAATCTAACCAACCTTACATTATTTTCAAATATTAAAATCAAAAGCTCTCAAATTCAAAAAATTTACAATGTATATATGTATGTGTTAATAAATATATATATATATATATATATACAAAAACAACAACAACAATTTCAAAAAAAAAAACCTAAACCTTTATACCACTAAGTGGAGTTGGCTATATGAATCCCTTATTTCAATTGCACTCTAGCAAATAATAATATCAAATAATAACTCTCATTTAACTCAGAGTATGTAAGATAGTTGCTTATAATTTTATGTCATGTCTTTTTTAGTCTTCCTCTTTTTTTACATAAATAAAATTCAATAACTAACATTTTTTATTAGAGTATCTATCAACCTATGGTTTATATGCAAAAATCATCTAAGACAACTCTCTTTGAGCTTATACTTAACTCAGGCAACTCCAACCTTTACACTAAGGCCCTGTTTGGTTCGAGGTCATTTTTGGCCATGATCATGGCTAAAATGGCCGCCAACTATTTTATTAAAGAATTTTTTATTTTTCATCCTCAATATATAAATTTCAATAAAAAAAAATTATTTTATATTACATTCCACACAATTTTTAACACATTATACTTAATTTTTTATTATTATTTTTTTAATAGAATAGTTAGAGATCATTGGAGGCTATTTTGGCCATGGCCTGGCCGCCAACCAAACAGGGCCTTAGGTGTGTATTCGGTCGATTTAGTCGATTTGGTTAACCAAATCAAAAATAAGTTCGAATTTAATTTTAAAATTTAATAAACTAAATCAACTAAATAAGACTATAAACCAAAAACCAAACCAATCAATTAAAATTTGAATTATTCGGTTAAAACAATAATTTTCTGATTATTTAATTAGTTATTTTCAAAAATTCAAAAATCTTAAAACAATACATAATATAATGTTACAAGATTTCACAACTACAACAATGAAGAACATAACAAAAAAATAGATATCATTAACTTTAAAAAATTTAAGAAATATTCCATATAAATTCAATAATATTATTATTTTTACTTCATTCAACAACATTATTACATAATGGTATAAGACATTTTGGTTAATTCAGTTGATTTGGTTTTAAAATATACAAAATTTAGCCCAAATAATTTAACTAAAAAATTTCAATTACCAAGCCATTAACCAAACCAAAATGCTGTAAATTAAACTAAATCGACTAAATTTAATTGGTTCGATTCAATTTTTTGATTTGAACCATTTAATGCACACTCCTACTTTACACTAATATACTCATTTTTTATCTTATTCTTTTCTATATACCCAATCATCCATCTTAGTATCTTGATCTTTGCGATACTTATTTTATTTATGTTTTTCTATTTTGTAGGCTAGCATTCAGTACTATATAGCATCACTTGTCTTACTATTGTCTTTTAAAATTTATCTTTAAATCAGAGCTAAATTTTTCTATCATACAACATACTAGATACATTCATTTACTTTACACATCATGCTTAAATCTTACTAATAACATTAGCATCATTTTGTATTGATCCAAAGTATCAAAATTACTCACTGTTCTTGATAACTTAATCACCAAATGTCACTTCCCTAATATAAGTTCTCCTATCTTGACTAAAAATATACCTTATATATTCAATTTTAAATCTTATAAAACAAGAACGTTTAACTTTAAGGTAATTCTTCATAGCTTGAGTTTTGTCTTAACAACATCTCTGGTTTTATCAATAAAAAGAACATCATCCACAAAAAGTATACATCAAGACTCCTCTTGAATATGTCAGATCAAAATCCCATAACTAAAGCAAAGAAATATAAACTTAAAATTGAGTCTTGCTGTAATCCAACTGTAATAAGAAAATCTTTAATCAAATCTCTTAGCATATGAACATAAATAAGTCTTTTTATATACATCTTTAATAACTTGAATGTAAGAGAAGCAATTTTTTTTTTCTAAAACTCTTTAAAGTACTTTTTATAGGATTTTATCATAAATTATTTTCTGAATTAATGAAATTAACTGCAGATTTTTTTTTCTTAAACTTTTTTATTAAATTTCTCAATAAATGAATAACTTCTATAATAAAATTACTTAGTATAAACCGAACTGATTATGTGATACCCTAATATCACAATATAATCTATACTTGATTACGCTCTACTAAAATTTTAAAATATGGTCTATTAATTTATTCCTCTATAACTGATATAATTTTATATATCTTTGTTCTTGTAATTGGCACCAAGATACCTTTTCTCCATTCATTTAACATTTTTTTAATCTTTAAATCATATTAAATAGTCTAGTGAGCTACAAAACGCTTTCATCTCTATGTATTTTCCAACATTTATCAGAACGCCACCCATTTTTATTGTTTGTTTTACACTTCTTCTTTAAAACATCCTAAATTTTAGCTTTACTAATATACCAAATGTAACAGTATTTTATATTTTCTTTTGATGCTACATTCATTTAGATCAATCAAACTCCCACAACATCCATTGAAAAGCTTTTAAAAATAACTAATGCAATTAAATTGAACATCTGATTCCTTGAAAAATATTGTTTCATTCTCATCCTTAATACATTTTAATTAAATGAAGTTAAATTTATTATTTTATATATCACCCATTCATATTTAATTAATTACATTGCACACAACATAAAATATATAAAAATTATCTTCACGCCACAATTATAGTGTGTTTAATGTAATATTTTTAATAATTTATGATATATATAGTGTAAAAATATATGAACTGTGCAAATTACCAAATATGAATGAGCAATATATAAAATAATAAGTTTACTGTAGTATGTAAGTAATTATCTCTATTAAATATCTTCTACCTCAAAAAAAAATTTTAATTCTCATTCTTAATATATTTTACTTAGGTATACAGTTTTTTTATCTCTTATTTTAATAAGCTTGTGATTTTCTCCTTCTTTAGTATCCAACTTTCTAAATAGATCATCAAAAGTCATATTAATTGCATTACAAACTACTTTCTAAGATTCATGTTGAGCCAAATTATACTTCTCTAAATTTTCTTTACTTTTGTATTTATATTAGTCTTTGTAAAAAAAGTTTTTAATCTTTTCTTATACATCTTCTTTATACAATTAAACATTTTTAATATTTGAAGCTTTCTTTTTAGATTCTTCTAGCGCATTTTTTGCAATTTTATAAATATAGTTAGCAACCTTCAACCACATAAGATCAATTTCTCCCTCAACACTTTCTAAAAAATATTTTTATTTTCATTCTTTAAATTTGACTATTGAGTCCCAGGGCATTCTTTCGGCTTTTTATTCCTTCACCGACTCATTTTAAAATATAAGATCATTAAGCGATATTGGACAGTTAAACATTTACTTGAAATAACTATACAAATTTTATGGTCTAGGTGATCTCATTTTCTTATAAGAAAATGATAAATATATAATTTTGAAAACTCATTCTTATAAGACATAATATATCCATCACTTTTCTTAATAAAATATTAATAATAAAAGTCTGTTTAGATCTCATTCGATAAAAATTCTTCTTTTGAGATATCTATTATATCAGCTCTTCTAAATTATTTTAAAATTTTATTTACAATAACAATCAAGCCTTTATCCCATTAGGCGGAATCAAATATATGAATCATTTGTTTTTATTTTACTCTATCAATTAACAAATCCTCATTTAACCTTAATTAAGCGTGTAAGATCATTCCTTATAGTTACTTATCAGGTCCTTTTTGGTCTATCCTTCCTCTATTTATATAGGCAAAACTCAATAACCCAATTTTTCTTACTGGAGCTTCAATCGGTCTACAATTTATAAGCCCAAATCATCTAAACTGACCCTCACTAAGTTTATCCTCAATTGATGCTATTTTCTCGCAGATATATTCATTTTTCATTTTATCATTTCATGTATACCTGCTCATCTACCCTAACATTTAAATTTCTGCAACACTGACTTTATTTGTATGTTCCTATTTATAAGTCAACATTCAACACCATAAATCATTGTTGATCTTACTACTATTTTATAAAATTTACCTTTAAATTTGAATGAAAATTTTCTATCCCATAACACACCAAATATATTTCTCCATTTCATTTATCTTGTTTGAAACTTGGCTAATTCATCACTATCTATTTTATTGTTATTTTGTATGGTTGATCCAAAGTATATAAAATATTTACTCTTTTTGATAATTTAATAACCAATTACCACATCACTAATATAAATGCATCTTTCTTGACTATATTTGAACTTCATATATTAAATTTTTAATCTATCAAAATAAAAAATTTTAAACTCTAAAGTATTTTTGTATAACTAGAGTTTTGTTTTATCCCTTTCTCTATTCTTATTAACAAAAAGAATATATTATGTGAAAGTATATACCAAAATATTTCATCTTGAATATATCCAATTAGGATCTCCATAACTAATGCAAAGAGAAATAAACAAAAAGTTAAAGCTTGATATAATCCAATTATAATGAAAAAAGTCTTAATTAAACTCTTATGTTTGAATAAAAGTAACAACTCTTTTATATGCCTTTAATAACTTAAATATAAGCATTGCAAATATTTTTATTTTTTAACACTCTCCAAAGCATTTTGCTTTAGCCTTTATCATAAGATTTTTCTGAATTTATAAAATCAAATGTAGATTTTCTTTTATTTCCCTAAAGTTCTTCATTAAATCTCTCAAAAAATGGATGGCCTCCATAATAGATCTATCTGACATAAATCAAACTAGTTTAATGATGCTTTAGTATCAAGATATAATCTATGCTTAATCACTCTCATTTAAAATTTTAAAGTATAACACATTAAATTAATTCATCTATAATTAGTACGATTTTATATATCACATTTATTCTTATAAATAATTACCAATGTACATTTTCATTCATTTAACATCCCTTTAACCTTTAAAATTATATTAAACAACTTAGTAAGCTAAAAATCTATTTCATATCTCATAACTTTTTAAACATCTATCGAAATACTATCCAATTCTACTACTTTTCTATAATTTATCTTCTTTAAAGCTTCACAAATATCAGTTTTACTAATACATTGAACGTAAAAATGATCTTTACTTTCTATTTAGATACTAAGTTTAATAAGATCAATCATATTGTTACAATCTTCATTGAAAAGTATTTATTAGCAACTCATCTATCTATATTAGATATCTTCTTACTTGAAAAATACTTTCAGTCTTCGTCCTTGATGCATTTTATTTAAATCAAGTTTTTAGCTTTTATATCTTTTATTTTGGCAATACTGTATATATGTCTCTCTTTCTCTAGTATCCAGGTTCGTATATAGATTCTAAAAAAATTATATTTTTTGCATTACAAACTATTTTCTTGGACTCTCATCGAGTCACTTTATATTTTTTCAATTCTTTTCTTTCTGCATTTAAATCAATTTTTTATAACAAATCTTTTTCTAATCACTTTTTTTGTACATCTTTTTGTCATTATTAAGCATCTTCTATTATTTGGAGACTTTCTTTTAAATTCTCCTAACACATCATTCGCCACCTTACAGATGCAGTTAGCAACCATCAATCACATAAGATCAGTTTCCGCCTTTATGTCTCATAACTAAGTTCTAGAACTATTTTCTTAAAGACACTCATTATCATTCTTTAAATTTTATCAAATCCAATGGAATTATTTTGACTTATTATATCTTTTTCAACTTTTTATTTTTTAGTCTAAGAACATTAATCAATGTTGAGTAGTCAAATATTTACTTAGAATAACCTTACAATCTTTACAATCTAAATTATCTTATTTTCTTATAAGAAAAAAAATTAATTTGTATTTTTGAAGACCAATTCTCGAACGTAATAATATTTGACTACCAAACCTACTTGAGCTAACAAAAACTCTAAGATAATTTTACCTTCTAATTAGTCTCTCCAAAATTATACCCACTGTGGAAGCTATTAAATTCTTTAGCTATACTTCAATATGTTCGTTTATATCTCCTCTAATAAATATTCTTTTCTTCTGAGGTATCTCTTAAAAATCTCCACCAAATCATTCCAAAACATTTTCATTATATTCACTACCAAACCTACTTGAGAGCATACGCACTTACAATTTCATTAGTTATTCCATTGATTATACCTTTTAAAGCTATAATTCTATCCTCATTTATCTTAATTTCTATTACATGATTTTTCAAATATTGTTCAGAGTTACACTCATTTTTTATAAAGTTTGAAATCTAAACTATTAATTTCTTGAGCTTTCTCCGTTACTTATTTTATTTTCTGAAGGTACAAAATATTAATTTTTTTATAAATCATAATATTTGCCAACTCCATCAACCTACCTGTCAGGGTGCCTATATTTCAAGTTCTCAATTTAATTCGAGTAACTTGTGTTCTAGTATTTAGACTAGCTTTTTTACTCATATCCATCTATGATTTGCAAACTCTTGCTCATTTATCACTATATCCTGGTGCCGATGAACCGGCCTTTATTATTTCAAGAAACACAACACGTCATCTCTAGAGAATACCCTATTCCTAGCGTAATTTCTTAAAAGAATCATGTATGTTTGATACAATTAGTTTTACACTGGCTACCAACTGCCTAATCCCAGCAAATAAATTAATCATAAGTTTTACACTGGCTACCAACTGCCTTACCCGAAATAACCAAAACTTCAAAATTTTATGATTATTAATTATTTAAAAGTTAAATTAACATGACATTAACTTAATGTCCGGGGGTAATAATTTTTGACCTAACCCACCAACTCGAACTGAAACTAACCCCAGCTTAACCAGGTATAAGTCGAGCCTACACGAGTTCAGGTTATAAATGGATTGACCCAATTCAACCTATCAGTGACCCATTTATCAAAATTAATACATATTTTTATTTTTAGTCCTAATTTTAATATTAATTATTTGACGAGTATTATATAATTTAGTTGTATTTTTAATGTTCTTAATCAAACTTTATAATTATATTGATTTAAAGTAAAACAATATTAAATTTATCAAATTTTGATAACTTAAAAAAATATAATAGACAAGTTGGCAAGTCGGGTCAAGTAACCAATTTATTAAATAGGTTGGGTACAGTTTTGATGCCTGATTCGTTTAATAAACAGGCCAGGTTCGAGCCAAACATAATGGGTCAGGTTTGGGTCAAGCTTAAATGGGTCAGATCAAAAAATCAATTTACCCAAATTCAACCCAACAACTAGAATTGCTACCCCTAGTTTATGCTAGAGCCCATACTCTTTTCCCACACTACATGGGAATAAAAACTTCTCATTTTAAAATAATTTTGAAAAAAAAAAAAGAAATAGTTAGGGATTGATCCATTGCTGGGAAGGAAAGCACACACGATTACAAGGTATTAACCATTAGACTAATGCCTTTTATCAACTTAGTTATGAACACAAACACACACACATTTATATAAATATATTTAAAAATAAAATGCATTCCGAGCGCACTTGAATTAATTTTTGAGCAAGTCACATCAAACTCAAAATAATCTTTGAGTTAGGCCACCTGGCTCATAATTTGATTTAGTTACCCTCAAGTTGATTCCAAACCAATTCCATCTTCAAGCAAACTTTCAAGTTTTGGGTATTCTGCTTAACCCAACTATGGTGAGAACATCTTGACTCAAAATTATTTATTCATCGATCTTTAAGTTAACCCATGACACATCGATGGGGAGCCACAATTGACAATAATATGAAAAATCAAAAACACAAGTAAAAGAATAAAATCAAAAACACAAGTAAAAGAATAAAATCAACAACCACTAAGTCTTTATCCCAATAGTGTGGTTGGCAACATGAATCCTTTGAATTCATTACACTATCAATTACCAAATAACAATTCTAAATTTAGCTCTAAGTATATAAAACAAAAGGACAGGATCAATTAACCAAAAATAAAATCAAGAAACTCACCGAATTTCAGATTCATTCCTCTCACGTGCACTTATCTGAGGAAAATGTAGGATCAATCAACTGTAAATCACAATCTTTACATAATATTAAAGTCAACAAACAATCAATTCAAATGATACCTCACTCCCATTTAGCGTCTTTACTTTTGCTAAGCGAGCAATCAAGACAAATCTTGGGAGGCCACCTTTAGCTGGATCAGCAATAGGATTCTCAGAAAGCCTGACATCCTTTCAAGTAAAAGAAGTGATCACCATGAAGTTGACAGATTTTAATCTGAACCGAATAGAACCTCGACAAAAAATTTCTTAAGCATTAACAAAAAAGCCAAATGTATATAGCAACACTTGCATTGAGAGGATTTGCAAGGACTTCTTCCAGTTATCATTCCAAGAAGACTCTAAACCAAGATAGCTTTACATTGAAACTATGAATAAATCTGCAAGGAATGCAAACAGAGACTGAAATGCCAATGCATCGTAAATTGAACAACGTATCAAGAGAACTGCAGATGAGGTAAGCATCAAGCCCCAAGCTTCCAGTTACAACTAGATAAATTTGCATTAAATTACCGTTGAACATCTACAGTGAAAATAATAGCTGGACAAAAGTACGTGCTCTGATATTCCCTTTTTATTTAACGTACGCCAGTGAACAAAAATGATTCCACTGTAATATGGACGCATCTCATGACACAAACATCTTTTGCCACACCAAGCTGGAAAGTATGATATTGATAACGGAAGTGGAGTTCAGTGCTTCATAAATGATATGTTCGTGAGATTGCTACATGTTGACTATATGATAGAGACACAATATTATCAAACTGTTGATTTATCCTAGCAAGAATTTATACTCAACATCCAAGATCTCACATAATATCGATCTGAATGGACAGATGATTTTAGGCAGATTTGGTAACAGACGTGATTGGCGATTGATTGGTAGGATTGGAAATCCTTATTCAAAGTAGCTGATTTATTTGAATTTCTCATCTTCCAAATTTTAGACCGATTTCATTTGCTTTATATCCTTATTAGATAGCCATATTTGGAACATTAGAATTTGTTTTTATTTTAGTATTTATTTCCTCAATTTAAAATTTTAACGTAATGGGCCTATATAAAGACATAAACTACTCTAGTTGTTTTTAATCTTGAAATGAAATTATTGTAAGTAATTCAACTGCGTGTTATATCCTGGTGAAGAAAAGGGTTAGAGTCTTGGGTGCAAATCCCAAATACCTAAAGTAATTTAAAGTATACCCCAACTCTTTTCATCATCAATCATAAATGATTTGACTTAGCTTGGTGATCCAAGTTTGCAGAAAATTTAGGTCCTTTGTTGTAATTGTGCCAAAATTTATTCTTCCGCCTCTTTGAAATCTTAAATCAATCCCCTATTTGCACTCGACACACCGTGATCCCTATTGTCGCGACCTTCACCGCTCTAGCAATTTTCAGCACCCGTCAGCAATCACTGTCCAAGGACTGCTGCTATGGCGTCTTGTTTGCTTCAATGCACCGCCATCTCTTCATCGTTCACCATGTGGTCCCCCTCCCACTTCGAGCGACATCCCATCATTACCTCATCATGCGGTCTCCCATCTGTCTGGCAGCCATCATCTCACTACTAGCCGCATTCTCAATTCCAATTTTGCTGATCAGCTGCTCTACTTAGGTTATTCTTGTTCGGATCAATTCCTACAGTTCATTGTTGATTTCCTACTGCTGTGGATTAGGATCCCTTATGTCCTAAGTATTTCTAAAGCTTAATGAATATCTCGAATTTTCTTTGCGGGCTAGTGATAATTTTTATTATCAAGATTGTTTAATTTGCTTGTCCGTGTGACATGGAACATTATGTATGTGATAATTGTTGTTGGCCTATTTATTTGTGAGAAATCCTATTTTCTGTATACTCTGCCTTTAGGTAGCTAAAATAATATTACTTTAAGTCATGTAGTGAATCATCTACCTTACATTCGATTCTATTTTTAAATATATTTTAAAGTGATTTGCCTATGAGATTGAACATTCTTATCTTTATATACTAATGTTAATTTTATGTTCATTTGCTACTTTATTTACTGATCTCAAAGTTAGGTTTGCATTTGCATATTATTCCACATCACTGCAGAAATTTGGACTTAGCAATGTATATGACAAAGCAATTTCCTGATGCCTGACTCGCAAGAATGCTGGTAACATATCTGACATTGGCCATTGGAGCTATCATCTACGTACATGATTGTGATCATGAAAATGCAAATTATCTTAGACCATTAAATATACTTCAAGAATGAATCTCCATGCAGCATCAGCTAACTACAAAGCCTTATTAATATGCTGTTTGTAGACTAATAAACAAATTTTCAAGTTGCAAATATTTACCTATCGTGCTTAGATTTAATAATACTTACTCTCCTGCTTCATAGACAAGTTATTTGCAAAGTGAAAACATCTGAACACTGAAATAAAAACTCCAAGCTTGGGAAAATTCAAAAGAATAATATAGACATTTTTTAGAACAATTATCAGTCAATGTAATCAAAAAGTAGTCATCAACAAATTTAAAAAAGTTCAAGAACATGTCGTTAAATTCAAAAAAGGTACGTACCACCAAGCTAGGAAAAAGGTTAAAGGAGTCTACAGATGCCAAATCATTTATCTCATTAGAACCTGAGAAATTAATTTTATGCAGTCAGTTGGAAGAAGAATTAATAGTCCGCTTTCCAAACAGTCTACTTAAAGGAACTAAAGGCCAAAATCCCATGAGATCTATTATAAACTGGCCAGTGGTTACATAAAACCAACAGTTTCTGCATTACCCAAAAGCAGACACTGCAGTTTCTCAAAGGCTATGCAGCATCTATCTTGCGTACTAACTAATGGATGATTAGTAGGGTATGATACTTTTTTCAGCATGTTCTTGTTAAGATGAAGCTGCTCCAAGCTGAAAGAAGAGAGGAAAACATAATTCTTCCAAACATAACTTTGCTTTAACTGTAGATGACATCACCTTAAAATTACCTTCTTAGTCGTGAAAGGTGCAAAACTTCATCCCATAAGCTAATACAATTGTCATCCAAATTCAATAGTCGTAATGAGTCAAATCCTGGAACACGAGTGATGCTTGGTCCAGAAGGTACAGGCTGTATAAACCATGCAAATCTAATTAGGCCTACAAAAAGACACCATCTAGGCTGCTAGCAATAGAGCAATCAGGCAAAAGGACTTTCATGATGGCTAATAAAACATCATACAATCTAAAGAGTATAGCATATTGAGATTTCTGATTTCACAGCATGCATAAGAAATTAAACATTCTAAACGAATCATCAATATTGAAATTGGCACTCATTGAGGCTGACTGACAGTGTAATTGGTTAAAATCCAGATAAAGTTACACATCCCTGCCTATTTCTTTTTCTTTTCAAACAGAATTACATATACATTTGCTTGCAAGATACGTATTCTCAGATGACCTATGGTAAAGAGGGAAAAAAAAGAAAATTGAGACATTTAAAATTTATGCTGAAATGACAACTAAACAGTGACGAAAGTGCAACAGATAAAAAGAAATGTTTCTTCATACGTATACAAGTGAGCATATGCATATATCAGCAGCAAATGATTCAGGTGCTAACCATTGTCATTCTAATTTTATTCCCTGTCAGGTGAAGCTCTTCAATAGACAGAAGACACTTCTCAAGTATTTCAACCTGTTTCCACCATCGGGGGTAGTTAAAGAACACGAATCTGATACAATCATATATACAAAATAACTTATAAAACATCACCTTTTCCCATGCAATGCTGCAGTGATTGAGAACCAATATTCGAATACTTTTAAGTGAAGTAAGTTCAGGTATATCCGTCTCCATGAGATTGTCTGTTAAATCAAGAATCTCAAGAGCCGGCAGAGCATCACAAATGGAATTAACATCCTGCATGACCACAAAAATCTTGATAAAACATATCAAAGATGAAAAACAGTTACAATCTTAGTAACACTTACCCCACCCCCGATTTCATAAGCTATTGACAGAAGCCACTGGAGGGAGGAAAAAAAATGCTTGCATGAATGTGATTGATAAAATTCCAGCAAGTCATACATGATTTTGTCCAACCTACTGAGCCTGAGAATGTTTTCTCCATCCTTATTAATTATTATTTGTGGTTTAAGTATTTCACGACAATAACACCGACTTAGCAACTTATTACTTGCCTTGCAGGGACTTGGTACCCGTGAAAGATATTTTACCTTCTTGGCATTGTCTTATCTCTATAAAGATTTCCTTTCTGGAGATCCAGTCAAATACAATTATACACAGGTCAACATAGCTTCCACGCATTGGCTAAGAGGAGCTCAAGTTTACAGACAAACGCAATTATATACAAGACAAGGACAAAAATTAGCGCATGTACAATGTTAAATGCAACTAACTTTTAATAGCTTTAGAGAATGAAAGAAGCCCAACAAATATGTTGTTTCTTGGTTTTATTTCCATCTCTATCTCGGTGATGCAGAATGATCTTGCTTGAATGCTGCGTTCTGCACACTGATGTATAGATATAAGCAGAGAGAAAAAGAGCTGTGACAATGTGTAATGTCCTGACAATTTATTGGTGAAATTTATGTATTAATTAAATTGTTCGATGTAGTTTGAGCAATATATAATTATTTAAATAGTATAAATATTAAGTTAATTTCGTATGGGTTAAAAATAAATTAATTAGGACCTTTATGTAAGTTTTGTGGGATTATTGATTTTATTTTAAACTAAAATAAATTCAAATGAATTAACAAGGACCTGTCTTCGAGAACAGATATAGCAAATAGTACACATTATAAGTTTATCATTAAAAAATTTAAATTTTTGGATGATGCAACAGCGTGATCACTGTCTTCGAAGACCCACACCATCCAGCCGACAACTATCATGGAGGGAGAGAGAGAGAAGCATCATCCAATCCCACCCCTTCAATTTTTATTATTTTTCCACCATCCGCTTCTTCCCTCAACCAAACAGTAAGAGAGAGAAAGAGGAAACAGAGGGAGAAGTAAGATTCTCTCAATCCCAACTCCTCCCACTACTTCATCTCCATCCGATATCTTCTTTACCTTCAGCAAGACCATAGAGAGAAAGTGAGAGAGGGGAGTTGAAAGGCGACATCTGTGGTAGTGGCAGTGTCGGCAGCATCAATAGCAAGGTTGGCGGGCACTCGGTGGAGGTTCGACGGCTCAATGGCGTTGATAGCTAAGGAAGCGGTGGAGCGTAGCAAGCCAAGCAGTTGGAGCAGGAAAAAAAGAAATAAAAACTTATATATATATATATATATATATATATATATATATATATATATCATATATATAAACATATTATTAACTAATATTTTATGTATTATGTTATAATCTTTTATCTAATACTATACACAGAAAAATTAACGAAATAAAGGTGACAGAAATATATTTTGAAGTTTTAGAATCAAACTCGAATCAATTCATCAAATTGAGGTAGGGGGAGTCAACCTGAAGTGATCTGTTTGTTGTTTGCACATGATTTATCTTAATGCAGTTATTCCATATTTAGTTATTATAATAATATTATTATACTACTGTTATACTGTTAAATGTTAACCTACTACTATCATAATATGTTTCATGTTTATTGCTTTAATTAATATGTGCATGATATTATATGATTGTTTACTGGTGGGGACAGATCAGCATCGAATTGGATGGCTAGGATGATGTCATGTGCTGAATCAAAATTCAAATTCAAATTAATTAAAGCTATTAGAGATTTTCATATTAGCTTTATTTTGATTTGATTTGAATTTGATTTGATTCGGAGCATATCTGGAAGATTTGGAGACTCACCACATTTGGAGCTGATTTTATTTTATTGTAATAGAATTAGTTCCATATTTGCTTTTATTTATTTGGTATTTTATTTCCTGCATTTAGTATTGTATTTTCAAATTTCACATGGGATCTCTCTATATAAAGAGGTCGCCTTGCATTGTAAGAAAAAGAGTATTTTTGATGAATGAAATGATGTTTGAGTTTTCTCAGAGCCTAGATCCGGGTTAAGGGGTCGATATTCCGGTGAAGGAAAGGGTAGGGTTAGCCTTTGGTGAGAATCCTCAAATTAGCCTAGTTATCCACCTTT
>JAEMOT010000205.1:327434-343288 GCA_019297695.1 Apostasia ramifera
AGAATTAAAAGTATTTCAAATTTTACATACTTTTTAATAGTAAAATAAATTTCTATTTTATTAAATTTAAAAAATAAAATATTTTTTTTTATATTAAAAAAAAAAGCTCGAATCAAATGAGGCTAATTGTGTATTTCTGAACAGCTTTATGAATAGCATTGATTTTTATAGTAATTTAAAATAAAGTTAATATTTTTTTGAAATAAAGTTAATATTTATTTTAATAGAAAAATAATTAATAAAGTTAATATTAATACTGAAATTTTTGCTGAATTTAACTTGAAAATTTTAACATTTGGGCCTCTCTCTCTCCTTTTTCGTCTCCCATTGCAGCGAGGCATCGAGCACCGGCATGCGGCCTCCAGGCCGCTGGACGGTGGATCTCCGGAGTCCAAAGCGGGGCGGCACTCTGGAACCTGCTAGCTCGGCGGATATTAGGGTTGAGAGAGAGAGACGGAGAGGATCGACATATCCTTCATCTAATGTTTTCGTGCAAAGTATTTCACCGTTTACAAGCAATGGACATTTTTTCCCCTTTCAGAAAGAATCAGCTCATCGGTCTTTTGATGTTGCGCCAAAGATGCTCAGATTCTGCACCTTCTCTGCCCAATTCTTCCCAATCTAACAAAATCAGGGTGCTTCTTGATGCCGTGGCGCTTGGCGTTGGCAGTCTAGAAGAAATGGAGATCAAAGTTGAACAGATGAACATCACTCCGACCCCAGATCTGGTCATCCAAATCTTCAACTCCTGCAAAACTCTACCCGCATCGCCTGGAAGCTCCAGCGGCCGCAGCAGGAGCAGAAGGCTTCTTCGATTCTTCTCTTGGTGCATCAACAGGAGCCATGAGGGCTTTGAAGACGAAGTCTTCAATTTCGCGATCCGCGCATTCTCCGAGATGATGGACCTGACCGCCATGGGCATCGCCGTATCTCTGCTTTTGAAGGCGGGACGAAGAATGGATTCAGCGACCTTTGTCCTCGTCGTGGAGACCCTTGTCAAGGCAGGCAAGGCCGATGAAGCTGTTCGCTTGTTCAGGATGATGGTTGAAAGGCAGTTGATACCATGGGTGCCGCAGGGAGGTAGCCGCTGGTCCTCCATCACTGCCGTTGTCCAAGCTCTTTGCGCCAGAGGCTATGCGAGGAAGGCTGAAGGCATCGTTTGGCACCACAGGGAGAAGATTTGCGAAGAGAAGGAGATCATCTATCGCTGCCTCCTCCATGGGTGGTGCATTCATGGAGACGTGAAGGAAGCTCGTAGAACTCTGAATGAAATGAAGTCTCATGGTACTGTTCCAGGGTTAGCGTCATACAATCATCTTCTTCGATGCATCTGCAATCGAAATCTGAAGCTCAACCCCTCTGGGATTGTCTCCGAAGCAATGGATCTGATGATGGAGATGAGATCAGCCGGCATCACCCCCAACACCGTCAGCTTCAACATCCTGCTATCCTGCTTGAGCCGAGGCCGTAGGGTGAAGGAAGCTCTCAAGATTCTATCTTTCATGAAGCGAGGGGAGGTGGAATGCTCTGCAGATCAGGTTAGCTATTACCTTGTTGTGAAGCTCCTGTATTTGACGAACAGGATTGCCAAAGGGAACGCGATAGTGAATCAAATGATTGAAGATGAGGTTAAGGTTTCTGCTCGGTTCTTCCATGGTCTCATCGGAGTTCTTATTGGGGAAGATGATGTTGATTGTGCTTTAGAGATATTTGAGAGGATGAAAAGCTACTGCTTGGAGAACGTTGTGTCTACTTATGATCTGTTAATAGAGAAGCTCTGCAGAGATGGAAGATTCGAGGAAGGGAAACACCTTTATGATGAGGCAGTTGAGAAGGGCATCGTCCTCCAAATCTCTGAGGATTTGTTGGATCCTTTGAAGACTGAAGTTTTTATGCCTACAAGATCAGAAGATAAAATTAGTCAAAGATGTAGGATGAAATTATTGCAATCAAGGAGGAAAAGTAGTAGTAGAATTAATGAGAGAAATAAGAAGTAAATGTTTTTGGTTCTTGTAAAAGAAATTTTTGGATAATGATTGTGTGAAAAAAAAAATTATATTAGTATATATAAGTAAATGTAATTATATAAAATAAAGGTATTTTAATATTGAAATTATATAAAAAGTTAATTCAATTAAATTTTTTTATTAAAGACATGTATTCAATAGATAATAAAGTTGGTTGTTAAGGTTTGTTTAGAGCAAGAATTGAATTCGAGTTTTTTATAAGGGTAATTTTATTTTAAGCCAAAGTAGAACTTAAATTCTAGATTTTTAAAAATGAAAACTTATCATCTTAGTTGTTTTCACGTAATTTTTTTCAAAACTCTTTTAAGTTTAACTATTAAGATATTATTTAAAAAATTAAACAAATATTTTTAAGCATTGTAAATATATGTAAATATTTTTAATTTTATTTTTTTCTATGTATCCTAATTTATAATAATAATTTTTAATATTTAAACATATATTTATAATTTTTTTAAAAATAATAATTTAAGGTCTATTTGTTTAGTCAAGTTAGTAGGTATATTACATAACATATAAAATTTAATATTAAAAATTAACTATATTTTATATTATACATATATTTAAAATAAAAAATTAATTTTATTTAACATACTACATATATAATAAAATAACAATTAATTTATATCGCATATCTCACACATTCTAACATAATAATTAATTTTATTTTATATTATTTATAATTTTTTAATAACTAATATCTTGATTTAAATTTAACTTTAACCTTATTAAAATTAACTATTGCAAATAGATAGACCTTTATAGTCAAACTTAACGAAATTTTCTAAAGAGTTTCATGTGAAAATAATTTTAAGTAGGAGAGATTCAAATGACATATTTTTATTTTTATAGATCTATGTAAAATCAAACATCTACTTCCAAGTTCCAAGGGCTTAAAATCTACCCCATTGGCTCCGTTTGTTTGCCCATTTAAAATTAACTTGGTTTAATTTTAATCAGGCATTTCACATCACATATAAAATTTAATATAAAAAATTAACTTTATTTCACAACTTACACATATTACTAAAATAATAATTAATTTATATCATATCTCTCACATATCCCAACATAATAACTAATTTTATGTCACATCCCTCACACACTCTAATATAATAACTAACTCTACTTCACATTATTCACAATTTTAAATAAAAAAAAATTCTATTCAAATTTAATTTTAACTTTATTAAATTTAATCTTACAAATAAATAGGCCATTTATATTATATTTTGTCTCGTTGAAAGAAAAATTAAAAAGCTTTGGTTGCACATATTATAATACCAAATTTTACAGATAATTATATATAAGGCGTTCTATATTATCATATTTATATATTTTATACTGTGCTTTATTAAATATTGTATTTTACAAATTTAAAAAGTGGGTTGAATATAATATTTTGTATTTATAATATAATATTTAAAAATAAATGTATAATATGTAAATATAGTGGTATAATTTATAGTTTCTGATGTGTTGATATTAAAAATTATAATATATTGATATAAAAAAAATATATAATATCTTTTAGTATATCTGTTTTTATTCAAATATATTTAAATATGTTTGAAACTTCAAAATTAATTTACTTTTTATATTTAATCCCTGTACTACCTATCAATTTTACTACTACTCCTCTGAAGACGAAGAATAAAAGATGCTCATAAAAATATCCCACAGTCCGATTATTGGTGAGTCGGCGACAGCCCAAGCCCTCGTTCTCCGCTGCGGCAAATCTTGTAGGTCGGATACTGGAATGCACACATTAATCTCGTGCGGGCTTCCATCGCCACCTTCGTCTTCTACCTTCGCCATCTGCTCTACTCTCCTTACTCTCCAAAGGTACTCTGTTCGTCTTCGTCCTTCCGCAACGGAGAAAGAGGAATCACACATTGAGGTCGACCGCGGAAAGGCCCTCGAAGCTCTGGAGAAGCTCGATCTGCAGCTCGAATCCCTCGCCCAACAGGAAGAGGTCTTGCCCAAGGAGAAGCCACGCACAGACTATCCTGGTACGTGTTTTTCCTTAAAAAATTCTTCTCCTCCATTTGATTTTCTTATTCTCTGAATAAGGATTAGTAAATATTTGGCGAGTTTTTCGGATTTTTTTTTTTGAGTTGGTTGAGATCGACTTAAATTTACAGTGATGCAAATCAAAGTATGTTCAACTTGACAACTTCATGCCTATGGTTAAATTTGTTAATTGGACAAACAGTGCATGCCTAGTTTTCAATAAAAGCACGATGTATTGATTAAAATGAGTACTGTTGTTAATGAAGGCAGTTGGTGAATATGAGATCTATTTTGGTGGATTGTTCTCTAGCAGTTTTTGTAGGGGTAATCCCTCCCTTGATAGCGAGAGAAGTTCAACAAGAAGCCAGTGGAGCAAGGAGAGGTTAGAGAAGGAGACCGAAAAAGGTTCTCCAGCAGATCAAGACAAGGCTTGGAAGGAGTCTTTGAGATGGTGATTTGTTAAAGGAGAAGGTGAAGACAAAACGCTTGTCGAAAAAAAGGACTTTTTTGACAAGTCTCAGAAGCTGAAGTAGTTAATTCTCTGATGAAGATTATTGCAGCTGCAATTTCTCGAGTAGTGTAAAGCATCGAAAAAAGCATGTGCATGGAACTTGGTCATCATCACAAGTTGATGCCTGGTTGGCATGATCATACCGGTCCAATGTACGAAGTGTCCTCCGAGTCTGTATAGATAGTCGAGAGGTTGAAGAGAAGAGTAAAAAAGATATACTATTATTGTGAAGAGTGTTCCACAGAGAGCAAAGGAGGACCCACTACTATCGATGAGGTGTAGCTATGAAGGAGAGTCATCTAAGCGAAGTATCATTTGAAGCCTTCTTGTAGCAAAAAAGTACTTATTAAAGTACATTAAAATCCTACAAAGGGTGTCATGGAGAAGTAACAAAGCTTTGTCATCTATTGTTTATAGTGAAACTTCTCTTGCTGTTGACCCATGGATTTTTACGTTGCTTAGGTAAAATTCCTTGCATCTTTCTCTGAGTCATAAATGTATCGTTTGTTGTAAAACAAATGATTTTTATTCAGTGAATATCGCAACTGAAGCGGGGCTTCATAAGACAAACCTTATTTGTCCCTATTGCTCATCGTTTGACATAATTGTTTTAACCCAACATTCCTTAATCATCAGACATTCCTCGATCATTGGGCATTCCTCATTCATATGATCATCTCTCTAAGGGAACTCTTCATCGTCGAGCTGCACATGAGGATAAGCTTCCTCATAGCTATACACATGGCAAGCATTAGTGGAGGGTAGTTACAACAAGGAGGCTCCATGTTGGCTATAAATAGTGAATGTCGTTTTCTTCTGAGGGAAAGAAAGGGGAATTAGCTAGCTAGGCCAAGAAATAAGGCTTGTTCATCTCTTTCTCTTCTAAGGCTCTTGACCGAATACAAGAAAGTATATCTAGCACCTTGCCATCTCACCTTCTTCTTTGCACGACATATAGAGGAACATCTTATGCATATTTATCATGATGCACATCAATTCTGTCTCCAACCACGTTGGTCTTTTCTAATTGGGGATTTTGGACGTAAAAGTGTTGTGCTCATTCTCTATTTTTTTTTATTGTATGTGATATCTCATCTGGGTATATAAAGTAATCTGAACACCACCGATGACTGTCCAATTTTTTGCATCATCACTTTAAAACCTTAGCATATTACTTGTAGCACCATATGATTGTTTCTTTCATGTTAGTTGAACCCATCTAGTTTGGCATTGAGTTTTTTTCTTTTTTTGTTGGTGTTTAAGGTCATTTTTTAGCAAAAGAATCTTATATGAAATACAAAATATCTAATGCCTATTTGCCAATGCAAAAACACTGCTGAAGTTCATGAAATGAAGTTACCAAGATCCATTAAGACATTTTAGTTTAAATTTTTCTATGTTTATTTGGAGCTAAAAATTTTTAGTGACATATATTGGAATAATGGGATTTTCCATGTTTTTTAACATAAATCCATTGCTATTTTTTATAAATAATTTAGTTTCCTCCTTGCTTTTTGATCATATGTCACATAATTACGCAAAACATTGGTTTTTGCTTTCTGTGTGCTGTATGAAGGAATGTAAAATCTCTAATGAGTTTCCCTTAGACTGCATGGAATATTTAAGTTTGTAATGACTGATATTTAGTATTCATGAGAACAGGTTTTGTGGGCTAGGGAAAAGTTCTATTATCTTAACCTGGAAGGAATAATATAAGGAATAATATGCTAACACTTTGTACTCTAGTGCTCATTAATAAATTAAAGAAGAATGAAGGCCATATTTATAGCAGCTGTTGGCTCACATTATTAACAATTGCTTGCTTTACGTAGTAAGGATTCAACCATGCTTTTGGTTGGCATTTGTCTGTTCTTTGATCATGACTTGGAGAACTTTAGGACATATTGACTGCTAGTATAGCGTTGTTACAGTTGATATTAGAGTGTGTAGTCTATTACCCAAAGTCAGATCATATGACTTTTGTGAAAACCAATATAATATTGACAAGATTCTCTCTTTCCGCAATTCCCCAACTCACTTGAAAATTGCGGGGGTATGATTGACACCTAGAACTCTCTAGTATTTAGGCAATTCTTTCCCCACAGGATTAGGTAAGCACCACAACAAGATATTAACATTTTGAAATCCTTGAGATTTAAGATTTTTGGAAGATAAATTGTGTAAATTGATTCTTCGTCATTTGTTAGAGATGTATGGCTAACGCTCCTAGTGACATCTCACTTTGAAATAAGAAGAATTCAGCACTGTTGTAGACGTTGTCAAAGTTTGCCGAACCACAAATTTCATGTATTTCTTCTTCCTCTCTTTTCAACACGAAGATCTCTATTTGATCATAATAGCTGACATCTTCCTTCTTGGTTTGATTAATTAGCAGAGCTTGATTTGAAGAGTGATGTGAGAATGAGCATGAGAACTGATGAAATGCCAGAGATTTCAGGATCTTTTCTTGTATATGCAGCTGGGATTCTGATCATCCTCACAATAGTGAATAACATAATTTTCAATCTGTATGTGAAGCCATCAGTTGATGGCCAAGTTGAACAGGCCTCAGTTGCTCACAGAGTTGCATTGAAAGATCCTTCAGAGCTGTGAGCTGCAATTAGCTGAGTGGATGAACTCTCAGGATTTGCATTACTTTTGTTTAATTTTTCTGTAAAAGAATGCTGAATCTGTGACTTGAGTTATTGCTCAATTAGTTGAAACTTAGAATATATTCTGATATTCTTACAGAATATTTCAATGTTTATTTCATTTGAATGATGTCCTGTATGTAAAGACTCAAGAGTTTCATATATTATATGTAACTTCGTAAAATAAACAAATGATCGGTTCTCTCAGCTAACTTTGATCAGAAGTAAATGAATCATAATGCATAATGAACGTGTAAATATAATATTACGTATTTATGGTAGAATTTAAAGTAATATTACATATATTTTTATACCAATTTTTGCGGCATGTGTGATCATGAATTCAATGTAATTTCTTGTTCTTGTTTGGTTAGAAGATTGTTTGTAGGCTAGAGGATTATTTTTGGTTAAAATTTGTGATAGAATTTAAAATAATAAAAAATCAATAAGTCTTGAACCAAATAAGGTATAATTTAATGTACTTTTTTATTGCAACTTAATGTGAAATAACTTGGCCAAATTATATAAAAAAAAAAAAAGAAATAACTTTTTTTATGAAAAAAAAAATTAGCCACAAATATAGATTTTTTTGTTTTTTTTGAAAACCCAAAGAAATTGATTTCACATATAAGAGACATAACATTTTTCTTATTTTATTCTTATATTTTCAATTTATTTTATTCTTATATTCTTATATTTCCAATTTATTTTATTCTTATTTTATAGTATTTACATATTTTAAATATATCATATATTTTATATTATTTTAAAAATAATATTTAATAATTATTATTTGTAAATTTAAATTTAAATTTGTAAAATTTATTAAAAAAATAAAATTGTAAATTATTAGAATTGTCAAAATGATTGAAATTGATATTTTTGATGTTGCGAAATTGAAATCAAGTTTTAAAATTTTATTAAAAATAGGTAATTAATTTTTTGTTTAAAAAAGAGGTAACTAATGGTGTACTATTGAGAGGTTTCGCTGTCGAAGATTGTTCAGGATTTTGCCATTTTCTTGTTCTGCAATCAGGACATGGATCAAGGAATCAAGAGATGGATCGTGGATATCTCCCATTGGAATCCATCAGAGAATCGATTCTACTTCATCATCTCTGTTCTTCCTCCTCATGAGCGTTCAGCAATCACAAGGTAGGGTTTGATCATAATCCTTCTCACTATGGCGTTTTCTTCTCTCCTATTTGATTTATAGTTCTAATTTGTCTTCTTGCTTGAACTCTGTGACAGATTTGTCAAGTTTAAAGACAAGAAAAGGGCTTTTGTTAGTAGATTGCTTCAGTACTCATTAGTTCATGAAGTTTCATGCCTCCCATTTGACAGTATTTTTATTGATCGTACTCTTGAGGGGAAGCCTTTTCTGGTATGATTATTTAGTATAACTTTTATTTCCGTTAGGGTCACTTTTAGTCTCTCTCAACTTCTTTAGCATAATCTCTATTCCATTGGATTGTGTAAAAATGATTTTTGATGAAGTATTCAAGAGAGGCTAAGGTTGAACTCTCTGAACTTTGAGAAGACCATAAAGAAATAGAAGAAAAACACGAGAATTCAAAATGTAATATGGAACTCAGAGAACTGGAGGATATAGCATAAGTTGTTCACTTACAAGCATATAGATTACAAGAAAGGACATACTCAACATAGTGGATGACCTGTCTTCTTCCTCTTATGGATATGAAGATAGGTGTGATGGCTACTCCCAGCCATAAGAAGGCTTTGAGCAAGCGTTACCGGCAAAAGCTACCCTCTCTTTGCACAATGTCAATGAAAGAGCCAACCAATTGTTCTAGTACTTGGGACTGCCCTAATGGTCCTATTTATAGGCAAGAATCTGGGCACTACTTTCTTAGTAGAAGAATGACTAGAATATCTTTATTTCATTGTTGCTGTCGCATGTGGCACATTCCATAAGAAAACTATTTGAAACTATTCGTCAAATTTTCAGAGACTTATGAACTTTTGTAGGATGTCTTTTGTGAAAATATCAAAACAAGTAGCTTCTTTGGCTTCAACAAATGCTTTCCCATAAAATTTTTTTTTTTCGAGGGTCACCTCCTCAAACAACATCCTTTCAAGGAGCACTATGTTCAAGGATCATCCTTCTTGAATTTAAATTGGTTTAAAGATTGCCTTGTTGATTAACTCCCTCTTTGATGAGCAACCTTCTTGAAGAATGAAGACTCTCTTTTAGGAATATTTTCTTGAAAAATTCTTCGAGGAACAATTGATACAGGGAACCTTTTTGGAGACACTTTCTTTGTCTTGCTCTCTCTCTCTCTCTATATATATATATATGAAATTCTTCCCAAATAATACTTATTTAGATTTGGACAACATTTTTCTTAAAAAAGTTTGATTTGCTGATAACCCTCATCATAAAAGGAGGGATTACTCCGACCATGAAAATATAAAGATTTTGAACAATGTTATATGAAGGTTTTGCTATATTAATCTCAGAAGTGTAAATTTGTTTAATCTTTCTTTCAGTTTGTGTGCATTAGTGCTAGAGTTTCAGATATAGTTGTAGAGTTACTTTTGAGCCAGAGAGAAAAAATATTTTATTATATTTGTATGATGTGAAATCAAGTAGTTTTATTATAGGCATTTGTATAGGAAGTGAAATAAAATTGATTTTTTTATTACAATATATGTTGGATATGAAATAAAATTGATTTTTTATATTAGAGTTTGTGTTGGACGTGAAAGAAATATCAGGCTCTTTTTAGGCTTGAATCAAACAAGAGCATAGTACTTGCTGCATGCAGGTTTCATAGCATTTTATTAATGACGGCAGGAAATTGTGTTATTCATGTGTGCATAGTAAGGAATGTTTTGTGGACAGTGTTTTATCAGCATAACAAAGTTAGATTCTTTCGCAGCCTTATGCTAATATATTTCGTTTTAATCTCAGAGAAACAAGATTGTTTCTTCATTTCCAAATTTCAACTTCAATGTTTCACATCATGGAAATTATGTCGCAATTGTGTCAGAGCCTTTGTATCTGGTGGGATTGGATATTGTTTCTAACGAAATTCTTCGTCAGCCGGCTACCCTAGATTTTGTCTATGGTTTTGCATCATACTTCACTGCTTTAGAATGGAAAGAGATTGTAAATGCTGGCACCTTAACTGAAGTATTGGCCTCATTTCTCAGGTAAAATGGCAGATTATTACTACTATCACATATCTGCTTGTATCCTGAGTATGTTGTTGTCTAACTAGTAATTGGTTATAAGTCTAAAATCTGCTTGTTTAGTTGAACCTGATGATATTCTAGATGTCTTAATGCCTAATATTTATATTTCAATGGCAAATGTTCCAGTATGGCAAAGTATTTTTAAGAATCACGCCTCGCTATTTTAAACTTTCCATGTTCTACGTAGATATTGGTCACTGAAGGAGGCATTCGTTAAGGCGATTGGTGCTGGGGTAGGATTTGGATTAAACAGATTAGAGTTTCATCATACAAATTGGACTAACATTTCTGTCCAAATTGATGGTGTGGAGTCAAGTAGCTGGATGTTCTGGCTCACCAAGCTTGATGAAAGACATTGGGTTAGTTCATTCTATCTCCCGTTTCCTTGTCTTCCTCTATGCTTATTTGTCCATGATTTTTCTTATTATGCCCATGAGCTGAAAGCAGCCATTAATAATTAATTTCGTTATATACATTAATTTAACCCATTGTGCTACAGATCATGGAAGAGCAATGTGTGCACACTAAAAAATTCTAGTATGTCATAAAAATTGATACTCATTAGGGGGAACTCTATCTTTGCTGTTTACCCTTTCAGAGTCAATTTTAACCTAGGTGGAAGGAAGTGGGTTGTTCAATGTAAAATTTGTGATATAGCTGATCCCAATTAGCTTGCATCAGACTTTGTTGTTGCTGTGTGTAAAGAATAAGAGGGAAGATCTGTTGCCTGCAACTCGGTTTGAAGAGGGCTAGTAGTAGAGAAGTTCCTCGCAAGCTTTTAGGATGACAAAGGGGTTGAAACTCCTGACACTTGAATAAATTATCCCACATCAGAAAAGGAAAGAGTGAGATTTATGTTAAGATGTAGGGGCGCCTTTTGTGGGGGCAAAATCTTAAAATTAAGACTGAGAATTTTGCAGTTAAGCCTACTTGAGCTAAAGTAGTTTCAGGTTTGATAATGTCCTAAAAAGCCCTTAAGTCATGCAATTCTCTAATGTCAAATCGAACAATATCTCTACATCTATATCACGGGTTGTTACGGAAGTGGGCGGCATTAGCTTTTCTTGCTTGAATGAAGTTAATACCACATTGGTATTGGTGATGAAGCTGATTTTGTAATGTGAAAATCATTAAGTTGTTTGAAGGGAAATGCAATCTTTTGATCTGCTCCTCAAAATCTAGTGATAATGTTTTCTATTTGTGATGTGTTTGCAGGCATCTATAGCCAGGGGGAATCCCAGGGATGCCACAGAGACTTTCAAGAAGGCATTTTCTGAGCACCATTTAAAGGTTCCTAATGAAGGCTTCACCATCAGGACTGTGGAGGAGCTGATCCCCACTGCATTTATGGAGCCTTTTTCAGGTTGAACTTTGCTGCTTTCTCCAAGTTTTCTAAGATTAAATCTTCTTTTCTAATAATTTTTTTTTGGTTGCATACTATTTTATATTATATTGTTGTACGGGATAAATATAAATTAGAGATTAATTATAAGAATTTTTTAGTAATTAATCCTTTTGTATATAATTCAAATTGTCATATAGTTTGAAGATGTTTGTGTTGCCTTTGATCAATCTGCAGTCATCTTCCATGAAACTAAATGGCAGGTTAATTAATTCGGAAGATTCAGAACTGTAAGGCTAAATCCTCTTATCTCCCTTCTTAATTGTGAGATTAGGAGTTAACCCTACTTTTTACAAATTTAGGTGGGGATGTGGGCCTTCATTTTGCAAAATTTTAAGTGATTTTCATCTTTAATCTGTCAAAATAAAATAAAATAAAGGGTAAATTGCAACCGGCTCCTGATGTCGAGAATACATTGCAAATTGGTCCGATTTTTAAAAAAACTTGATTTTGAGCTTTGTGGTTGTAAAAATGCTACAGTTTTGATTTCTCATTTAAAATTTTATCTTTTTAGTTTGCCGTTTTTATAAAAAAAAATGAAATTTAATTATTTTTTAATTAATTTGAATAATTTAAATATTTTAAAAGGGTATTATATCTCTTTGTTTTTACTATTTTTAAAAATTTTAATAAAAATTTAAAATTTAATTTTTCCTATTTCTTGTTTTATCTACTCCAAAGATTTAAAATTATAAAATATAAATTAACGTTTTGAAATAATCTTAGACATAATAATAAAAAATTAATGTGTCTTGAGTGAGATTAAATGATTATGCTTCTATTGCTCTAGAATTTAAATTGAGATTTTCAAAAAATTAGAATTAATTTATAATGCGTTTCTGGTTTGACAATATTACAGTCAAATTTGTGTTTTTTTTAAAAAAAAATTTAAGTATGTGAAGCAAGTTATTTATTTGAGATCCTTATAGGATGTAACATAAATAACTAATATCTTAATATCTTATTATGTGAAAAATTGTAAAAAAAAAATTATTTTTTATTTTAAAATATGTATGATGTGTTTATAAAAGAAAAATGTATGATGTAAGTTACAATTAAATTTAAATTTAAAAATTTATATAAGATGTGATCTAAGAGATTAAAGTTAAAATCTAATTAATTTTAATATGAGATAATTTCAAATTTGAGTGTTTGTTATCATTGAACGCGTAATTGTTATCTGCTAGTGTGATGAACTCCCTTCCTGCATTTATATATATAATAATTTTATAATATGTGTTATATATGCAAGGAAGTGATATGATTTTAGTGGTTAATATATAATATTTAAAATTTAAATATTAAATATATAAAATAATTTTNATTTTTAAAATTTTATTTTTTTAAGGAACTTTAATTTTAAGGTACTGTTTAGTTTGAGCCTAAAAAAATAAATAAATTTCTCAAAAATACTTTCATTAATATATTATATGAATTTAAAAATTAAAAATTTATTTTAGTTTATATTATATAATACTTTCAACTTTAAAATTTAATTTATTTCACATTTTATATATATTTTAATAAAAATTAATTTTATTTCATATCTATTATAATTTTTAATTTTTTTATAATATAATATTAAAATAATTTTTTTTTTGGAAAAAAAATAAATTTTGTTCAGATCCTTTTAAAAAAGTTTAAAATCTCTGTAATCAATAAGGCTATTTAAAATTATGTGTAACATGCTTTGAGAGATTTAAGCTATTTAAAATTTCAAATATTTATGAAAAAATTTAAGCATTTAGCAGTTGAAATTAGGTAAACAATTTAAGAGAATTTACATATATATCACATAAAATTTTAAAAATTATATTATTATTTAAATATATATCACCCTATAAATTTATTTTTATAAAAAAAATAATATGTAAATAATATTTTAATTTTTTTTTATAATATATAAGTAATTATTCTAATAATTTAAAAGGATATTTGATTCAGTATTATCATGGTGTTATGCCATATTATCTAATTATCAAAACATTTAGGTGATATTATTGAAATAATAAATTCACAAAAAATTATTTAATGATATTATTAAATTAAATAATTAATTTTTTAAAATAATATAATATAATATTAAAATAGCATTGAATTAAATGTACTTTTTAAATTATCTTAAAATTATTTCAAAACGCAGCCCAACTTAATGCACAGATTTCTATAGACCTACACAAATCCTGTTAGGCGACCACTGCTCATTACACGTTAAATTTTAAGTTACACTTATGCGCTTATTATTAGATCGTGTAATTATATTAAATATAAAATAAAATTATTTTTTTATTAAAAATATGTAGAGTGTAAAATAAAATTTTTTTTATATTAAAATTATTATAAATTTTAAAATAAAATTAATTTTTAATATTTAATTATTCATATAATGTAAAATAAATATAAAATATTAATAAAATAAATATTTACAGAAATTTGTGAGATGTTGGATCCTAATTAATGCTTTAAAGCTTTCCTTTGATGTCTATCTAATTCTAAACTTTTCATGCCCGGAATTGAGCATATTTTTGCATTTTTAAAATAGCAATATATATATATTGTTAACGCGTGGCTTCGACGCTGCATTCCAGTCATACACGTGGCACTTCAAGAATCTAACTCTTTTTACATTTTTCTTATTGCTGTTGACTGTTGTTATCTGCAGAAGTCAAACCTCGGGCCCGACGCGCCAATCGACTGAACTGACTAACATCGTGCTCGATGTTTTCTGGCCTCTCTTGAATATCGAGACGATATCCTTCAGCTATGCTTACCATCGACAACTTGCATCAATCGCATCATTATCAAAGCAGCACGCCTCCCTTTGGCGTACAAACCGAGGACTCGCGTGCTCTAACCGGTGCGAACTCCCAATGGAATCACTGCAAACAAGGAGGATAAAGCTCTCCGCCCACTACTTCTAGCTCCCCCAGTGGCTGACAGGTGAGGGACTATCAGGATGGGCCCGGCTCTTTTTTTTTTTGAGAAATCCGAGACAAAGCATCATTTTCAGCAATATTTAAGCCACTAAACGAGCATAAGGGAAAAAGGAAGAAAAACAACAACAAAGACGACCAGAGTACGAGCAACCCCCGGGTCCTCCTGCTTTTCACTATATTGGAGCCCCAACATAGGAGCTCTCTCTCTCTCTCTCTTTCTTCCTCTCCAGCGTATTTTTCTTTTAGTATTGTATTCGCCCTCACGGCTACTTTTTTTATAGTGAAATTACCCGACCATCCGATGGACGTAGGGGATCCTCTCCCTAAACCACCTTAAACTTCTGTGTGTTGCTTTGGATGCTCTCTCTCGTCTAAGCCTTAACTGAAAGGCTCAGCTCTCTGCATGCCGCCGTCTCTTAGGACTTTTTTTCTGTGTTTCTTGGGATCCCCTATATCCTACGTCAATATATATGTATAAAATTATTTATTTTTAACTTTAAAAATTTATATCAAATCAACTTTAGTTTGATTCAACTCCGAATAAAACTTAAGCTTGATTTGTGTTTCAAAGCATAACTCGAAATCAGTTTTGAACTGAGCTCAAAACAAATTATCGATAGCCTGAATGGATTCAATAAAATAAGAAGGCGTTGGATTCAATAAAATTATCATAGTATTCGATCGTGTAATTTAAAAGAAATAATTATTTTATTTAATAATATATATATAAATATTTTTTAATAAATTATAAAATTATCACAAAAAAATATCTAAATTATAAAACAAATTGTATGATAGTAGTAGTGATAATCAAGCTGAATTTTAACACCACTAACAGTAAATTAGATGCAATAATATTATTCATGCTATCTCTAATTTAACACTATTAACAGCATTTTTTTAACTCAGTGTGGAAAAAATTTGTCTAAAAATTAAAAATTCTTAAATTTAAATTATACTATCATCACAATTTTAAAATAAAAAAAATTTGTGGTGTCAAAAAATTAAGTAAAAAAATAAAAAATTTAGCACTAGTAGCTCCTATAAGTTCTATTTGACAACTAGCTAAAAAAATAATTTATTTTAATAATAATT
>JAEMOT010000205.1:343480-388640 GCA_019297695.1 Apostasia ramifera
TCATTTTATTTCACACTTAATATAATTTTTAATATAACTAACTCACTTTATTTTATATTATATATATTTTTTTAAAATTTTTTATAATTTTTTTTTAAATTATTTTTTTTTTCTCCAACCAAAGAGGAATGCTCAAGGCTCCAAATGGCCTAATTTTAAAAAGACGTGCCTCTTTTCCTCCGCAAATGTTCTATAATTACTTTACTTTTTTGTTGTTTTTCTCATAAAAGTAATGACTTTAGTTTTTGATTATTAATAAATGAGCAATGTTACAAAACTTTCCAAATTAGCTCACAAAAATTCTAAGATTTTCGATATTTACTTACAAAAATAAAAATTATAAAATATTAAATTAATAAATCATACGTTAAAACTTAAAAAAAATCAAGTAGAAATTTATTATAATTCCATAGTGTCATAGAATTATTTTAATTTTATATTTAGTAAATTCACTATAAAAGATATTCATTTATTAAAAAATTAATAAAAAAATTCACAAAAAAAAAATCTACATTTAATTTTGATCGATTTGAAAAAAATTTATGATAATTGAAATGTTCCGAGCAAAGTACCTTGAAAAATTTTAAGAAAAAAAAAAGTTTATATTATCTATATTCAAGTTTTCAAAGACATATATAAAGGAGTTGTTACTTGTGTTCGAACATATAATTATTTAATTAAAGATTTTTCAGTTACGATTGTACTATACCAAAGTTCAGCTTTAAACTCATATCTTTTTGCATTGGTTAAGAAAATCCTATTTGAAAATATCTAAAAAATAATACTTTAATGTATGCTTTTATTCCCCTTATTAATAATACTAAAGAAAAGGCTAAGATAAAACTCATATTATAAATGAATACCTTAAAATTTAAAGATTTTTATCTTAGTAGATCAAAAATTGAATATATAAAGTATAAATTTAGTCAAAATAGAAGCACTTGTATTGGTGAGATAATAACTAACGATCAAAGTATCAGAAAAAATGAGAAATTTAAATACCTTGAATCAATTATACAAAATAACAATAAAATAAATAATGATATTATAAAAAAAATTTGAACATGTGTAAAAAAAATCACTTAAATTAAAAATAAATTTTACAAAACAATTATAAGATCAGCAATATTATATGATATTAAATGCTAATCGACAAAAAAAAGTATACAAGTAAAATAATTGTTACATGAATAAGGATGTTAAGGTGAATAAATGAATATAAAAAATAAAATAAAATGAAAAATAAATAAATCTGCGAGAAAGTTGAAGTAGCCTCAGTTGAGGATAAGCTCAAGAAAAAACTTAGATAATTTGAACCTATAAACTATAATAAATTATTGAATTTTGCATAATGTGCTAAATGAGGAAGAGAAAAATTAAATAAAATATAACAAAAAATTACTAGAAAAAATTTTATATATTTGAAAATAAATAAAAAATTATTATTTAATAAAACACAATGAAGTAGTTTACCTCACTTAATAGAATAAAAGCTACCTTGTTGTTGTTGTTGTTATTGTAATTGAATAAATAGTACATAAAATTAATACGCAAATATTTGAGAATTTTTAAGGACTAATTGTACTGACTTCATATCATGTTCATTTTATTTTCAAAAAAAATATTTAAAATATGAGGACGAAATTGATCAGTTCTAACCTAGCTTAATCAGACCAGTTCTAACAGACACGAACAAAATTCCAACGAATCAAAAACTAATCAAGCTGGAAATTGGTTCCAGAGTTCTAAATCGAACAAGTTGTCATGCCAATTTAAAAAATTAAAAAAATTATTGGGTTCGGCTATCTGACCAGCTCTACTGTTCCATGGGATCTGCACTAACGATGTAACACACACCCTTTAAGGTAGGTATAATTAGGTACCAATAAATATAAGAAAAAAAATTATTAATTTTTTTTTTATTTAGTATTATATTTTTCATACTAAGTTTATATCAACCATTTTTATTTATACCTCCCTGTAATAACTATCTAAAGAAAGAAAACTAACGGTGTCACGCTATGCCATCAAAAGAACTGATGCCATCAAAAGAACTGAACTGGTGATCGGACCAATAGTTTTGAGAGATTTTATACTAGAAATTTTTGCATGCATCGGTGCACAGTACACCAGCCCAATTAGCACACGACACGTGGATAAAAGTGATCAGGCGTGCTGACGTATCGTGTGCTAATTGGGCTGGTGTACCGTGCACCGGTGCACCAAAAATTTCTCATTTTATACAGGGAAGCAGTCAGATCGAATCCCATTCTTCCAGAGAGTATATAGACTTACAGCTTAAAATCATCTACGAACCACCGTCGGCCGCCGCGGCGGCACCGTCCGCCGACGGCAGGGGCGGCGGGGGCAGCGCTTCCTGAATCCTTGACCGGATTCGTTTGAGCTGCTCAACGATCTCCCTGGCATCTGGCCGATCGTCCTTGTCGCCAGCGACGCAACGGAAGGCGAGCTCCGCCACCGTTTCGATGCTCGTCATGTACTTGTCCTCCTCCGGTGGCCGCAGCAGCAGCAGCGGATCCACTATCCCTCGCAGCCGCCCGACCTGTATCCTCCCCACCATCATCTCTGCCAGCGAGATCTCCCTCTTATCCCTCCTCACATCCACTGCCTTCATCCCCGTCACCAACTCCATCATCACCACCCCGAAGCTGTACACATCGCTCTTCTCCGTCAGCCGGAAAGTCCGGTGGTATTCCGGATCCAGGTACCCCGGCGTCCCCTGCGGGCCCGTGCAGCACCCCTCTTCGCCCCATTCTCTTCCTGCCGCTCCCCCTCCACCGCCGCTGCTTCCCACGCCGCAACCGCTTGTGGCGGCGAGGAGACGTGAGAGGCCGAAGTCACCGACCTTGATGCGCATGTCCCGCTCGACGAATATGTTGCATGAAGTAATGTCGCGATGGACGACCGGGGGTTTGAGGGAGAAATGGAGGTATTCGAGGGCGGCGGCGGTTTGAAGGGCAATGTCGAGGCGAATCGGCCAGGTGAGGGCGGCCTTCCGGTACAGTCTGCGGGAGCCATGGAGGTGGTCGGCTAGGGTTCCGTTGGGGACGTAGTCGTAGACGAGGAGGAGACCGCGGGGATCGCAGCAGTAGCCGTGGAAACGGACGAGATTGGGGTGCCGGAGGGAGGAAAGAATCTTGATCTCGTTACAGAACGACCTGGTGCTCGCCGGCCGCCGGTAAAGCCGCTTGACGGCGGCGATACGGCCGTCGTCCAGCTGGGCTAAATACACAGCGCCGAATCCACCGTCACCGATCTTCCGCCGAGGATCGAAGCCGTTGGTCCACGAACGGAGCTGCTCGAAGGTGAAGACCGGCGCCTGCTGGATCTGGTGCCTGTCTAGCAGATCAGAGACGGAGCTTTCCCTTCTGCGGCGGCAGAGGGCAGTTATTGCTGCAATGGCGGAGATAAGGATGCCGGTGGAGATGACGACGACGGCAGCTGCGAGTAGGATGCCATGGCGGTGGCGGTGGCGAGGGTGGTGGGAGGTAGAGGGGAAGCAGAGGAAGGGTTTGGAAGGGGAAGAATCGTTGAAGCCGCAAATGCCTCCAGCAGAACGGCGGCAGGCGGTGCAATTGGCGAAGTACGGATCCGACCTCGAGTCCCACTCGACGAGAACGCCGTGGTCGAGGAAGGAGGAAATCGCTGCTGGGATGTCCGGCGTGCAGGGGATCTGGTGGTACGATGCGGCAGCGGGGGAACGGGGGCAGGCGGGGAAGAGGGAAAGGGGATCGCCAGCGAGACGGCGGTGAAAGGGGGATAGAGAGCACGAGGGGATGTTGGAAGAAGAATGGTCACAAGGGAGGAGGGAGGAGAGATTCCGGCAAGTGGCGGCGGAGAGGCGGAAGGGGGAGAAGACGAGGGGGGAGGAGGGGAGAGAGGGGCAGGAGGAAGAAAAGGAAGAAACTGGGAGGAAGGGGGAGAGGGTTAGGGAGTAATCGGGGTGGAGAGAGAGGAGGCGGAATGGGACGGAGGAGATGGAGATGACGGAGAAGGAGGAAGAGCAACGGATCTGGAAGGAGGGGTGGCCACAGCCCGGGGAGGTGGAGAAGGGGAAGGAGGAGGGTGGGGAGGAGAACGGGGGGCAGGGGCGGAGGTCTTTGGCAGGAGGCGTGGAGCAACTGTGATGAACTAGAGGGGCCGGCGACGGGGACGGAGATATCGGAGAGAGAAGGACGGCGGCGGTGAGGTAGAACGGGAAGAGGAGGAGTATAGGGGGAAGCATGGGCGGCATGCGATGATGGAGTGATTGAGTGAAGGACGAGGGAGAGTCGTGTTACTACTTACGAATGGTCACTGGTCACGAGGAAAAGCAAAAAACAGGTCAAGCGCCACGCGGTCACGTGACAATGAGCTCCGAATTTTGAAATTTTTTTTTATAATTAATTACGTTATACACACTCAAAATATTATAAAATTTTACGTACACATACTTAAGTTAAAATTTAGTCAAAATCTATTTAAAAAAAAAATATTTTATTAATAAATTATTAAAATTATATTTTTACCCTTAATAGTACATATTTTTTTCTTCCTCGATGTCACACTAAAGCGCTAATTTATCCTAAAATCAATTCACGTCACGGATATTTCCTTCCATTACCACAACCCAAACATCAAAGTTTTAAGATTTTCACTCAAAATATATTTAAATATCCTTAAAATAATATGATGAACGGTTCAAATTTTTTGTAACCTAACTATAGTTAAGTTATTGAAAAATTATAATTATTTATTATAATAGAAACAAGTGAAAGTATGTGTATGTAAGATTTTATAATGTTTTGAGTGTGCATAGCGTAATTAACTAAGAATGAATGAATAATGTATAAATAAAGCGAAATTGTGTGGCATGTAGTTAATTATTTGTTTTTTTTTTGATAGAAAATTTTTGAACAGTTGTGACTTATAATTAGGACTATAAATCAAAAATATTGGAGGCTCCATAAATTTATGTTGGGTGGATTTTGATTCTTAATATACTTGAAACTGATATTATGGTTTGATTTTCAGGTCTAATACATGAGTAATAGAACTGGACTGACCTCAATTTTTATGTTTTATTATCATAAAATTTATAAAAAAAATTATAATTTTAGTTAAAAATTAGCTAGAAATGAAATCAATATGTACTGATAAGTTTCAGATGACAGTCCTTAAACAAATTGTATATTTATTAGATGCTGCACAGTGCACACATGAAAATATCAATAAAATCAATTTTAATGCTTTTGCCACACAGGTGATTCAAACTAGGGGTGCAAAGCAGGTCGGCAGGTTGAGTTCACCTTGAACTCGCTTCTGACTTGAACCAAATCTTATAAGATTATTAAATAGGTCAAGATTAATGACCCAAGCTCGACCCGATCACTAAACAAATCAAGTCAACTTAACAACTTGACTTGTTTATAAAGTAAATATTTATAAATGAGTAATTTAAATTTGATTCAATTATGTACAACCCTGAATTCTCGAGTCGGACTCACGAGATTGAGTCATATTTTGTCACCCCTAATTCAAACATTCATGCAAAATACGTTAATAACAATCTAGGGATAACATTTAAAGTATCATGATTTTGTTATTCATGGTGATGAGTAGACAAAAACAGATAAAAGTCAAATAGTGCACACGACTTACTATTTTGTAAATCACAACTTATTATTTTGTAAGTTATATGTACCATACGACTTATACACTTAACCTTTAGGTATAAGCCCTGTGATTAACACAACATACGATTATGTAAGTCATGTCCACCATACGATATATACTTTTAAACTTTATGGTACAAGCCGTGCGGAGCTTATAACTTAATATTTTGTAAGTCATGTGTACCATATGACATACATTTTTTTTAGTCATATGCACTACATGACTTAAATCTATTTTTATTTAGTCATTGCCATATACTAATATGAACGTCCTACCAGTATCAAATCATGATAGTTTACAAATTTATCTGAACTTATGGTGTTGATCTGTTTGTTATTAGAAATCACGGTAATTTAAAACTTTGGCCTAACAATCTATGAGCAAAAGCAAGGGAATTTTATTAAAAAATAAACTAATGGTAATGGATTTACAATTATACAGAGTATCGGTAACATTTTCAAAGTTTGTTGAGTCAGGCTTGCTAGAATACAATAAAGGCACAAGATTAAATACCAGTCCATGAGATCTCTGCAGATGCCCTCTGTGGCTGCAGTTGTATGGAATGTGAAAGAATTACACAAGCATGTAGAATTCTGTACTGAAGTGAAAACTTCACCACTTCCATTCAATCTGCAGAAAATGAAACTTCGTCGAACACTGGGGAGCCAATCGAATGCAGAATGGAAGAGGATGGAAGAGAGCGCGGATTGTGCAGATGAAATAAGTCAGTAATAATATCAGGAAACAAGTCAGTAACAAAATATGCAGATTTCTAAAACAGCTTTCTGTCAAAATTAGCCGAGAAGAAAAATTTAATGAAAAGACAAAATCTAAGTAAAGGGATGTAAAAATCTGGCTTAATTTGCCAATGACATCAGAAATCATAATACACACACACAAGCAAGCAAGGGAAAAAAGAAAAAAGGGCCCAAAGCATGAAAAGGATTCACCAAAAAAAAAAAAAAAAATACATACGTATAAAAACTCAACAAAATTGTAAGAAACCTTGTTTTTTTAATTTTAAAACGAATGCTGAAAGCAGTAAACAAACAAGTTCAAATTTAGAAAAAATATCAGTTCAAGGAGAATAATTCAATGTATCTCTCAAATATCAATCATGGGTTTAAGTGCCAATTCATGCAATACATTTATGTATCGTTAAGAAGTTAAGCTCAACAATCATGTGCTTTACTGGTTGAACAAACAACTAATCGATGGATGGATGAATGGATGGATAAATAGCTAAAAGGTTTGTATGTAAGTTTAAACCACCAATAAGTATTACTAATAGCGAATAGGAAAGTGCAGCTCTTTCTTTAGCAATGCACAGAAATGATGCCAGGAGACAAATAGCAATTTTTTTGGGTTGAAATGGAAAGAAACAATAAAGGGATAAGTTTCCATAATTTCAAAGCCCCATACGAAGCAATACTATATATATCTCAAAGGAAGAAATGCATAAGAACTATCCCTCAAGAACTAATAATAGAGAAGCAAAAGCATCGATGTATACCTATATGGCTAGAATAAAATAACAACAACCAAGCCTTTAACCCATTAGGTGGAGCTGGCTACAAGAATCCATTATTTTCCACTACACTCTATCAAATATCTCCTCATTTAGCTTAAAACATGTAAGGTCATTTCACGTAGTTTCTTGCACGTCTTTTGTGGTCTACATGGGCAAAATTCAACCTAACTCACCTTACTAGAGCGTCTATTGGCCTAAGAATTATACATCCATATCATTTAAGCCACCTCACTCTGAACTTATTCTTAATTGAGACTACTCCAACATTCTTATGAATATGTTCATTCCTTATCTCATTATTTCGTGTATGAGTCTTATCCACCTTACTATCCTCATTTTTATGACATTTATTTTATTTATATATTTCAACTTTGTAGACTAATAGCAATATGTAGTTAGAACGATTTGTTAAAATCCATAGAAGTAAAATATCAATGTAAAACGCAGCCTTGCAGTTTAAATCACAACATATCATGTAAATCATACCAAGAAAAACAGTATTCATATTGTAGGAAATGTAGCATACTTATATAAATAGTGCACTAGAAGACTAAGGAAATAAGAGGTCGTCACTCATGATTTCTTTGTGAAGAATATCTCAGCATTAATGGAGTAAGACAATAAATAGCCATATGGAGGAAAATCAGTAAGCTAAATTATTCGACCATGTGCAGCATACTATATCAAATTATAGCATTGAAAGCTCACGGTTTCTTTGTAAAGAACAAATCAGCATTAATGGATTAGTAAAATAAAATGGCCATCAGGAGGAAATTCAATAAGCAATAATTACTCTATCATTTGCACCACACCTTTCAAATTATAGCATTATAATCAACAAAGAAGAGTTTGCAAAACAACTTCAGAAAAAGAAAAAAAAAGGTTTAACCTTTTGAAGTAGCAGGGACCACCACCACGTTCATGGTTGTGTTGTTTGGAGGGAGATGCAGACGGAGAGGATAGAGCTTCCCATTAAGAGGATTCCGTGAACAAACAATTATATCACATAGCTTTGTTTCTTCCTCTAGCTTTTGGGTCAGTTCGTTCACGCTTGTCCCTTTGAAGTGGATGGTAAACTCCCCATCGAAATCATCAATATTTCCATTGTCATCTGCTATTAAATAATGAATACGCCGACCCTCAGATTTTTGAGGCGAATCATTGCTGAAGGAGGAAGCCGACTGCAATCAAAGCATAACAATTAGATTAAGAAAATTGCTAATAATTTGAATCTCAAATATCTTTTAAAATGATATTACGTTAGTTAGTGGGGGAAGACAAGTGGCATGAAGTCTACACAAAGAAAAAATAAGAATTAATAGAATCTTTCACTTTGTTAATAGATAGCCAAAGTTGAGCAGATTGATTCAAGAAAGAATGAACATTTCTCGAAGTGCATAAAATAAAATTTGCAATATAACAAAAAAATGAAAAAAAAAATCAACAACTAGTGAGCCACTCCCCAACTAATTTGTCTGCTAGGAATCTTTTTTTCACAAACACACGATCATCTAGGGATCCAAATTGATAAATTCAACAAGATCCTCGAGGCGCAAAAGACAAACGTAGGACTCAACATATTGATATCATGGACTTGTCGAACAACCTCAAGGATCAATACATAGATGTTGTCTCCACAAGGAACACCCACAAAGATTGAGGTGAAAACTTGATGACAAAGGATCCAATGTCAAAGCCTTGGCACAAGGAAGGCACCTCAACTTCGACGCCTCGAATTTGAGGCAAAAGACAAGACTTCAACCTCAAAAACAAGACCCGATGACAAGTTGTGCAAAACTTGCCTTGACATTGAATCGAGAAATCGAAGCTTCAATGCCGATGACAGCTTAAGTTTAGGGATCAGAACAATTTCTAACCTTAAGGACAACACAAATCAATAGAGATCAAAGGCTCGACAAACTTGTCAAGAGAGAAACAAGACTTGATATCCAGATTCAACTCAAGATGATACAAAGAAGCAACGTAACGAGCCACCTTGAGAAACTAACAAGCCAAACTCGATCAATCTCCAAGCTCACTAAAACACAAGTGAGCATATGTGGAACAAATCTTGAGAAAATCTCATATGCTAGAAAGAAAGATAAGAAAGGACCAATAATGCACCCAAACAAAGGACAAAAGTTTGCACTGATAGTCCATTGATAGGTATGAAGGAAAAAGGATAAACAAGTAGCCTGGGAATCAAAGCAAAAATTCTCTCATATAAATAGGAGAGAACTTGAACTTAGAGTTTAGGGAATGCCTTAGTGAGAATCGAGAAGTTCCTTTTCTTCTTTACACTTTACTACTTTTGCCAACTCCAACGAGTAGAGATGATATAGAGAGAGGTCCCTAACTAGTGTTTTGCCAATAAGAGAACTAAACCTAGACGACCCATGAGAGAGAAACCAGGCAACCAACAAAACTCCATCCACCGTTGACCTCAAGATCCATTTAGCCAAAACCTTACTCAAAAGAAGTCCCAGGACTTCAACAACAGATCAAGATGTATTAGAGCTTCAATCTTGGCCTATGGTACATAGAATAACGAGTGATTCGCTAATCTCCTGGGTAAAATCCACTCAAAGCAGAACAAAGAATCAACATAGATATTAAACAACAAGGATCTTCATCCAACTTGAATCCCAAGTCACAAAAGCAAATGACACTGTTGATGGAGCTCTTTCACAACTTCACTCCTAGTTGGAAAATCCAATCTGATGAAAAGGATTATCCAAGAGCCCAATAAGTACGTACCTTTGCAGGCATGAAACCAAAGGAAAAAGGAAGAATAAGATGATTTTCTTCCTCATTCTAACATAAAGGAGCCAAGAACTTTCAAGATGGAGCATTGATGTCATTGCCTACAATGGTAGTATCAATGCTAACAAGTTGCATGCATGGCTTGACCAAATAAAGAAACACATCATACCTTAAGATCATGCAATTTTCACCTTCACTGCAAAGCAGACTAGAAATCTTTGTATTAGTTTAAATAATTTACCTGAGAGTAGCTCGACCCAATGGCCGTGAGGAGGATAGAAAAACCAGATGGTATGTGTTATGCCAGAAGAAGGGACAATCCATATGATGGTATACCCTGAAGTTCCAACATCGGGTGATTGCACTTGGCTTTCCAATAAAGCGTCATCAGTGACGAAGTTCAACTTGGTCTGTAGTGATGCATAACAGAGTAGTTTTCCATCTTCCAAGTGCAAAAAAGACAAGCGTCTTTGACTATGCCATAATAAAGCAAAGACAAGTGCCTTTGACTATGCCATAATAAAGAAAAAACAAGCATCAGGAAAAGGTACAACATCAAGATTGAGATCCCTATAAGGCCAAGAGAATATACAAAGACTGAGTCAACCTCAAGGATTGGCGACTTGAGAGTAGCCCAGTATAGTGAAAACTGTAAGATCTTTGGTCAAACCATAAGAAGTGAAGGAAATTTCATCCGAACCCCTTTCTAGAGAAGTTTCAAAACAAGGATGACTAGGACAAGCACATCACAACTATCTTTGATGAAGTTGTAGTTTTCGAATATAGCTTGAGCAGGAACCAACAACATCTTTGGGAGGGAAATGTTGAAAAGAGAGAGAAGGGATCATCATTGACAACTAACATTTGCAAGGAACTATTCATCTCACAAATCTTGGTCAAACAAGTGGTTGTAAGTCTGACAAAAGAGGTTTACCAAGAAGGGGAGATGATACTGGGTGAACCAAGATAAGAGAAATACCGCCAACCTTGAGATGATAGGGCAAGTGAAGAGGATGGTAAATGCTTACTACAAATGGTATCACATTATAGAACAATCTCCCTAGCAGATGCATCAACTACATTTCCTTGAAGAGCCCCCAAAAAGATTGACATGGAAGCCTCGATGATGGAATATCCGAAATTGAAGCCTAGGCATGAGGGACAACATCTTAACTTCGATAGCCCAAGGTCAAGCCTCAAGATTGAGATGCAAGATTGGACATCAATCTCGAGATCGAGACTCAAGATCAATGCCTCAAGAACAAGGCTCAATGATATTTGGGGAAGAACTTGTCTCGGCATCAAGATCAACTTGAGTCAAGAAATCATATCCTTGAAACCTACATCAACTTGGATGGAGTGAGCAAAAGCCTTAACCTCAGGGACAAATCTAACTAAGAATTTCTTATACTATACGTGTAGTCAGTAGTGACCTCTAGCCTAAATAAAGTCTAAATACTTTGCCATTCATTTAAGGAAATTTTATTTCAGATAGATCATCTTAACTCATTTGATGTGGAAGACAACTCACACAATGAAGTATAAATAATTCCAGTTGAGAGGATCTCTGAGAATACAAAATATAGGCATGACCTAGATAGTCCTAGCCAAAATAAATGATCAGCAAAAGGTATCCATTCTACAACAAAAATTCATTAACAAATAGGAGAAGACGGCCTACCTCTTGCTTGGAGAATTTCGGTGATGTATATGGCGATGACGCCCCGGAGGCATTCTCCGGCAAGGCACGGGGTGGCGAATTGGACCGGACCTCGACGATATCCACCTCCCAAAGCACCCAATCCTGGTGGCGATGCGGGATGTCGTGGGTGATGGAATTCCTCCACGGCGGAAGGCCTCCATTGGCCCGAAGAAAGTTGCCGTAACGGGTTTTGAGCTTGACTTGCATCCCGTCGCGGACGGGATCCCATTCGACGGACGAATCGAGGCGGGGAGGAAGGCTCTGGAGGACCTTGCGGCCTGTCGCGCCGAAAAGGAAGGGATCGTTGGAGGCAGTGAGGTACCTGCCGTAGCAGCTCTTAAGCCGGATCACCGGGTGCCCCTCCAGGGCCTCCACGATCTCCACCGCCCACCGCGCCCGCCGCGTCGATCCATTGCGCTCCTGGCACACGTGCTCTTCGTCCTCCTCCGCCAGAAGATACTTTTCGTGGTGGCTCCGGAGACGGACGGCCTTTGCTTGCTGGAAGAACTCCATCGATTTCAGGCCAATAGCACAATCGATGATCTCACCGGCTTTCAGTAGTGAGATCGATCGGGGATCAGATCATAGTCTAGGGTTTGGAGAAACAGATGGAAGGCGAGATGACGAAGTTGAAATTTTTAATTGTTCCACCGCGGCGACATCGTCGTTCTTGTTGTTCTTTATCTGATTTGGCAACGGCAACAGTTTCTTATAACTAACTCTTGCCATTGTAGCTTTTATGTAAAATTTTAGAGGGTTAATTGCATGAAGGTCTCTAGGTCTTAAGATTTTATATGTTGGTCTATAGAGCTTTTTTTTTTATTCCTAGTCCATTGGGTTTAAATCTTAGGGGCCGTTTGGATCGGGGGTAGGATAGGCTAACCCGGATAGCTTACCCCCATTAATAACTTACTCCGGCTGGGGTAAAGAGTTTAATACGATTTTCTGTTTGGATGATAACCTGAGTTATTCTGAGATAAGCATAAATTCTGTTTGGCAAATTAATAGCTTAACCTAGAATAGTAAACAAAAGAAAAGATAAAAATAAAGAAATGATATTTCAAATTCATAATGTAATCAGTAAATATAACCAACGGCTCGCGAAGCGTAATTCACATAGGTCAATATATAATTTATAAGGATTTAAGTGTAATTTTTTCTTAATTTTATGTCTTAATTATAAATAACCAGTTTAGCTTTGTTAACGGGTAATTAGGTGTTCTTATTTTTTTGACTTACTGCTAATTATCTCTAAATTTTATTATTTCATTATTCATTTTTTTAAAAATAAGAAGTTTTTTATAATAAAAAATAAGATTTTTTTTTAATGAAAAAAATAGTTAAATCCGAATGAACCGACCAAGTAAATCGTACAAAGAGGCCGAGCCCATTGTGGTTTAAAAATAACAAAGAACGGTCTATGAAAAAAAAAAAGAACAGAGAACGCCTTCGTCTCTTTCTTCCGCGAAGCCCCTTCAACGGCCGGTGCACGGCCATTGGAGCCACACGCCCTCCAGCCGCCGTCATCGCGTTCAATCTGGTATTCTCTTTGCCGTCCATGATCCTTCGGGTTGTCCACAGCCCTTGCCTCTTCTAGCAACGCGCGATTTTGAGGTTGTCATCGAGGAGATTAGGGTTTGTGGCTTGTTGACTAGTATCGTCCGATGACACTTGCTGTTGCGATTTTTCTATGGCTTCTCCTCTTGCTAGAGCTCGAGCGGACTACGATTACCTCATAAAGCTTCTTCTGATAGGCGATAGCGGTGAGGGATTCTGTTTTTCTGATCTGTTTTTTAATCCTATCGCTTAAACCCTGAAGCGGCGCCATCATCCGGCAACTAGCGCGGACAACCTTCCACCAACCGCTCGCAAAGGCTTTACGTGCGAGAGACACCGCCATCTCCGCCTTACCGAGCATCATTTTGGTTGGTTAACTGGGTTAAAGTTAACCCAGCTATTCCACCCTATCCAAACGGCCCCTTAGTATTTATATCCATAGGCATTAGAGTTCTGGCATGCTTTCCACAAATTTTAAATTATAATATTTAAAAAATTCTCAAGATTCATGAAATATTGTTGTTTGATTTCTCTATATTTTAATATTTTGCATCTTTGATGTAAAATTATATATAACAGAAGAAATATATGATAATAATATAAAAACTCAAAAATCTCATAGATTTAAATATTAAGATTACATGCATGTTAAAATCCTAAGAATTTAGGCACCAATATGTAATTTTAAAATTAATGTATGGGATGGGACACAAAATATTTTTCTTATTGATCATTCATACAATGTCTCCGTGCAATGACCAATGTTGAGGGTACCCCCCTCTCTCTTTGTACATACGAGAAAAGAACAAAAAAGTTGAAAAAGATCCAAAATACGCTTTGAAAAAGCTTTTTAGTGAAAAAGGTCTTTTTGAAAAAAATTTCTTATTGAAGAAGTCAATTCACAATCAAATGTGTAGTCGAAGAAGGCTTTTCAAAGTTTTAAAATGCTCTAGGAGTCCACAATAAAGTGAATCCGTGATTGAGGGTTAGATTCGAGCATTAAAACTTTGATGGAGTACCCAATAACAGAAACCTCGAGAACATGTGATAGAATCCTATAATCATGACGAACTAACTTTTGTAAAAATATCTCTGAAACTTAAGGGCTTGTAATTCAATATAGTGATTCACTGAAAAGAGATTATCTCGTAGAATCAATTATCAAATAACCTTTTTAAATATTCAAGAAAAGTAGCTATTTCTCTTACTAGGACATTATGCGAGAGTGACTGTATTAAGATAGTGATATGCAAGATAATATCTTCAAAATTAGGAGAACTATCGGTTCGTCTCACTATACTTCTATTAGGGAAGTATAAGTGTACATGAACATTGCAATGTCGTTGAAGTACAAACACAGAGATCTATAAAACATACAGGAATTTATCATCGAAGGGTGAAGTTTAGAGGCCAAAATCTAAGGGAGCGTTTGTCCAATTTTGGTAGACTTTTTTTGTTGACAGAAGGGTTTTAGTAGGCTTTTAATTGTAGAACATAAAAAGCTTCTTAGAGAGTGTCTTTTGTTGCCGGTATTTGTCAACTTTACTCGTTCAAAATCTTATTATTTTTTATATATACTTTAAAATTTTAACTTTGGCTTTGATCCTTTCAACTAAAATAATTTTAAAATTATTTTTTATAATCTATTTTGATTATATAATATTTATTTTATCAAATTTAAGTCTATAAACTTATTTAAACTGACTTTTTCTTTTAATGTAGTAAAAATCTTTATATTTATTGAAAAAATTACATTTATGTTAAAATATTTATGATATATATATATATATATATTAAAAATTAGATATTTAACGTAACGAGTAAGCTTATTGTTGTATACTATATATCTATTTATATAACTCAAATTTATGAATAATAGTTATCTCTTCATTCAGAATAAATATTTTGAATTCTATTATTTCAAAATTTTCCCACTTATTAATCTAAATATTGTCATCTCAGTATCACTACTGAGCATGCTTGATGGTCTAAATCAATAAGTGTGATCAGAATTATGCTTGATGGACTTCAATTGTGAAAACAAAAATCACTATCTAATAAAATGATATGATTTAGAAAAAAAAAATTAAATTTCACATGACCAAAGTACACATACATACATACATACATATATAATTAAGCAAGAGGTTTCATCTCCTTCTTTATGGCTGCAACCAGATGATCATAAGCTTGAATCCATGCGTTCTTCATGTCTGCATTCCACATTTCTGGAACGGCCTCTTTAATTGTTTCCAGCAACGCAAACCTTGTCACCTACAGGCAATTGTGGAAGAACAAATAAGTTCTGATATCACTTTGTAGAAAGAAAGAAAATGAAAAATATATACGTAAAATGAAGTGCTTATAATTTATAACAGTAGAAGTACACACATCATACACGCACCCACATCTCATTCACACAATTCACACTTAGGTTTGCTTTCTTTTCTCTCCTGCTTCTATCAAAAGCTACGATCCCAAGATTCATGGCTAATTTGTTGATCGACTATTCTATCATAGCGCTTTCCCCTATGGACCCTCAATAAAGTAAATTTTTTTATCAAATCAAAATAAAACTAGTAAATTTATATTGATTCATAAGCCAATTTGCTTAAAAATAAATCAATCAAAACCCGAAATGACTTAGAAGATGTATGCATTGAATCAAACATGTATGAAAACATATGTATGGTGTATACATATACATCTTTTAGTACTGTAACAGAGAGCATTGCAGTAAAAAGAGAGTACTGAATATTGCTTGCTTTACTTGATGTTGAACTAATAAATAGATTAGAACTCAAAAGTTAGAAGTAAAAACTTTGAACTTCACACTATGTCAACTCTAAACTCACTTGTGAACACATTCGTGAAGCAAGAAGATTTTTAATTACCTCAAAATGCTCAGTGAGCACGCCATGCTTAACATGGGTGGCACCAAGCTTCTTCAAGGTTGTATCTCTCACTGTAACCTTCCCGGACTTTCTCAGCTGCGCCGCAGCCTCACACGTCTGCATTTCATTATAATGTTCATTAAAAATCGATCACATCTTTTGTGATTTTCTTCAAAAACTAAAATAGAACTATTAGGAAGTCACATGGAGAATTATCTCACATTTATTTTGTTAATCTATGAGTAATTGTTTCTCTTCGTTATCATGAGATTTTAGATTTATAAATACCGATTCATTTATGTATCGAACTCAACTTCCCAATTGTACATTGAAGTAAATCACTTACCATGATGAAGACCGACATTGCATGAGTTTTGAGCTTGGGGTTCTTCGTGAGAGGCAAATTCGAGTCTCGCAGGAAGGAGAAGAGCATCGCCGCAGATGGTGCAATCTCAAAGATCCTGAAATGAGAACAAACAACATGCAGAAATCAACAAAAGATGAATTCGCGCTGTAAATCACTACATGGACGCAGAATTAAAATTTAAAATGTATACCTCAAGAAGAACTTCAGAGACAGAGCACCTGCGTCCTTCTTCATCACATTCCATGACTGGATCACCAGAGCTTCTTGCTCTTCGCTGAAGACCACCAATCCTGAGCCACCTGAGTTTCCACCCTCAGAGAGCGCCATTTCTGCTTCTTTCAGTACTTCGTCTTCTTCTTCTTCTTCTTCTTCTTCTTCTTCTTCTTCTTCGTTATAAAGGGGGTGAGATAGCCTTTGAGAGGCATGAAGAGACAACATGAATAGAGAAGGTTTGATTTGAAAATTGGATTCCGGACAGAGAAAATATTTGAAGAATTGTCGGTGCGGCGGCTGATTGCATGGCCTTTGCATCAACTGAAGGGTTAATTATCTTTTTGTCCGTGAGTTTATTTTTAATTGAGATATAAAAAAAAGGATAAATTACATCAAGGTCCCTGAGTTCAAACCATAATTACAAGCAGTTCATTGATTTAAAATTTTTAACACTTTAGCTTCTTATTTTGATATAATTATCATGCAACTTTTTTTAAATTTTTTATATTAAAATTTTTCAAAATGATCATCTTAAGTTCTCTTTCTCTCTCCTCTCTCTCACCTGGTCTCCCTGTTCTCTCTCTTCCTCCCTCTCTCCTGCCGGTGAAAGCACTGCAGAATGGCCAACTACTGGCGGCCAGCATCTCTGCTAGTGACTCCATGCATTGGCGACTCCACCAACAGGAGGGATGGAGCGAGAGAAACCGGGTGAGAGAGAAAGAGAGGTGAAATAATTATTTTGAAACAACTTTAATATAAAAATTTTTTAAAAAAATCCATATGATAATTACATTAAAATAAGAGATTTAAATATTAAAAATTTTAAATTATAAATCTATGTGCAATTATGATTAAAACTTGAAAACCTAAATATAATTTACCTTATGTTTTTATCTTGAGATATACAAAATATTTGAAATGAGGGTAAATTGTATTCCAGCTCCGAGGTTGGAAGACCTTTATAAAAGGTATTTCATGACTTAAATGCAATTTACTCTTTTTTATATTCCTTCTTCTAAAAATTAATAGAAATTTAGGATAAGCCCTATTTTATATTCTTTCATTTTTGAGATAGAGATTGAATTTTAAAAATATTGCAGGACAATTAATGTAACAGCTTACTATCACCCACTTTTGACTCATAGGCCACACAATTTTAAAATGCATCCATTAAGATATAAAATATTCTCATATATATCCAATATTTTTTCCTTAACTTTAATCCTATATTTATCCATACTTACATAAAATTTAACTATCAACAGTCCTCTTATAATCAATTTACCATGTCATTAAAAAATTGGTCTATTTAGTTTAGGTCTATAGCCAATTAGATCTTTCAAATTTTCAGATTAATTAAATTAATCCACAAATTTGAAATAATATATAAATAAATCCATCAGCTTTAATAAAAAATTTTAATAAAAGGAGTTCTCTCGTAGTAATAAACTGTTTGGGTGTGTTTGTTTATAATGTTAAATTTAAGAAGGTTAAAATTAAATTTGGATAAAGATATTTTTTTATTGAAAGTTGTGAATGATGTGAAATAAAGTTAGTTATTATGTTGGGATATGTGAGAGATGTGATATAAAGTTAGTTATTATGTTAGAATATGTGAGGAATGTGATATAAGTTAGTTATTATTTTAGTAATATGTGTAGGATGTGAAATAAATTTAATTTTTAATATTAAATTTTATGTGTGATGTGATATGCCTGGTTAAAATTAAACCAGGTTAATTTTAAACTCCTAGACAAACGGGGCCTTTTAGTTAATTTAAAAACTATATCAAAAATCTAGATGAAAATGACTTCTAAATTTAATTAATAATTAAAAAAAAATATTCTTTATTGGATCTCTTAATGAATATCAAATTACTCATTTATATTTTATCTCAAACTAAAAAATTAATTTAATTATTTTAAAAATTAATAACATATAAATTAAAACTAAAATGACTTAACTGCTATTAACCTAAAGCTCTGTTCGGCACGAGGACTAAAATCAGAACCAAAATGGTACTAATTTAAAAAAAATAATAATAATAAATAAAATTTTTTAATCATTTTACACAAATTCTAATATAACAAAATATTATATTAGTTTATATATTCAATAAATTTTAATAAAAATATATATTTTATTTCACATTTTAAACTAAAATAATATTTAAATCAAATATTTTAATCTAAAATGTGAAATAAATTTAATATTTTTTTATAAATTATTAAATATGTCAAGTAACATAATATTTTTTTATATTAAAATTTATATATAATAATTTAAAAAAATTATTAATTATTATTGTTATTTTTTAAATTAATATCATTTTAGTACTGATTTTGATCTTTACGTCAAACAGGACCTAAAAGTCAAATACGAGTGTCCGCAGAAACTATGAAGTCTCAAAAGTACACAAGGAGAAATGCTTCTTTTTTTTTATCTCACAAGGAGAAATACAAACAAAAAATTTACAAGTTGAAAATATTTCTATTTCTAGCCAAACCCAATAGGTATGTTGGGATTAGCAGCATCTGCACCAAATGGGATTTCTATGCGCTCTTTCACAATGCAGCGGGCTTTCCCATCTTCAATCAGCAGCACCTTTCCAGGGGGACACTGCATTGGTTGCTCTTTCTCCTTTGCAGGTTTTGGCAAAAGCCCCAATAGATTCAATTTGAACTTCCTCTTCCTTATTTCAGGCCCTAAACCAGCCAAATTCAGAACAGAAACAATACCAACAAAAGCAATGGCTGACTTAGCAGCCAATCCCAATACTAATCTCATTCCTCTTGGCTTATTTTGAGACTGATTCATGTGCTTGCAGTTTTCAGAGGGCTTGCTCTTCAAGCTCGACTGTGAAGTTGGGTAAAGATCATTCAGAACAAATAGATCAGGAAGGTGGGTAGGGTATGGAGGAAGGAGGAAGCTGTCATCATGCTCGGCAGTTTCGCTAGCAAAGGCGGCAGCCTCGTGGATCACTTCAAGCTCATCTCCCTTGTATTCTTTAAGCTTGCTGAGCAATTTCCTGCGGCTGCGATCAATCTGGGCTAAGGCCGCTTCTCTCTCGTATCTTTGTTGCTGGTGCAAAGCCTGTGACCAAAAAAAAGTCAGGATGTTGTGCTAAATTTCATATCAATAAAATTTTGTGCTTGGGATACTTGTGGAAAAGAAAGTTGTGATAACTCGAAACCGAAGAGGACTAGGAGCGAACACCGGGGTGATATCTATATGATTGAATCGAAATCACTCAAATAAAAAGCGGCTCCTAGCAGGTTTCTAAGCGGAAAGACATAGGAATAAATCATCCCAGATCGAAAAAGGAAAGTTTCTAAGTTATATAAGTAAATAATGTGATTTCAAATGATAGAGGTATTTTTTGGGGCAAATTCAAGAGGCTAATGATGGAAAACTCCATAGTTAAGCGTATTTGAGCTTGAGCAGTACTGGAATGAGTGACCTCCTAAAAAGTACCTAAATCACGTAGTTCTCTAAAACTAAAGCGAACAATACTGTTACATTTAGATTGCAAGATGTTACCAAAGTAAATGGAAAGCACCAAGAAAAGAGAATAGGGAGGAGGAGAAAGAGAAAGCAGGAGTATTTTGGAGAGGCTATAGTATATGTTCAATAAATCAAAGTCTGACAATAGTAGAGTGATAGGGCAAGTTATGTAAACTACCAATCCAAGGGAAAAGAAAATAATAGAAACAGCAGAAGTGATACAGAGAAAGCTTTCAAAGATAAAAAGAAAAATTTTCAAAATCGTGTAAGAAATATCAGAAACCATGTAAAAAAACGTAGATTTAAGAAAAAGAACTGTTGTAACTAGATAGTTTCATGGAAGAAAACTGTTTAAAGCAAATACACACAGAAAAGGAGAAAATTTCCCATTTGAACGTCTTATGTGCGCTTCCAATTCGAGCAATATTCCAAATAATACAGCAATACCTCATTACCTTGTGATACAAACACACTCGGCTTTTTGGTCATGAACCTGATTTGTTGGAGCAACGTCTTATTTAACTTTTGAAGATGGTCCTTACTGCAGAACTCAACAAATTGCCCAATAAATTGACTAGTAGCAGGCTATGGCTTTAAACATTGGATTATTCAGTGGGTTATAGGCTTAAATTATTGGATAATCTAGTGATTACACCCCTAATGCACTATTGGCCAATTTATTGGGCTACGTGGCTTTGACCTTTGAATATTATTCGACGCGATTATTCCTATTTTGCAATTATGTGAAAGAATCGTCTATCTCATGATTGGTTGGCTCCTTCAAAAAATTCAGGAAGGTCCTTTGCGTCAAGTAAAAGGAGCTTGATGGTTAATTGTTTCATGATAACTGTTCTGGTGGAGAAGTAACACAATATTATCATTCAAAATTCAAGAATGGTAATGGATATCTGCAAGGATAGCAGATAAGCTGACTTGTTATGAATGCTCTATGTAGGAACTTAGTAATATCTTCAGCAAGAAATAAATGGTAATGCTGCAGACTTATGAATCAATAGAGAGATGCACTAGACTACATTTTTCTTGCTGTAGATTTTGTTTTTTATTCACAATAATGCTCCTAAATAATCAAGTGCAACTGACAAATAAAGCTTTTTCACTTTCTTTTGATGCTCATACTCCCCGAATATTAACGAAGTAAACAACTTAAGAATTTTACCCGAATGTAATCATCTTTTTTAATTCAAGAACATCCTGTATGCCCATATTTAGTATAAACATTATTCAGATGAAATCCTGCAGAAAAAGCTTGTTCTATCTCAGAAGGTATTAAATCCTAGCAATTGGTTTAAATAATTGAGTCTATCTCTATTAATCTTTATCATTTATTCTCGCATAACGGGTCCAAAGACTGACTAAAGTAGAGTTACAATAGGTTGAAAGCCAACCTATTACTTCTTATGAAGGATTCCTCAGGTAGGAAGCACGGACATGATAAGGGATACTAAGACACTGATATGGCAAGATACGACAAATAATACAACAGTCAAAAATAAATACATATATAATAGTGTAAGTTGCCATAGCTTTTGCATAATATTACAAAAGCACGTAGGAAGAACAGACATGGCACAAGGATATGAGGACACCAAAGGACACGTTTGGATGGATAGAGGTGTATGTGCTTCCTTGTCTCATATGCAAACCAAGACAGTCAAGATTATGGCCTTTTGCTGTTGTTGTCATTGTAATTGGATTTGAATACTCAATATGATATATATCTATCAGCTTCTTATCCAACAAAAATAAAAGATTTCCCCAGCAAAAGCATTCAAAGCTTACCTTCAAATCTCCACTCCAACTGGTCTCAAGGTTTCCCTACTCGATATACTAGTACAATGATCCTGATAAAGGAGAACTAGCAACCCAAAAACTGATGATAAGTAATATATTCACAAGAAATACCATTCACAGAACCTCAGCTGAGTCAAGAAATGCAAATTTTAACATTCACATAATGCATTAAGAGACCTAAAAAGCCTCTTAAAAAAAGCCATGAAATGAATTTATGTCCATAGGCCTTAACTTACGCATAGAACCTAACAAACTATGGAACTATGGAGGATGAACAACACATTTTTTTGCCACACGGGCGACTATGCAAAGAAGCGACAACATTTCACATGCTCAACTAATTCTCAGCAATTACCTAGTTGTTCATCCTTCCAAGCAAGAAAGATCTAATTAGAGAAAAACTAAATAAATTGAACATAGTGTTTTGGAGACGAAGCAGAGAAGGCAGAGACCTGCAAGGAAGCGAGCTGCTTCTCCAAGGATTCCAGGGCGTCTCGTATGCCGAAAAGGCATTCCTCCTCATCCTCCTCGCCTCCCTCCAGTCCATCTCCCTCACCGCCGCCGCGTTCGATTGCGTCGCTTATCTTGGAGTGGAGCTCCGATGCTCGAGCAAGCACTAACCCGATCTTCTCATCTTCATCCATTCGCTCTCCCTTTGTGGGTGGAAGCCTCAGTGCCGAGCGCTTCAAGCAGAGGAGCGAGGAGAGAAGGAAGAAGCGGGCCGGTCGGGAGAACGAGAGTCCGGCAGGCTGCACCGAAGCAGGGGTGTGGGTTGGGGTTTAGCATATCCTGGTCGTCCGCGATTGAATCAACGGTCTTGATTGAATTTAATTTCGAATAATTATCTTAACTCCCAATTTCATTTAATTCCGTAGAGACGATTACAATTTTTTTTTTTTTTTTTATTACAAATTATTCGTATGATTTCAAGTCATTTTATTATTAGGTTTTATGTAAGATATGTAATAAATTGATTTTTTTAAAATATATGAAATAAAATTCATTTTTAATATTGAGATTCAAGTAAAATTAATATTTTAATATAAATTTTTTAGTTGGCTCATAGTTCAATCTTATGCAAATTTCTTTCTACTTATCTCATATGTATGTCCTAGAAAAATTCATATTCCACACTAATATTATTTCTTTTGCTTCTTCTTATTTTTTTATTCTTTTCCTCTCATAATATAATTATAATCATTTCACCAATTAATTTCTCATATATTTTCTTAATGTGTATTTGTTGTGCTCCACCTCATAATTTCAGTGAGTAATAACATAGCGTTACATGGCTATTGCACGCCTACTCGCTCTTGCATCACAAAACAACACTAATAGAGAAAATTGATATATGAAATAAATATAATACTAAATATAATTATAAAATTATAAGTACACATTATATTATGCTAAGTATAACTGTATATGATTATAAAAATACTAAATATAAAATGAATGATATTCAATATGAATATAAAAATACTAAATTTTATAGTGCTAAGTATAATCATAAAATTCCTAAATACAAGCTATAAAAGTGTTAAATACAAAATATAAAAGAGCTAAATATAAACTATATTATACTAAATATAAGTATAAAAATATTAAGTACAAACTGTATATAATAAATATTAGTAAGCATAAAAATTATAATAATGAATATAAAAATAATAATATTGAATATGAGTAAAAATAAAATATGAGTTATAATTGATAAATATAAAAAATTCTATAGTACTAAATATAAGCAATATGATCTATATTATCATTCTTAAATAATATAGTCTATAATTAGCACTTATTAATTATACTTAGTACTTAGTATTTTTATATTTGTATTTTATATCATAACTATGTTAGTATCATTTGGTCAATTAGGAATGCGTTGACCCATGACGGCCATGTCGTGCCACGTCATTGGCCACCAAAAAAATCATGAGGCGGCGCATATCCCTATCGTAATAATTTCTTGTTTTCCTCGCATTTTTTTCATAGAATCCCACATAATCAAAGCTAACCCACAGTTAAATTTTTACCAAAAAGCTAAAAAATTTCCACATTGTCTACTCTCAGGAACCAGAATCCACCAATTTGCATTGAATTACATCTGCATAGACTACACATCTCATGAATTTCTACACTCATCTGTACATAAAAACAAAAACAAAACCTATCAAAAACTGGATCATGCTCACAAAACACATCAAAATCAATCAGTTTCAGATTAGGTGAGGATTTGCCACCTCCCTTGATAACAGATAACGAAAGCTGGAGTTGTAAGGCACCCACTCAATGAACTTCTGAGCTCTTCCTTGCTGGCATCCCTCTGCCGCCTCACGCAGGCTCTCCGGCAGATGCCGTCGGATCATATCAATCACTCTCTGTGAACTCAAACACTTATCTTTCGCATAAGAATCAACCAACTTTGGCAGAAGGATTTTCTGCTCTTTCTGAATAGCAAAAGTGGCTCGAATGTACTCTTCCTTTGCTGTTTCTAGCTGCTGATGAACTCTCTTTGGAGTGTATAGCCTGACCTGAAAGAGAGAGAGAGAGAGAGAGAGAGAGAGAGAGATTTCGCATCAGATATCGCAGGTAATTAAATACTGATTGAGGATGTAGGCTTGAAAGCTTACTGCAGGATCAGAATGGCTTCCAGAAGACAGAGCGAAATGGATGAGTGGTTCATGTTCATCAATGGAGTAAAACCTTTTCCATTCATCTTTGGCTTTTAACTTGATCCTTGGAAGCATAAATGCTCTTATCCACTGAATGGATGACACAGTTATTCAAATTTTATAGTTATTTCACAAAGAAGGCCAAAATAGACCACTAACTACAGCACAAAGAGAGCAAACATGCATTATATGCTTAAAATTATCTCCAATGCAACTTGTGGAGTTAATCCCAATCCATTTTTCTTCTTGTTATTTTAGTCGAAGTGTTATTACTCGTTTTAGTGGTTCATTTTCTACCACGTGTTCAAATCTCCAAAGTATGTTTGGCATGGCTTTCTTTGATAGATGTTACTCCTGCAATCTCCATAATATCTCTATTTTAAAGCATGAAATGCATGCAACAAAATCAGTGTAACAAAACGGAGGCGAACCTGCCCAGAGGAATGTGTACGACAGCCGAGAAACGATCCTTGAATCATGTTTGCGTTCACAGATTGACCCCCTACTATGCATGTGGTCTACATTAAACAAAGTAGCAGTTGCAGCAAACAATATGTTATCCCCAACTCATTATAACAACATAATCTTTGTTCTTTTCCTCATCTGAAGTTACTGATAGCAATGAGGTTGCTTACCTTGATGAGCACGGAAGCCTTTTTCATATTGCTTTGTGGAACTCCATGCACCAAATATGCCTAAAAAACAAAATGCCTTCATGTTGATTTTTCATAGACTAAATCATGTAGGTTTATAGACAAGTAGAATCATCATTACATGCATCACCAAAACATTGTGTATATTGATCCAAAAAGCTAGCTTTTCATCACTCTTCATCTTCATCATATTTACATTTGCCAGCCTAAGAACAAGAGATCTGAAACACCAAAAGACAAATTACTCATACTAAAACAGTGTAGTAGTTTGTAACACCTGAACTCACTTGTAAATATTGAGCAAGTGTTTGACATTATCTAATCTCCAGCGATCCCTGCTGATTGAAGTGACTTCCACCATGGAATTGTAAGGACCGCTGAACTCCTTCAATCCTTCGACACGAAAAGGATTTATCAAGCGGGTATCGAGAATCTGTTCGCTTCTGCAGCCTGGGCTCCATATATCTCCATTGTGCTGCGGAGAAATAGCGCTCGTAGAAGAGAATGATGAAGTAGGAGAAGAAAACGACGGGCCGTGGTTCACCAGAGGAGGGTCAGCTAGTTTGCTGTAAATGGCACCCATGCATCTAACCATATCTTCTGAAACCTTATTGGGTGTCTCAGGAACATGATCAGCTATACTGGTGCCTAAATATTCTGCCAGGCTTATCACTCCAGAGTTATTGTCATGCCCATCCTATGTTCATAAATTGTAGATTCAAATTTGAATACCATAAGAAGTGAACAAAAAGTACCAAGAGAAAGTTTAGTTTAACTACTGTGAGAAATGACAAAGGCTGGGAATGGCATTCTTGAAGAGCTCTGGCCAAGGCTTCTTCAGAGGGGGAAATTCTTGATGAATATATTGCCCGTTGATTAAGCGCTGAATGGCAGCGGTGGACGGTGGAATCATCGAGTTTTTCGTAGAAGGATTCATCAGATAGCTTGCATGCTGAAAGCTGTGATGGCAAGATTCGGGTCGAATGAACCAATGGGCTTCCCTTGGAGGAGATTTCAGGTCCATTGCCTCCATCAAACAGCTTCCTTTGGCAGCTAATTGGCGGTTTCGATCTTTCACTTGGTGGAACAGGTGACAAAGTAACTCCTTGCTGCTCGAAAGCTTTTCGATAGAGTGACAGAAGATACTGTTCCAAATGCATGACTTCCAGTTCCAACACTGCAATCTCCCTAATCAAGTCCAGGGCTGGCTGGTAATGTGAATTGATTCAACTTAGTATAATGTTTCAAAATAAGTGATGCTAATGCAGTCTATGCAGATAATAGAGAAAGATACCTTGGGCATGAAGCTATCATTTGAGGAAACAATGGCTGTTGGTCTATATCCCAAGGCTTTCTCTAGAGCTCGGCGCATGAACAGCTGATCCTTCAGCCTTCTCTCCAGTTGAATAATCTGCGAAATCGATGGTGAAACAAATGTTTTGGCATCACATATGCAGCATGCTTATAAGATGGTCAAAGGCATGAAGATCACACAAATGATGCTGATTCTTTACAAATGAAAACAATATTAATTAAACTGGTAGAAAAAGCAAATCCCAGTACCTCTTGCTTCAAAGGGCCTTGAACCTCTGAATCTAATGGCTTCTTCTTTATGTCAATGCGGCCTCCACCTTTCTTCATATCCTTGAGATTAAAAGAGTCGATATTCCTTTTTTTTTCTCTTTCGAGCAAAAATCACAGCTTTAGAGAACTAAACAGGGAAGAAAGAATCAAGATCTTACCATCTTCAGATGAAGATCAGCGGGTGGAGATTTGAGAACACTACCCTGGAGTCTCTTCTCGGTATCACTATCAAAGTTTTGAGCTCGAGCTTATTACTAATCCATGAAAACAAGAACAAAAAAGCCATGGATCAGTAAAAGAGAGAACAAAACGCAACCTTTTCGAGCGCTTATGCCTTGCAGAATCCCGCTTCCTTGACTCCATGGTTTTCAGTATACTTCTCCGGCTTCCCTCTTCAGCCATTGAACCCATTAAAAAAGGGAAAAAAGCTCAATAAAACCGAAGGGGAAAAGCCCTTGAGCTCAGGGTAGAAGTCATCAAGTCCCTATTTTATGGAGAAGCTCCGAAGAACTGCAAGAATAGTTCACCACAATCATTAGAGAAGAAGAAGGGCCAGCAGTTAGAGGAGATCAGCTGCCCCCAACTAAGCCATATGAATGGCAACAAGATACCAACGGGCCCATTGCCAAGGATTTCTTGGAGCATGTGTCAAACTCTCTTACTCGATTCTAAAATAATCAAATAGAAGACCTTTGAAGCAAAGTCAGAGAAATATTTTCATATAATTGCTTTATTTTTAATGCAAACTAATTGAAAAAAATTGAACTATTTCAGCCAAGCAGGTGAGCTTAGCATGTGCAATGCCTTGCAGGCATTTGTTGTTTTTGTCCTTGTGGAAAACTCATGCATCAGAATCCTGTGATTTTCAACTGAAGTTTTTGTTTCTGTGTTGATTGCAAGGATTATATTAAATTTTATTTCTTTTGTAAGATTTTAAAGTTCAGTTTCTATTTTGGATTTGGCAAGAAGTGAGGGGTTTGTGTTTTAATTGTTACCGTTTTTACAGTTTTAACTTAAGGTTATAGAACTTATAAATAATAAATATAAAATAATTATGTAGCCTTTTAATGACAAATAAATAACTTTCTTAGCTGATAAAATATGTTTAAAATATCTTGTCATGAGAATTTATGCCATTTTTCCACCTAGATTTTACCAATTTTTGTTAAACTATTGTTGAAAATGGCTAGCTTCAGCTGAAACAAGTAATATTTTTAGCATCAAATGTGATAGATTTAATGAAAAAAAACTTATTTATGTTTTGAAATAATGCTTAATTTGCTTAAGCTGGTTAGAAAATAAAATTGAATTATCCAATAGCAAAATGTCTTTTAAAGACAAAATATAACGAGGAATAGGCCTTTAACACTGATACTTTCAAAATACTAAAGCTGAACACCCTTAATGGCGAGTCTCACAAAAAGTATAAGAAGGAATTGACATTCAATATAAACACTTCAAGAGAATGGAGGTTCGACTTTCCATCATTAAGAATCACGAAAAATATATCAATTGTTCAACGACCAAACATCAACCATCCCCAAATATATATAAATGTGCGTATACAAAATTAATATTTGAATTGAGTAATTTATGCGGAATCAATTCTTAATTTGACTGTACAAAACAACCCTAAAGTGCGTTGAAATGGATCAGAAAATGATCGTTCTCGATCCGACCTGACCCTTACATATGAATGTTTCAAATATTTCTCGAGATCTATATGAAATACTTAAAATAATCTTGCAAATTTTCAATAAAAAGACATTTACATTTGTGTCATCTCGTTGCTCGTTGAAGATAAACACAAAAGTGCAAACTACATATGACCTACAAACAAGATGACTTAGCATTAAAGACAAAAGGATTGAAGTGAGAATGTTTACTGCTTTTCAAAGAGGAAAAATGAAAGGTAAACTGCCCTCAAAAGGGACGAAAGTGAAGGATAAAGATGATTTAGCTTGTCTTTTTGCTTTGGATTCTAATTATTTCAAAATATTAAATATGTTAAAATAATTAAGGATTCCTCAATTGTCCTCTATATAAGAGATTGGTACTCTTTGTCAAAGAATCTATATTTTAATTTGGAGGACTTTGGCATTTCCAAATGCAACAAAATTTGAGAGATAAGTGCATTTACAATTTGGTCCCTGAGATTTTGCACTCCTTTTATACTAGTTCATAGTTTTTTTCCCATCAACTTTGATTTGATGTGTGTTTTATTGATTACTTTAATGTTGTCCGCTTATGATGTTTTTGACCGAAAATCATATACGAATTTTAATAATAAATTAGTAGTATTTTAAAAAATAATTTCATCTAAACTCCTGAGATTTACTTTAGATTTTATGAAAGTTCATAAAAATAAAAATAAATCTCCTGGGTCTATCCTGACTAAAATATTTTTCACATGGGATATTTTTGATAGATTCTATTAAATTTGTTAACTTGTTCTTTTAAAAATATTAAAAATTATTATTGAAAATTATGATACGAAAAAAAAATAAAAGTTTAATATTAGAATAGCAATTTGAAGTAATTAAATATATTTATAATGTTTAAATATGTATTTTTAATTTTTCAAAATGACAATAATCAAACTTAATGGAATCAATTAAAAAGGAACCACATGGAAAACGTTTTGTGCAGGAGAGACTTAGTAACATTTTTATTTTTGTAGATTTACGTGGAATCTGGGTTCTCCCCTAGGGACCCAAATGAAATTGCTTTTTTTTTAAATTCTACCCAAACTCTATCATCAAAATCAATTTTATTTTACTTTCAGACATATCTCAACAATAACAATAACAACAACTAAGCCTTAATCCCACTATGTGAGGTCGGCTATATGAATTATTTATTTTCATTGCGCTCTATCAGTTACCAAATTCTTATCTAAGTCTAAGTAACTAAGATCACTTCTTATAGTTTTTTGTCATGTCTTCTTTGGTCTCCCTCTTCCTCTTTGTACATGGGCAAAATTCAATAACTCAATTTTTCTAACTGAAGCTTCAATCGACCTACGATTTAGGTGTTCAAACCATCTAAGACTACTTTCTCTAAGTTTATCCTCAATTGGTGCAACACCAACATTCTTTTAGATATACTCATTTCTAATTCTATTCTTTTGTGTATATTATCCACCTTAATATCTTTATTTCTGTAATATTTATTTTATTTGTATATTTTCTCTTTGCAGGCTAGCATTCAGCACCATATATTATTGCTGGTCTTACTATATTTTTATAAAATTTACCTTTGATTCAGGACGAGATTTTTATATCGTATAACACACCAGAAGTATTTCTCCATTTTACCTATCCTGCTTGAATTCTGCTAATAACGTCATTATCTATTTCACCATCATTTTGTATGATTGATCCAAGGTATCTAAAGCGCTCACTCTTCTTGACAATTTAATCATCAATTGTCATATCTCCAATATAAGTATTTTTTTCTTAACTAAATGTGCACTCCATATATTCAGTTTTTGATCTACTAAGATGAAAATCTTTAGATTCTAGAGCATTCCTCCAAAGCTCTAGTTTTGCTTTAGCTCCTTCTTTAGTTTTCTCAACAAGGACAATATCATTTGCGAAGAGCATACATCAAGGCACCTCATCTTGGATATGTCCAGTCATAGCTTTCATAATCAAAGCAAAAAGATACGGACTTAAAGCCGAGTCTTGAAATAGTTCAACTGTAATAGTAAAATCCTTAGTCAAACCTCATTATGTCCGTACACAGATAACAACTCCTTTATATATATTTTTAATAACTTAAATATAAGTAATGCAAATCTCTTTTTTTCTAAAACTCTCCAAAGTACTTCTCTTGAGATTTTATCATAAGTTTTTTCAAATCAATAAAAACTAAATGGAGGTTTTTCTTTCTCTCCTTAAACTTCTCCATTAAATTTCTTAATAAATGAATGGCTTCTATAGTAGATCTATCTGGTATAAAACCAAACTGATTCTCTAATACCTTAGTATTATGGCATAATCTTTGTTTCATCACCCTCTCCCAAAATTTTAAAGTATGACACATTAATTTAATTCCTCTATAATTGACATAATTTTGTACATCGCCTTTATTCTTATAAATAGGTACTAATATATTCTTTTTCCATTCAGTTGGCATTCTTTTAGTCTTCAAAATTATATTAAACAATTTAGTGAGCCAAGAAACTCCTTCATCTCCTAAGCACTATCAAATATCTATTGGGATGTTATCTGCTCCTACTGCTTTTTTATGATTCATCTTTTTTAAAATTTTTCAGACTTCAACTTTACTAATACGTCGAATGTAAGAGTAATTTTTACTTTCTTTTGGGTGCTAAGTTCTGTAAAATCAATTGAATTTTCACAATATTCATTGAAAAGCTATTGGAAGTAACTCATCCATCTATCTTTGATATCTATGTAAAATATAAATAAAATTAATTTTTTATATTAAAATTATGTATTAATAATAAAAATAAATTTTTTTAATAAAATAGTTGAATGCTATTTTAACTATGATTATAGCCAAAATAATCTCCAGCGCCTTACAAACAAACAATTTCTTTATATAAACAATTGAGCATTATCTTCATCTCTCTGCTCCTCTTTATCTCGCTACTCTCTTTTCATTTTGCTTCACCTCTTTCTTCTCCTTCTCATCTTTCCATAACTCGTCTTTCTCTTTTTTTGGGTAAAACCAAATAAAAGAAGGGAAAAAGAAAATTTAAGGTTAAAATAATTTAATAGAAGGAGCTTGATTAAGGGGTTATTTGATTCAATATTATCTTGATGTTATATTACGTTATCTAGAGAAAGCAAGTATTTGGTAATCTTCTATTACATTATAAAATTATTAGTCAAAATATGACATCTAGATTATATAACATAACGCTAAGATAATAAAAAACTAAACGCCCCCTAAATGACATGATGATGTTAAATAATACAAGAAATATAAGCTAATCTTCAAGGACCTAAATGTAATTTACCATAAAGAAATTATGGGCAAGTTGGTTAGCACCAAAAGGGAGACAAAGGGCAAAAAGTTGTGCCTTTTTGAGGTCTCTTTTCTTCAGGGTTGGCAGAGGGGAAGCCCAAAGTTCTTCCCTAGCCATCAATGGAGCCTGTGGAATTGCATGTCATCAGAGCTTTCTATGCAGACTTTGCATTTGGATTGAAGTAAAAAAATTAGGGTTTTTGTTTATCATTTTTTGGATTGAAGTAAAAAATTAGGGTTTTTGTTTATCATTTTTTGGATTGAAGTAAAAAATTAGGGTTTTTGTTTATCATTTTGATTTAGTAGAAATTAAACAGTTTTCTTCTCCACAACCACTACCACTTGGAATAGTGCTTGTTGAGCTTTTGCATGTGTCATTTTGCTTTAACTTTCTGCTTTTCCACTCTTTTTTAGGGTTCAAATAAAGTCTTATTTTTTTTTTTGTTTTTGGGTAATTCCACCCAAGCACCTAAGGCAAACTCTTAATTACATGTAAGTCCATAAAAATAAAAATTATTATTTAGGTCCCTCCAATCTAAAATTGCTATTTTTAAATTTAAACATAAAAAATTACTATTGTGAGATAGAATATAGACAAAAAATAAAAATTTAGAGTTATAATAGTAATTAAAAATACATAAACTTATTTTCATAACCTGTCATCAAAAATACTGGGAAAAGTGAAACTTTCTAATTTTGTGATATCTAAAAGTTTGATAGTGCACCTATCATATCATGTGATTAGTTTTGTTAATTTTAAAGCTACGTCAAAATTTCAAATGAGTATAACATCTAATTTGATTTAGTAATTTATTAAATATATTTATTAATATATCTATTTATATTTTATCTCAAATTAAAAAATTAATTTAATTAATTTAAAAATTAGATGAACCATATTATGCATACACTCAAATTAAAGGATGTAATTGTTAACCCAAAATCATAAGTTTGAAAATATTTATTTTTGGTTTTTTTATTGAAAATCTTTTATTATGTTGAGGCTATGAAATAAAAAAAGGATAATTACCTACATGCCATACTATTTTACTTTATTTATGCGTTACTCATCCATTCTTAGTTAATTATGCTATGCACACTCAAAATATTATCAAATCTTACATACACACATTTAAGTTAAAATTTATTTGAAAAAAAAATATTTCGTTAGTAAATCATTAAAATTACATTTTTACTCTTAATAGTATATATTTTTTTCTTCCTCGATGTCACACTAAAGTGCTGATCTGTCCTAAAATCAATTCACATCGCGGATATTTTCTTCTCTTACCACAATCTAAACATCAAAGTTTTAAGATTTTCACTCAAAATATATTTAAATATCATTAAAATAATATGATAAAAGGTTCGGATTGTTTGTAACTTAACTAAAATTAAGTTATTGAAAAATTATAATTGCTCATTATAATGAAAATAAGTGAAAATGTGTGTATGTAAGATTTTATAATATTTTGAGTGTGAATAACGTAATTAACTAAGAATGGATGTGTAACGCATAAATAAAATGAAATGGTGTGACATGTAGGTAATTATTCCAATAAAAAAAGGAATTATTTGTTTATTTTACGCTTGAAAACTGAATGAGGCAACAAAAGAACTTTCCAAACGGATTCGGACAGCGAGCGGGAACCTTGGCCTTTTTTTTTTTCTTTCTATATTTTATAATCGATAATTCAAATAAAAAAATCAATAAATAAATAAAATAATAAATAAAAGAGGAAAGAAGTACTTTTTCCACAACACTTTTTCCTTTTTTCCTCTTTTGTCCTTTATCAAGAATTATATTACGCTTGTTTTCTTCCTCCCACCTTTTTAGAGCAGGGGTGTAAAAGAGAAGAGATTAAGCTAAATTTTAGCTTTTTTTTTTTTAGTTCGAATCGAGGTTTATATAATTATAATGCCTGTATTAGTATACAAAAATATACTTGAAATATTTAAATTACTAAATAAATAATATTATTGAAGCTTAAAAATATGCCCACATATAAATAACTTAACTTTTAGAATATTCTTTGTAAATTATAAAACATACATTCATTATTTTAAATATATTATATAAAATATAACATCATATTTTAAAATTATGGATTTACAAATATGAATGCGTTGATCTCATTTCAACCCAGCCAAGTTCATGTCACGAGAAATTCGAGTTAATACTGAATCGAGCTAAACTTGAGCGAACTTCGAGTTTAGAGATAAATTTAAAGCCCTATTTTAAAGTGATAAATTGCTTATAGGTCCTTCTAATTACTATCTGAATTCTCAAAGTCAAATATCAAACCTATTGAGTCAAGCTCAACTCAAACTCGTGTTAAGAGCACTTTAAATTCGAGCTAAATTGGACTCGAAATTATTTCAACTCTATCTAAGTGCTAATATAATAAATATAAATATATATGATATAAATATAAGTATTTCTTTTTATTAAAATATTTATCACAAATTTCTCTCCTTTTTTTTATAATTAGTTTGAGTTTATTTTGAGTTAGTAACTTTCAAGCATGTCACTCTGATCTGATAGATCCTTCCATCCAGTTTTCTGCTAAACATAATTGTTTATTTTAGATATATTTAATTAATTATTAGAAAAAAAAAGTACCATTTAAAATCTGACATTCATAGCTATGAAAATTAGAGAATAAAAAAAATGAAATTTCAGTAATATCTGACCAAGTTAAAGTTAAATTTCACGTTTGACGGACCAACAGGGCCACCTTTTTTTTTTTTTTTGATAGAAAGACTCCACTTAAGTGTGGCCACCGNTATTACTAAAAATAATATACACCTTATAATAAATATCCAATATGCCAAAAATAAATCCGATGTGCAGAAGACGTATATTTGTTGTATTGTTCAGTAAATTAGACTTTTAGTCATTTTTTAGTAACTGCAAAAAAAAATGACTTATTTTAGTCATAACTAAAATTTTAAGTTTAATTTTAAAAAAATAAAAAATTATTTTATATTTAATCCTACACAAATTTTAATATTAAACAATCACTTTATTTCACATCTAATATAATTTTTAATATTACTAACTTACTTTATTTCATATCATAAATATTTTTCTAAAAATTTTCATAAAATTTTTTCAAATCATCTTTTTTTCCACCAACCAAACATAACCTAACTATGTATTTTATATCATTATTGATAATATTTTTTATTGATTTATATATCCATTTATCTTATTTATTTTAATTTATAGTTAAATTGTGTAACTAATAATTGAATTTTTTAAATCAAATGTGCTTGAATTTGAGTATGCTTAATATGAGTGACCCTCTTAAAAATTTCTCAAATTATAAAATTACCTAAAACTAAACTGAATAATATCTCTACAATTAGAACTCTAACATGATATTTAATATCAAAATCAACTATAAACTTTGAGTCATGATGTGACATAGATTCACATGCCTTTGAAATATGGTGCAACAAATTGAATAATACTTCCGAGTAAATCTCACACAAATAAATACATTAAAATAATCCCACTTTAACAAAGCTAAAAAAAGATTTACTTTTAGAATCGAGTGTAAAATATAAATTTTTGAAGAATTTAACTAAAATGCATAAATTTACCAAAAAAATAATTTATTATCTTTATCCAAATCTCTCAACAAAAAACACATAAAAGAGTAATTTATATATATAACATAAAATTATTTTATTTACTTATTATATACTTAAAATATAAATATTAATATTTCAGAGACACCATAAACACATTAACAACACTCACTTCACACTATGGTCTTTATAAAATAATAATTTTGAAATTTTAAATTATGCGAATAAGTGGTGATAATTTTATTCTATAAAATAATATTATTCCTTTAATTATAAAGTGTTATATATCAAATTACTGAAATAATATTATTATTACTGAATAATATTTAACATTTATAATTTATTTTTAAAATATTTATATGAATAAATTATGATTAACAATTAATCTAATCATAATTAATGACTAATTTAACTGTAATTGATCAAATCATACAGCAAGTGACGGATGTTTAAACATTGGTCATTAATCTTGATATAACAATTTTAAAAGTGAAATATGTAATAAAGCTTACTTTAAGGGGAACAGAAGTAAATAGATAACTTTGGGGATGAAATATGTAATAAAGCCTACTTTAAGAATGACATAAGTAAATTTTTCGTAAATAAAATAATTTTATATATCATATATGTAAATCTCCAAATAAAAAATGCCCAGCACTGATATAATCAATAAACAATGCAAGCTAATAACGTGAGGCTTGCAATCAAGTAAGAAGAGGCTTGACCTTGCGTTTGTGGCCCATACTGTTAACAAGATCCTTCCTAGCACACACAGGAAACATATTCATTCCTTTAACCTTGACCCGCCTCAGAACATAAGGAAAGCTCAACTGATCTCTGGAGGTAAACCGAACCACCTCGTTGAACCAAACGCACATGAAGAGGTTTGTCACTGGAGTGTGCTCCCTCACAATAATGGAGGCTTCAGCAAGAGCTGCAGTTTGAACAACACATTAATGTTTATATGTCATCTGTTCTAATTCAGAAAGGAAAAAAAAAAAAAAAATCTTTCCCTGGTTGTTCTTAAATGAGTCATTTTTTAAGGTTTGTGAGCTTTGGCTGGTTCAAGTTTGGTTCGAGCCGACTAAAAACATAAATGGGCTGCATTTGTTGGTTTATTTATCGAATTCAGATCGAACCTCAACAAGATGTTGACCTGCTTTAACAGCCCTTGAGGCTGGTGGAATCATGAAAATATTTCGATATATGTATATGTGCATAGGTATATATAGACGCACACATGATGAACTTTCAATTAACACAGTTTTGTTACATCTCCATCATTTTTTGTTATTCATTTTAAGTGTGTTGGTAAAGCCAACCAATTTTTTAAACAGATTAATGGCTGACTTGGTAACTCACAAAAAATATTGGGATGGCTGTGGGTCTAAGATCTTGACAACAATATGTAGTATGTTTCAGTAAAACCTTGAAGCTTATGGCAACAAAAATAATTTGCGTAAATTGCATCCGGGACCCTGAGGTGAGAAGTGCATCGCAAATTAGACCCAACATTGTAGAAACCTCAATTTAAGTCCCTAGGGTTGTAAAATTGTTGTAGTTTTGGTCCCTCTTTTAGGTCTCGTTTGATTAGAAGGTTGAATTTTAGATAAGAAGAAAAAAAAATTATTTTATTGATTTAATGAGAAAGAAATTTAGTTTAATATTTGAAAATGTATAAAATGTGAAATAAATTTGATTTCACTTATTTTCCATAATAGAAATATGAAATTTGATACTAGTTTGAACCGTTTATACATTTTAAAAGACAATTACACTCTTACATCCTCACCCTCTAAAAATTTGATAAAAACTTAAATTTAGCTTTCTCATTTCTTGCTTTTTGTAATAAAAATTTAAAATTAAAAAATATTAATATTAATACTTCAAAATTTTATTCTAAAAACCCAAAACGTTAATAAGTGAGAATAAAAATTAACAATTATATTTTAATTGAGGCCAAAACTGCAATTCTTTTGCAACCTCAGGGACTTAAATTGAAATTTTTAAAAAATTGAGACCAATTTATCCAAAAAAATCTTATAAGTGACGATGGAACCCTATATAAGATGCACTTTTATATGCTTTTATTCATCCGAAGAGTGATATGGTGGGACTTCTATGACAGACTCATTGTCTTATGAAACACTGTACTAAATGAAGGCAGAAACATACCTTTCTTCCCATGAAACCTTCTATCTTCAGAAATGCCGTCAAGAAGGTATTGCTTGATCTGACCTTCAACTTCTTCAGGGGTTGCTTTGTGCTTTTTAACAACTGCCTTCGCCTCTTCATACAAGCTGCTTCGAGCTCCATGTTCTGAAATGGCAAACACGGAATTTGTGCGCCAGAGAAGTGCTTCCAAAACTCCGAGTGGGTCTCTTCGAAATTGTGACTTTGAATCCACCCAAATCGAATATCTTGCTTGAGGAAACAGACGATGGCTCAACATCTGGAAAATTGAAGTCCCAAACAATGGGAGTCTTAAAATGATGGATCAAAAAAGACATAACCTAAACAAAAATCTAGAATGAGATGAGATATTGAAATAAATATAATCAGCATTACTTCTTTAAATCATTGTTCATACTAGTAACCGATGCTTTTAAGGAAAATCAAGAGACAGAAGATAGACCTAAGCAAAAAATTATAACAATATAAACAATATTAGAATAAACCCAAAGTTTGAATGACTGGAAATTTGCTTGGGTTTTGACTTCTCACAAAGGGGCTAGTAGAGGATAAAAGAGTGGTCTCAAGCCAGTATTAAAGATCAAACCATTAAAAAAACTTGCATGACTCAGCTACTTTACGTCCGTTTGATATTTCAGATAGCCATCTACATATCGGACAAACCTCTACAAAAGAATGCTTTGACAAATATAGGGAAGAGATGAAGTTACTTGGACAGTTGGAGAAAAGATGATTGTGTTACCTTAGGAATTTTCCCATTCAACCTTTGATCTGCAAAAGGTAGATCCTTAACAATAACAATGCGCCATTTGCCAATCATGTTGTCATCCCCGATTTTGTTTCCTTCTATTTCCTGAGCTACACGAGTAATTTCATCCCAAAATGCCACATAACAGACCTGCTGACAGAAAAGAGATGCATGTTAAAGCAAAACGCATTACAGTTACAGTGCCTGCAACTAAAGTTCTAAGAGTTAATAATCAACCTTCCTCAAAGAAGCTTCAGACATCCCAATTGGCTGGTAGAGATCATCTCCTCCTCCAAATGCACATGTAGATACCACAACTTTACAAGTTTGCATGAACCTTTTGTCATCATCGGAAATCTTAAAACCTCCATGATCACTATAGAAGCCGCAGTGCACCTCAGCAGTTTCCTTTACCTGAGACAACAACATAAACTAAGCTAGGACTGGCAAATATGTCCAAAATTTGAAGCTCGCTCCTAGCTGCCTCGAAATATACAAGATTGACTTGATTTTCATGTGTCTAGAATCAAATATACATCTGATTTACTATTCCAAATATAAAAGGTAATATGTATGGATGGCACTGAGAACAAGTGTCAAAGAGAATAAAGACATATGTACACAAAATACAAATATGCATATAAAATTTATTGAGGATGGTAACTAAGCTAGAATCAACTCAAATCAAACAAAGTTTAATCAACTCAAATCAAACAAAGTTTAATCAACTCAAATCAAACAAAGTTTAATCAACTCAAATCAAACTCCAACTTGAGTTGAAAACTTAGATTTCAAGTTGAAGGCGACTCAGCAGAACTTGAGTCAATGTCAGCCCGAGGTAATCAACCAAGAAAAGGATCTATGCTATGCAATTTTGTAGGCATATATAATAGAAATTAGCCATCAATAAAAAGCACCAGGTGACTGATCATGTTAAAAAGAAAACATAGCCAACAGCAACTGTGTTGAGTGCAGAACATCACCGTAACACTTTCTTCTCTTTCTTCAAGCGTTTGATTTCCCGTGAATAAGTTGAATCTAGTAGTTCCAGCATAACTTAAGAATGTGGTATTGCTTTCAATAGCATAAATGCCAGGGTCAGATTTGTATATCACATTCTTAACAGTAGAAGACAACTTTGCAATCGCAGGGAACTCAAGCTGCTGTATCTCCTCTGGGTTAAGCATCTTTAGGCAAACTGAACCAAATTTAATTTGCATAAGCATTGAAAGGAACACAAATAAATCTCTAGTTGATAAAAGGACATAAAAATTTGATTTTATATTTTTTGTTTCAGCAGAATCAGATGACAACTTAAATGAGAAAAAACCCACAAGTCAATTACAGTAGACACATCCATATAATCCTCCCTACAAACATAGCCGGTCTGCCAGCAAAAAAAAAAAGATTCACAAATTCCTCTTACTACAATAATACTCTTGAACACTGGATAACAATCTTCATAAGAAAAGGAAGAATTCCTTCCCAGTGAGCATGATATATATACTAAACAAAAGAATCACTGAAAGCTCAAAAAATTATAACAAAAGATGAACATCATTGTGCCAAAAAATTACTCACCGGCAGCACCCGATGATAGTTTCAGGTACCACGGAGGAAGTGGTAGAAATCTAGGATTTGTAGATCTAGCATATCTACCCATATTAATGATGAAACAAATGGTAATTAAGCTGGGGCAGCTGCTAGGGGAGGTTATTGAAGTGGATGAGGATCGAAAGATGGCAATGTGGGGTAAGGAGCTGAGAAATAGAATAATGATTGATATCCAGAAGCCTTAAAAGAGGGTGATCCCCATGCAAATCCTGAGTTTGGTCCGACCTATGCTTGTGAAGTTATCAAATGAATGTCTTCTAAACTTTTGCTTTCAATGCGGCAGACTCAAACACACTTACAAGGAATGTGAGAGGTTGGAAGGGGAAGACTCTTCAACGTCGGGAGCTCTTCCTTATGGAAACCGGTTGAAAGCATCACTACCTAAAAGAAAGCTAAATCATACGTCAAGGGATAAAGAAGGAATGGCGGGCAGTAGCAGTGGGAGAAATTCCAGAACCAATTCACGTAATGAAAAAAACATTAGAAGGGCACTAAATTTCCTTCATCCCGAGGTGTTTACAGGGCTCAACTAACTATATAAAGGAGAAATGGTCTCATTGGTACAGAGCTTGAACAAAAGGAATTGGAGAAGGGGAAGATTTTGGAATTAGAAAAAGTGCAAAGATGAAGAATTAGCTTGTAAACAGAGTGAAGGGTGGATTTTCTGCCAACTTGTGGGGTAGTATCCCAATGCAAACCAAAGCCTTACTAGAGTAGAATCTGATTCTTAGTAATTCACAACTAGAGGCCAAAGGTAAGCATGTTAAGGGAAAGGCCCTAAATTCTAATTCCCCGCTAAAAATCTCCAAATTTAGTTCTATCCCCTTCAAAAGCCTAGGCAAGAAGCACCTGCCTACAAGTTAGTTGGTCCCATCATTAGTTGCTTTCAGCACCTATAAATCATCCAAGCTAGTTCCACCCTCAAGCATTAGAGAGTGGAAGAAGCGGGTAAGAGGAAATGTGCAAGCTCATCCTTTAAGTATTCAAGCGAACACGATAAGGAAACGAACTAGAGAATTAGAGCCAATGGAAGTTGATGTACTTGATTCAAAACTGATGGCACCCAAGCGAGGTAACTGGTTAACTTATGTGATGGAGATCTTTGCAAGGCAGCCCCCAGGGAGGACTGAGGCTGCTTAGATAAATATCTATGTTCTAAAATGTCAGAGGTTAGCAGGACCATGAGTAGTTCACGAGATGAAAAACCAACTAAGGACCTTTAAACCTCAGTTAATTTTCCTTTCAAAGACATCATTTCTTTCTGAATTTCACAAAGTGAAATGTGTTCGTAATATCAAGTCGAGTTTTGTTTTGGAGTAGCACTAGATGTTTTGATGGTATGGGATTGATGTGAAACAATGGTTTTGATGTTAATTTGCAAAGCTTTTCTAGTTTGCATATTGATGTTCTTGTACGTAGTCATCCGGATGTGGCACCTAAGAGATTTATGAGGTTTTATGGCAAAAAGGTGGTGATGCATAAGTACCTTTCTTAGCAAATGTTGGGGAAATTATCTCAAGCCTCTATGGCACATGGATTTGTGTAGGCAACTTCAACAAGGTTCTATACCAATAGGAGAAACAAGAAGGTATCTCTAGAGATGAGAAAATGACTATGGCTGCTTTAGAGAAGCTCTAGATGAGTGTCAGTTGATCAACGAGGGTTTTGTTAGAGGGTCATTCACAGAAGGATGGGAAAGGACACAATGTAGAAAGAATAGATGGAATCGTGAGTACTGTAAGTTGGTATACCCTTTTTCCTAATGCTCAAGTGTTTCATATGAACTTGCTCTCCAACCATTGTGCATTGGTTATACAACTGGATGACTGCGTGAAGGCTAGTGGATAGCGAAAAGAAGGCAGGTTCCAATCTGAACCTAAGTGGCTGTGTGATTTTAGGTTTAGCCAGGTTACTGAAGCATGGTGAATTCCAGCTAGTTGCCGGGACAGAACAAACTTATCAGGGAATTTGGCTACTGTTGAAAAGTTTTGTTAATTTGGAACAGGGATAACTTTGTCCATGTGCAGAAAGCTATTCAAGCTGTCTAAACAGAGCCAGAGTCAATCAACGAATCTCACAGGGATGGTTGAATGAAAAAATTTCAACACAACTAAATGAAACATTCGTGCGAGAAGAAATCCTATAGAAACAATTGGCTCGAGATGATTGGCCTGCTTGGAGGAAAACGTTCTAGCATGCCTCGACCCAACAATTGCAAAATGTATGGCAGTTGTTCCAACTGAAAAGCTGGGGGCAGAGGCTATTTGGATAGAGGGGGATTCTCTGGAAGCAATTAGGGTACTTCAAGACACAGCTGATGACCTTTCCATCATTGGACCTAGATTGAACTAGATAAGAAAGCGATTGACATTCTTTGATAGTTGTGTTCTCGTTCATAATTTTTGGGAAGGCAACAAAGCAACATATATTCTTTCTTGATACGTTCTTCGTGTTGAGTCCCAAAGTGTATGGATTGGGGAGGTACCAAGCTTTATTTATAACGTGAACAGAGAGGAAGCTCGCATGAGTAAGGCAGAAGTTGTAACCTATGTTGTCATTTTCCACCGAGTATTAAAAAATAAAATCATTATCCCAAACATGCAACTAGCCTTATGCTCAAAGAAATAGATACCAAACGAAATGCATTAGAGAGAAATAGCGAAGACATGAAACGAAGTTACAGCCAACTCCCCGCATTGCAAAAAAAAGCAAAAAAAAAAAGAATGTTAGGAAGTTGTAAACAACATTAGAATAGAAAGAACGAATGCCAATTTTACAGTCTATAGAGAGCAAGTATAAGTATGAAATCAGCATTCACATCAGATTTTGTAGTAGTAAGAGATAGTCGCATCAAAATATTTGCAGAGTTGCGCTAGAAGTAGGCCATGTCAAATTCAACTTCTAACTTTCAGAATAAGCAAGAAGCAACTAGCACGACATGAAGTTTCACAAGACTTCACAGCTATAAATCTTGGTTACTACAAACATTTCACCAATCCTTTTACCAGTAATATACATACAATCATGATGTGAGCAGTATATGACACAAGCGGCTAACCCAACATGAGCAATTGAAACACATTACCTTCTCTCACACCACTGATGATTCTAGTTGTGGGATCCAGGCGATTCAAATTGGTCTGTTGTTCCCTATACCCTTTTGAGTGCTGTGGATCCACCTTCACAGCTTCTCCCTGCTTCTTCCCGAGCTTCAAGCTCTCGAAGACGAGCAGAGCAATTGCGAGAATGAACACAAGCAGCAGCCACCACCTGCTCAGAACCCTCAAGGCCCGGCCAAGAAAGCCCCCCTTGGGACGGAAGAACGACTTTTTGCGCTTCCGGCGGACCCGGACCTTCATCCTTCCGACAGATTCGTCGGAGTCATCATCGGAGACAGAAATCGAGATACTGTTAAGCATTTAGGAAGTGATCGGCACCTAAAAGTGTATCAAGTGAGCTCAGCGCGGTGAGTGGAGATAATTTGGAACCATTAACAAGAGGCAAGTTGATCACTCGGAAAAGAGAGAAGATATTTCGACATCGGTACTTCTACCTTCAAGAAAAATCTTTAGAAATTGAAATCATAAAATGTTGGATGACTACACGTTGAATATAAAAATCATATAATACCATTAGTCAAGGATCAGGTTTGCAATTTTACTGTTCAATCTTCCAATTTTCCAAAATGTGAAAGTAGAATAACTTTTAGCACGATCAATTTTATCATTGAAATGTGAGAAAAAAGGAGAAATGCTTTGTAGCCCCATAAATGGCTCCAAACTTTGAATCCAACGAAAATTCTTATGTAGCATCTATGTAGCAATAGTACCAAATAGACAAAATTAACTTTTTTACTTATGTAACAATGATACTGCCCAAGAATCCTAATTTGATTCAAAATTTTGAATCATTTATTGAAATGTGTAGCATTATTCGGGAAAAAGTGATAAGCTTTGTCCTCTAGATTGATGCAACACAATAAATGCGAACACAATCCGCTAAAAGATCAGTCCGAAATAGAAAATATCCACACAAAAATTACAGGAGTATAATTCTGATGTTGACTGCACAAATGATTAAGAAATTTCAAACTTGTAAGCAAAATGATTTAAATATATAGAAAAATAAGATTTATGATGAGCAGAAGTTTAAAACGCAAACTCGAACGATGATATTTCAATGGATCAGAATTAGGGTATGCAAAAATTAGATTTCTTCACAAACAAAAAGGCCAACAGCAATTTCCACTTGCATTAAATTTCAGATTCATGAGCAAATCAAGCAATTCAAATATACCAGAACTGTACTTCGAGGGAAATTACATATACGAGCTAGGCTTGAGGCTTACCAGATTTACGAGATGGAATCATAGAACAGCGATCCGACTCCGCGCTCGTCGACGCAGATCGTCGACAGGATGGGATCGGCAGCTTTGGCGCAGACAGGAGGTGCAACACTCGGCGCAGGTCGCTGTACGGAAAGAAGGACGCCGTGGTATAGTAGATGAGGCAGCGGGATCGGTGTCGGACGAAGTGACAGCAACGCGCCAAGCGCGGCCGCGTCGCTGATCTGTTCCAAGCTTGGCGGCAGCAGCAAGAACCTCGCGCAGCACGGCGAAGGCGGGAGACTCTGTGGCGGAGGCGCGCCCGGTGACGGGGAAGAAAGGAAGGCTGTGGCGAGGGTTTGCGCAGGTCTGTGCGAGCGCAGAAGGGCGGAGTCGCGTACAAGTCGCAGCGGCGGCGGTTGTGAGCGGTTGGAGGAGAGGAGGCTGAGCGTCGAGGGTGGGTGGCGGGTGGCAAGTTCGCCGAGGCAGCGACGGCGCGGCGAGGGGAAAGCGCAGGCGAAGCGGCTTCGGATGTAGGAGTTTCGCGGATGACGGCCTCAGGAGAATGTCATTAGGGCTGAAAAAATTACTCTCGAGGGCCTAGATTTGTAATCAGATAGAAACAGCGAATAATAGAACGAGAAGGCTACCTGTTTGGTGCGAGGACCAAAACAGGACCAAAATAGTATTAATTTAAAGAATAATAATAATAATAATAAATAAATTATTTTAATTATTCTACATAAATTTTAATA
>JAEMOT010000205.1:388761-407806 GCA_019297695.1 Apostasia ramifera
GTTTTGGTCCTCGCGCCAAACAGGGCTCTAATTTTTTAGTTATTTAGGGATTCTAACGAAAGACTCTAATTTTTCCATTCACCAATATATAATATACTATTTAAAAGACAATGAGATTTCATTACAGTATTTTAGAATAAATTACATTAGTCTATACCTTCATATAAATTCAATACATTTAAATTTTACAGAAATAAATATTAAAATAAAAATAAATACAAATATTTTAAATATAATTAATTAAAAAGAAATTAAATTAAACAAAATCAACTCAAAATTAAAAAAAATGATAATTAAAATGAGCCACCAATCACGTCTATTTTCAAATATGCTTAGAGTCATCCGTCCATTCAAATTAACGTCATATGATAAGCACTCAAATATCAATTTTAAATTTTACATAGAATAGATTAACAATTCGATGGTAAGTTCCATATTCTTATCTTAAAAAGCTTATTTTTGATATCATATTCATGAACCATGAACATAATAATAATTTTATAATCCCTTCAGAATATGAGCTTTTCTAAAGAAAGAACTCATATAATAGTTACTCGAATTTAATATTTTGGAAGTAGACTAATTTTTTCATGATTAAAATTTCAATCATACAGAACGAAAATCGAATATGTTGAAATTTACTTAGGCAATTATTTAATATTTGGTTCAATGTTATCTTGATGTTATATTATGCTATCTAGAGAAGGCAATTATTTGGTTTAATGACATCTACAAATAATCTTCTATTTGATCATAAAATTATTAGTTAAAAAATAACATCTAGATATCATGACATCTACATTACATAACATAACACCAAGATAATAACGAACCAAACACCCCCTTAAATAATTTCATATATATTTATACCTGTGCAAATGTGTGCACATATCTTTTCATAATACAATCTCAGATATGCAACAGGTACATACTTCCTTCTTCTGTTCCTTTCAGAAATAAATTTCCACAAAGTCTATAGAATTACAACAAATATTACTCAAAAAATTGGTAGCCATAATTCCTACTACTCCATTTGCCATGTAATCTATAGCAGAGATGAGTTTTTCTCTACATTAAACATCAAGTAGTCTCTTCAGATCGGTTGCTGCTGTTCTGAATCTGCGCAATTTACACAATTATCTTCTGATGTTTGTTCCAAATGTGTTACTCCTCCCCATGTCCTGATTCTCTCCTCAGCCAGCAAAGCCTGTAATCAATCATGTCGTCGTCGTCAAAGCAATTAACTTGGATCATATTAGTTCTTCGCATATTTTAGTTGTTTACCTCCTTCTGCCATTTAGTTCTGAATGTAATTGCTAACAGAATGATTGTCTGCAACAAGGAGCCTCCCAGCATGCCTAGCCAGATCCCCTGCAGAATCAGAAAATGGAGCAAATCACTAAGGATTGAGAGTATACAACAAGCTCTAGCTGATCACAAAAATTCTCTCTGCTATGCATAAATAAAATCGCCATCTCATAGCCAATGCCTCTTTATACCGTTTCATTAAGTTTCAGTATGAATCCTAAAATTGCTCCAATCGGCAATCCGACAAAATAATAGCATCCCACATTAATGAAAGCGACCAAGGATTGCCACCCAGCTCCAATTGCAACTCCTGCAAAAAACCATTACTTTGGTTTAATGTTATCTTGGTATTATATCATGTAATCTAGATGTATTTTTTGAGAAATAATTTCAAAATTTTTTAGAAGGTTACCTACACATATCATTAAACTAAATAATTATTTTCTCTAAATAACATGATGTAACAAACAGATAACATTGAACCAAACACGTCGTTAATAAATTTTTGTTTACAGTGGATTTCTTCTCACCTGATAGCACAGGCTGAACACTGTTTATAAGAATAGTGATACCCAACAAATAACCAAGCTTGGAAGCCTCCCTCACCACCTCAGGGTCATCTGTGAAGAACACGGGCAAGTAAGTTCTTCCACCAATCACTACAGCCATTAAAATAAGCCCGAGCAGTGCTGATTGCAAAACAGCAATTACCACAGCAAACTTTGCTTCTTTTGGGTGACTTGATCCGAGTTCATTCGATACTCGAACACTGCAAATTCAATTTGTACTTAGATATTTTCTTGATTTTCGCATCGTTCATACTGTGAATAAGCATTGAGAATACCTTACAGCAACGTTGAAACCTAGAGCAATCATCAATGGCCATGTCTGGAAGTTCATGCTACAAATTAAAGGCAAATCTATTAAATCATCTCAAGAATGGAAAGAACTTTTACTCATGGCTGTAGCTTACCATATAGAAATAGCGCTGATGGAGACTTCGGGATTTTTCAAGTATCCTACTAGGATGATCACAGCAGTGTAGTACCACAGTTCCAAACTGAGACCAAAACAATTACTTGGTTAATAGTGTTGAGCATTAAAATCAGCACTAGTAATAAAAGTGTGCTGTGAGATGGTAGGAAAATGCACAAAGTAGAGAAATTAGAACATTATGAAAGACAACATCTTTGCTGGATAAGTTCATTGCATCAGAATAATTAATTGGTGAAAAAGAGATCTCAAATGGCAGAAGCATCTCTACATTTGAATCACGGGATGTTACAATGTCAATGTTGATAGTCCCGAGCACAAGAACCTACCACAACATTATTGCTGATGCAAGAGAGAGCCTCACAAAAGCAGCTAGAGACTTGAATGCTGACATGGAGAATCCACTCCAAGCTTCTGGGAAACAGCCAGACATCAAGTAGACCATCTGAGCAATATTAGCAAGCCACCACGATACGTTTCCGACAATGGCAGCTCCGACGAGCCCTTGGTTGAGCTTCGCGACGAAAACCCAATTCAGCAAGATGTGGATAGCCAGAACTACTCCTGAAATCACTGTAATCACCCAAACCTTGGATTGTGATTGAAAGAACTTCTGTAATGGAAAGTTTGCTGCATAAGCAAACAGCTGAGGGATCACCCATATGCAGTATTTGCCGGCAAGCTTAGAAATTGGTTTTGATTGCCGAAGAAGCTGCAACAACGGAGATGTGAATACATAAAGAGGTGTCAGAATCAAAGCTGTGACTCCACATATTATCCATGATCTCTGCATGTAGATTCCCAGCATGTTCAGCTGCCCCGCGCCAACTGCTTGGCCACACAGTGTCTCCAGAGCACTTCCCATTCCTAGCTATAAAGCAAAAAAGCTTCAACAACTATAACAAATAAGATCTATAAATGTCCCAATATAAGTTTAAGCTACTTAAACTTATAAGCACATCCAAACAGCCCCTGCGGTTGCTTTAAATTTTTAAGAGGCTTTTACACACGTCATCCAAAATTTTAAATAATATACTATTATTTAAATAATAGTAGTATACAAGCAGGATGATAGAGTGGATGAATGCATTTGGCATATTGTGTGACAGAAAAAAATTCACTCAAATTTAAAGATAAATTTTATAAAATAATTGTAAAACTAGCAATGTTATATGGTACTGAATGCTGGCCAACAAAGCAGAAACATACAAATAAGATAAGTGTCGTAGAAATTAGGATGCTAAGGTGGATGAGAAATGAGTATATCTACGAGAAGATTCAAAAAGACTCAATTGAGGATAAAGTTTGGATATACAAATAATAAGCCGATAGAAGTTCTAGTAAGAAAATTGAATTATTAGATCTTTTTCAATGTTCAAGGTTTAGTGTTAAGGTAATTTAGAAATTAGGGTTTATGATTTTGATTTTTTTTCTTTTTTGATGTCACGTTTCGAGTTTTTGTTAGAGTTTAATGAGAATTTCAATGACTCTTCTGAACTTGAAGTTGGTATGAAATTTGTAATTTTTTCAGAATTTTATATCTTATGTAAATATCCCTTTGAGATTTTTCTTGGAAATCCAATCTCTCTTTATTTTACTTTCGTGATTTAGGTGTTCGAACGATGATACAATCACCAATGTGGATGATCCAAGTGTCACCTTGGACTGTATACAATTATCTATCACAATATAAAACATATATCTGTCACATATTGAACTTATAAACCAACGAAAATGAAACAAGAAAGAAAAAAATGTGGAATAAAAATTAAAAATAATGATATTTTGGCGTTGATTATACTAACATAGAGTCAAACAGATAGATATTATCTCTAATAAATGTTTATGGTGACAGTATGAGAGTCAAACAGATAGATATTCTCTCTTAACATTCATTCACGACTTAAATTTTCAATTCATCTAAAATAACTCTCTCTTGTGTTATACTCAAATTCAAAGCTTATTTAATAGCCATTTAAATTTTAGACAATTATAATTAATTTTTAAAAAATAAAATTAGTTTACTAAAAATAAATCTGATATAATTCATAGTAGTTTTGATATTTACATAAGAATATGTATTCAGAATTTTTTCTTTTTTTATAATATGTGTTCAGAATTTTCAAATATAGATTTAAAACACAGTTTATTCATCTCAAAATTGAGTAAATTTAATCAAATTCAATCAAACTCATCTCAAATTCAAATTTTTAGCTCATATAAAATCCTAGTCATTCATTAGCATATTATAATTATGTATTTAAAATATGAGATTCCTGTTTATCTAATCGGTTTAAAATTAATCTGATTAATTTTAAATTGATATATCACATAATGTAATATCAAAAATTAATTATATTTCATATCATGCACATAATTCAAAATAAAAAATTAATTTTATTTCACATTATACATATCTATCAAAATAATAACTTATTTATATCACATCATTCATATATTTCAACATAATAATTCATATTTTTTATAATTTTAATAAAAAAATATTTTCATTAAATTTAATTAGGTACCAGAACGCCGAAAGCAAAGCCTTCGATGACGCTCTGGGCGATGGAGACGGCGGCGAGCTCGACTTTGCCGAGGTGGCCGACAAAGGCGACGGTGACGAAGCCAACGGAGAACTGGAATATTCCGGTGAGCACGGCCGGCCCTGCTATGTGCCATGTCTTCTTCGTCTCCTCCCACGTCTCCTTGATCAGAAGCTCTCCCATGGCTTCTCCAGCACTCTCGAGCTCCCTCTAACCGACCACCGCTAAACTGCTGAAGAGAAGCACGAGGCACCGGCTTAAGAGGTGGGATCTGGGAATGCCATGTGCGAAAATAAATTATAAAATAGGGATAATTATATTTAAGCCCCTAAGATTTATCTAAATTGCCATCAAAGTCTATAAACATTAAAATATGTCGCTTCACTGGACCCTAATTATTTTTAAAAAACTTCCAATCAGATCCAACATAATTTTTTCAGTTTAAAATAACAATATTTTATCAAAAAATAAAATTAAATTAATATAAATAATTTTTAATTACGATTTTACCCCTCGCACGTAAGGCGTCTGCGCACGGGTTGCCTGCGCGCGGCCTCAAGCTCCGGCGGTCGGTAGTGCTTGGACGCCAGCATCCGCACGCAAGTCGCCTACGCGAGGACTCGAGCGCAAGGGATCCGCGCTGGGGCCTACATGCAGCCTTGCACTCCAGCGTTCACCCGCACACGTCTTCACGATGGCACATTTTGAAAATTAATAAATTAAAAAATAGCATTTTTGTCATTTTTATAATATATAATATATTCTATCTCGGAGGAATTACGATGTTTCATAAAATATTTTTTTAGATCTGAATGATATATTTTGATATTTATGAATTTTTGTGACCAAGTAATTAAATCTCAGGAATTTAAATGAATTAGCCCTATAAAATATATAGAAATAAATAATAATAGAGTTGGTAGAGCAGTACAATTTGGTCGACCCCCACTCATATTTTATTCCAATTGCATTTGACCCAATTATCTTAATATTTATATAAAAAATATATTTAAATTTTCATAATTTATATTTAAAATATTATATATATATATATATGAATATATTATATATAATATATTATTAAAAAATTAATGTAAGGTAAGTTTAATTCAACTCAAAATTTAATTCAAAATTGAATAAATCTTAATCACTCAATTTTGAAAAATATAAGTTTGAGTTAAGATATATTCACTTAAATTCATAAGTGTAAGTTAGATCCCACCAGTTAACTCAACCTAAGGTGAAATTTGTGAGATCAGATATAGTCATTCAACACTAACATTTCATTAGTTTTTAATATAATTTTAATTAATTGAAGTTAATTAAGAGCATATAAATATCCAAATTAAGTCGATATAACGGTGAGTTCAAGTTAATCAGAACCTGGTTGGGTTTGTGTTCAAGAATTTGATCTGAAATATTTTTAGATAGAGTTAATTTTGGGTAGAGATGGTAATATATGATTCAAAAATTTCAGATATGAGTCATAAATTTTAATCAATTTATTAAACAGGTTAGATTCAGATTAAGTATAATTGAGTAGGGTCTTATATATATTATATAAATTTGTAGGTATATCGTGTAAAATATAATGAGAAGGAAGAAGGTGTAAGATGGAGAATTGATTGAAAAATAGAAGTACTTGGATGTAAAACTTTTTTAATAATTAGTAAAATTATGAATTATTCACATTTTTTAATATAAGGATCCTTAAAATTTAAATTTTTTATTAAAAATTAAAGAGCATAAAATATATTATACTAAAATTATTAAAACTAAAATTATCAAAAATAATTGAAACTAATGTTTAAAATTTACAAGCAAAATAAAATTGAAATCAAGTTTAAAACTGTGCAAAAAAACAGTAAAATGCCAAATTATAATGAAAATTTCATAATTAATTTTTTTTTTTATGATAGAACGCAATTAATATTAGAATAATAGATCGTTATCCTCTTCTTTTATAATCCTCCTACCTTCTCACTCCTCCGCGTGCATCGAAATATATATATCATTATATAAGAAATCAATTCAATTATAAATTAATTAAATTATTTTGAATAATTTAATTTTAAGTCATAAAAGAACCGAGCAAAATTATATATATAAGAATATATTATATAAGAGATATAATAAAAAAAATTAATGTATAAGTATATACATAATATATATAAATTTAATTGAAACATTATATTTAACATTTGATTGGAAAATTGCTTTTGAACAAAAGAAAAAATATATTAATTTATAAATTTAATTAAAATAAAATTATTTTAATATTAAAAAAAGTGTAAGATGTAAAATAATATTATTGTTAATATTAAATTTGTGATGGATTTGAAATAAATTGATTTTTATTTAGTTAGAGAGAAAAATCATTAAATTTCTCTAAAATTTTTATTATCAATATTTTATATTTATTTTATATTATATGTAAATTTAAATATTAAAATTAATTTTATTTCATATTCTTTATAAATTTTAACATAAGTCCTTGAGGAGTATAATTTGAGAAAAATTTAATTTTTTAAGGATAGAAAAACCAAGAGAGAGAATTGCTGATGTAAAGTGCAGCTCCTGATAGGCTTCTAGGCCAAATAATAAGTGGTAAGAAGGGCATAAAAATGAATCATTTCACATCGAAAATAGATGAAAGTTCTTGAGTTGTATAAATAATATGATCTCAAATAATAAATATGCCTTTCGAGATAAAATTGTAAGGCTACTTGTAACATCTCGTAATCTCATTGTAGAAGTACGTAACTTGAGTACTTCCTAGAAGGTCACCTATCATAGTATTACTCCAGCCCATACACACTTAACTATAAAGTTTTTCATCATTAGCCTTATGATGATCTACTTATACAGTTCAGGATCTCCCTCTTTTTTGATGTGGGACGATGATTTATTCTTGTGCCCCTCTTACCACTCATTATTCGACTTAGAAGTATGCCAGGAGCCTCATTTTGACTTAGTGATTCCTTTCTTTTAAAATATCATCCGACGATCACTCCACACCCTCTTCAGCCACAGGCATCACACTACCGATTAGAGGATACTCTAATAAAATAATTGTAGCAGACCAAAATGTACTGATTTTGAAATTCGAGTTCTGCATTTATTAAGCACTAAAGCTGAGGAACCCGATTGCAATTTACCTCGTGAATATGCAATTGTTTTTTCTTTTCTTAAAATATTTTTTTCTAAGTCTAGTTTATAGGGAAGGCAATGGGACGGGCTTAGATCAGATTTAATAAAACTCATACCCATCACATACCTACTTTCTTCCTACCCCGCTTCACCTTATCCTAAATTAATTACTAATAAATTATTTTAAATAAAAATAAAAAAATAATAATCATAATACAATAATATTTAATTAATTGTAATTTACAGGTTAGAGTGGATATGAATTAGTCATGCTCGAACTTGTCTTATTTCAAATAAGGCGAGGTGAGTCACAAATCACCAGTGTAATTATAGTTCTTATATTTGTCTCGTTAAAAGTGAGTTATAAAAGAATAAAAGTATAAATTATCACTCCTATTATTTTCTTAAAAAAAAATCAAAAAAGTTTGGAGAAAATGTGAATTTAAAGAATAAAAAAATTTAATGTCAATTCTAACAAAAGTTTGGTGGAAACGTGCCAATCAAGTTGCACTTTTTTTCTGTCTCACCAACCTCACCAAGTATCTTCTAACAAGCGGCAAACAAGTGGGCCCCAACTCTTTAAAGAACACATCCTCCTACATTATTTCTCTATAATTTGAATTTTGAGAAATTTATAAAATAACTTCTATCATTCTCAATACATTAATTAATTTTATTTAATATTTTTATATTTAATTAACTTTATTTTTTTATTATATATATATATCAAAAAAAAGTTATATTTTTTATAAAAAAAATTAAAAAAATAATCATATCCAGCTTAGACATGAACTAAACAGGAACTTAGAGTTTAATTTTTATATTTTAAAATGATTGTTCGATGTTGATCACCCTTGCATGAGGGCGCAACCCATGCATAAGGGTGTTAATGTGGATCGAAAATCGATCGAAAAATGAATCGATTTTAGATTGAATCGAAATCGAGTCGATCTAAATGAGCCGACTAACGAGCCAAAAATTCGGCTCAGTAATGATTTCGAGCCGATTTTGAGCCAGGTAGGCTCGACTCGATCCAGCTCGAAATCGGCTCGAATTAAAATATATGTTATATATAATACATATATATAATATATATATATATATGTATATGTATATATATATATATGTATATGTATATATATATATATGTATATGTATATATGTATATGTATATATATATATGTATATGTATGTATATATATATATATGTATATGTATATATATATATATATATGTATATATATATATATATATATATTATAAACCAAGCTAATCTCGAGCAGAATCAAGTCGAGCCTAGCCGGCTGAAGATCTGCTAAAAAATAATTGAGATTTTATTATTTTGAGCCACTTGAAAATGATTCGAAATCGGCTCGAAGTCGATTGGAATTTACTCGAGCCTGCTTGAAGTCGACCCCAATCGACTTCAAGCCGATTTCGAATCGATTGAAGTGTGATCGATCCAATTTCAAGTCGGTATTGGCTCTTCTCGAAATCGGATCAATAACAGCCCTACCCATGCATCTCTTATGAGAGAGGAGGGGATGGAGAAAGAGGAACCCAAGAGTAAAATAGTCATTTATTATGAATTTAATAGCAAAATTAACTTAAAGATTAAATATTGCAATACATTTGACGTAACTCAAAAGTATTTTTTAAGTTAAAAATTAAAAAATATAAATCTGTTGGACCTCGATATAATTTACTCAACACTTATTAATGTTTAGACATACCCTTAATTCATCTTGAATTACATATTAAACCCCTTATTTTTTAATTTTACAATTTCACCCCCTAAATCATCTAAAAACAAAAACTAGTAGAATACATGTATTTGCAAATATATTCATAATATTTTGTATATACATATTATTAGTAATAAGTATCCAAATAATTATAATCAGCAAAAAGAATCTTTTAAAAATCATAAAAAAAGCCTAAATATGTTATTTTTGGATGATTTAGGGGTGAAGTTATAAAATTAAAAAATAAGGAGTTTAATATATAATTTAAGGGGTATGTATGTAAATGCCCCTAATGTTTAATGTACATAATTTTTTTAAATCATTAAAAGAAGATTTTTTTAATAATATTTCTGACAATGTTGGGACAAACACACCTCGATTTTCCAAACGATTACGTTTGAACAAAAATGTTGCTTTCCTCTTATGTCAATCACTAGATAAGGCCTTAGCGAGACGAAATTTTTTAAAGAGATAATTATTTACATGCTACATAATTTAATTTTATTTATGTCTTATCTATCCATTTTTAGTTAATTATGTAAAGCACACTCAAAACATTACAAAATCTTACATACACACATTTGAGTTAAAACTTAATTAAAATCTATTTTAAAAAAAATATTCTGTTAGTAAATCATTAAAATTATATTTTTACTCTTGATGGTATATATTTTTCTCTTCCTCAATACCACACTAAAGCGCTGACTTGTCCTAAAATCAACTCACGTCGCGAATGTCTCCTTCCTTTGCCGCTACCTAAATATTAAGGTTTTAGGATTTTCACTCAAAATATATTTAAATATTCTTAAAATAATATGATGAACGGCTCAGATTTTTAATAATCTAATTATAGTTAGATTATTAAAAAATTATAATTATTCATTATAATAAAAATAAGTTAAAATATGTGTGTGTAAGATTTTATAATATTTTGAGTATGAATAGTGTAATTAATTAAGAATAGATAAGTAATGCATAAATAAAACTAAATTGTGTGACATGTACGTAATTATCCCATTTTTAAATGAATGAGGGCTTTTTTATTTATCGTCTCCTGTCATTTTTTTAGTGAAGAATCATTTTGATTCTCTTTAATTAAAAATGATGGTTAGATGAAAAAAATTTATATAAAAAATTTATTGAATATTTTATCAAATGAGTTTGTTGAAAGTCAACATCGAAGAAGTTCTTTTCTATTATTAGGCGAAAAATAATTGACATGTATACGATTGAGTCATTTTGATAGTGGACAGGAGTATATATTTATCAATTTTTATGAATTTTCACAATTAATAATAAAAAGGATGAAAATCAATATGTCTAGAAGTATAAAAAAAATAATTTTTAAAAAATTGACTTAAGTTAAGTTCGAGTGAGTTAGCCGTAATTTTTGTTTTATAAGATAATTATAAATTATTATTATTTTTTATTTTTTTAAATATTATAAATTTTTTTTAATTCCTAATTAAAAATTATAATGGTGCACATTAGAATTTAGGACCACTAGTTTTAGGCAAGCATCTTTTTTATTGGGTTAGGAGAAGTTTTACGGTTAGTCGCAACTTAAACGTGAACTCTTTTGGGTTCAAATCACTTTTTAAGCTAAATTAGAGTTTAATTTTTAATTTAAATATTAATTTAATATAAAAAAATGATTTGAATATTTATATCGTAAACCGATTGAAGCTCTAATAAATAAAATCAGGTTATTGAACATTTCTTATATAAAAAAATAAAGACACTAAAAAAAGTCACAATAAAAAACTATAAAAAATAATTTTATATACTTAGAGTAAATGAAAATTTATTAACTAATATAGTACAATAGAAATAAAGAATTCATATAACCTCCTTGACGATCGCCTTGAACTCCAGTGAACGCCAAAATTTAGCGACTCCCTCCTGGTGGGCCTCCTCTCAGCTCTGGTCAAGAGCCTCCTCTAGAAGCCGCTGCCGCTGGAGTTCGACTTCCCGGCGGCTAGACTCCTCGAGTCCCCGCATGGCCGAGCGCAGGCGCTTTTCGGCAAAGTGGCGCTGATGCTCGGATTCTAGGAGCCTGAGCTCCAATTCCTTCGCCTTCCTCTCCTGCGCCATCGCCTCTCTTCCAAGTGCCCCCTGCACCTCCTGGAGTTGCAAAATAGAACTGTTACGAATAGCCGGACCCGAAAAGGCCAAAGTAGAAGACTTACCGCCCTTGCTAGATCCGCACATCTAGCGCTAAGTGCGGTCACCGAATCTAGCCCTTTTCATTTGGGGCCATGGGACGAAGGCTCTTCTCGAAGAGTCTCCTTGGACTCCTCCACACTTCGACCACCCGAGGCCGCTTCGCCCTCCTCTTGGGTGTCCGCAAAACGTTCATCGTCCTCGCGCCCCTCTTCGGCATCACCACTGACCTGGATGTCGTCGATGTATGCCAAGTCCAAGTCACCGCCCTCAGAGGTAGCAACCAAAGCTGAAGAGGCCCCCTCCGCTGGACTTGTTCTCCTCCTCTAAGCCGGCGGCTGGGATGGGCCAGTCCTATCATGTGAGACTCTCTTGCTCCCAATCTGGCGAAGGCGGAACCACGCCAGTTCGAGCTGCGGGCGACCTATTAAAAGTAAACGTCAGTGCCAAAATAAGATCGAAGAAAGGCTCAAAAACCTTACCTGTGTAAGCCCAAACATCATCTTCCAGTAACCTCAAGTAATCCTTCGCATCGTGGACGTGCTTTCGAATCTCGTCCACTTCCGGGAAGTAAGGGTTCCCTTTTCCCACGAACCGCGCTTCGCCGACCCTCTGGGGAACGATGAAACTCACCTCCCCAGGGCCGACAAAGAAAAACCTCTTGTACCAGTCTACGAAGCCGGTGTCCCTTACCTTAAACACCTGGTAGTATGTCACTTTCAGGACGAAGAATCCGTGCAGACGGGGATTCATCTCCCACCAAAAAACCGCCTTGAAGATTTCTATATTCCAAGCGATTCTTCGGCGCTGCATGTGCTTCCCTAAAAATCAAGGGCTACTAAGCATGCGCTTCCCCTCGATCTCCTCAACAGTGTCACATCATGAAAATTTGAAATTCAAAATTCAAACAGTAATGATATTTTGCAAAAGAAAAGTTCCATTATATAAACATTTTTTTGTTACAGGCTTATTCAAAAAAAGGGGGGGAGACTCAATGGTGGAGGGAGCTAGAATTCTGGCGCCACAAGAAGACTCTGAACAGCCCGGGCGAAGTCTGTTTGACGACGGTTCTCTTCGACTAGCTCTTCAACGTGGGCCTCCAAGGCTGTCTTCTCCTTCTGAAGTTGTTTGACCTGTGCCGACACTGCTTCCAGGTCGCTTTCCTGCTTGGCGCACTTCACTTCGAGGTTGGCAATCATCTTCTTTGACTCAGTAGGCTCCAACCTCAAAAGTGCCAAGGACTTGTCCACCTTCTGTTCAACCGCCACCACCCGCTTCCCGCTTGTAGCTAGCGAGGTATGCCTTTCGATTTGGTAGAGACAGCGACAAATCATCCATGTGAAGACTTGTGCAGCAGGACCTCTGGGCTAGCATCGGGCGAAGTCGATGCAATAGAAACAGCCGGGGCGGCTAATGGAGCGACAAGAGGCAAAGTCGCCGCCAGTGGCGCATGGTTCTGCGCCAGCGCATCAGCAACCCTTGCAGCCGGAGAAGGAACCTGAGGCAAAGCTACCCCAGCTTTTGCGGTCGGTAGTGCTTGGTCGTCTGCCAGGTTGATGGTGTTCTCCACCGAAGAAATCGTCCGGACAACCTCGCGCCAGCCCCCAGGAGTAGGCCTCAACGTAGCACGCACAACCCCCCTCGAACTCTCGGCCTCAGCAAGAGTTCTCTCAGAACCGGAGAAGTTGATCCGAGGCCTCTTCAGGCCTCCTCTTGAACAGTAGGCCTCCGAGGGGCCTCTTATCCCACTTGAGAAGAGCGCCTGGTGAGCGGGATCTCGTCATCAGCATCCTTAGAGAGGTTCTCATATAGAGACATCTTCACTTCTTATCAGCAGATAGAAAGTGCGCCTAGGCTCTGGAGCCCTGCTGTCGCCTGTCAATGTGGCATTTGCAAAAAGTGGCTCACGCATTAATGCATGTCACACCAAACGTAATGGGGAGGCATTTGTGCTAGCGCATCTGGAGCGTACATGTGAGTGTCGATATGGCAAAGGCACAAGGAAAGCTCTGTGGCGGACGCGTGCATAGTCAAGTATAAAGTAAAGGTCTCTATGCTATCTTTAAGAGTCCAACCATCGACAGCGATGTCTGGCTTCCTATAAAATCGGCTATGATATTTGATTATAGCTTCCTGCTGTTATATCCGCTACGATATTTGGTCACAGCTTCCCGCTGTAACATCTGGCATGATGTTTGGTCCACACTTGCCAGTACTGTCGGCCACGACATTAGGTCATCCACAGCTTTCTGCTAGTACCATTGGCCATGATGTTTAGACGTTTATAGTCGTCGCTGTCTTCGACTGATAGAGATTGCTACGTCAGCACGACTTCCACTAAGTTGCAAGTTTCCGGTCACTAATAGTCGATCATCCGATTCTCACCAGTCATACAGATCGAGAACTGGCGTGCCCTCGCCACTATCAATGGTCTTCTTGGAGTCGGCAAGCATGAGGGCCTACAGTATGGAACCACTGATTATGATATTCCAGCCCGAAAACTCATTGAACTCCCCTTTAGCTTATCTCTAAATACCTTTGAATAGAGCTCCAGAGAGGGGACAAACACACTAAGCTTGTATTATTCCTCTTTCTTCTTGTATTGGTCCTCTGACCAAATACTTTTGAGTACTAGTGAAACCCTTTTTTCTCTGACCCTCCTGTGGACGTAGGGGAAGCTATCTCTGAACTACCTTACATCCTTGTGTGTTTTTCTGGCTGATCCTTATCCCCTCTCTATGGTGGAGGGAGCTAGAATTCTGGCGCCGCAAGAAGATTCTGAACAACCCGGGCGAAGTCTGTTCGACTACGGTTCTCTTCGACCAGCTCTTCGACGTGGGCCTGCAAGGCTGTCTTCTCTTTCCGAAGCTATTTGACCTACCCCGACACTGCCTCTAGGTCGCTTTCCTGCCTGGCGCACTTCGCTTCTAGGTCGACAACCGTCTTCTCTGCCTCAATAGGCTCCAACCTCCGCAAAAGTGCCAAGGCCTCGTCCACCTTCTGTTTAACCGTCGCCACCCGCTTCCCGCTTGTAGCTAGCGAGGCGCGCCTTTCCTGGTCAAGACAGCGACAAACCGTGCATGCGAAGACTTGTGCAGTAGAACCTTCGAGCTAGCATCGGGCAAAGTCGATGCAACAGAAGCAGCTGGGGCGACTGATGGAGCGACGGGAGGCAAAGTCGCCACCGGTGGTGCGTGGTCCTGCGCCAGCGCACCAGCAACCCTTGCAACCGGAGGAGGAACCTGAGGCAAAGCTACCCCAGTTTTTGCAGTCGGTATTGCTTGGTCGACTGCTAGGTTGATGGTGTTCTCCACCGAAGAAATCGTGTGGACACCCTCGCTCCGGCCCCCAAGAGCAGGCCTCGGCGAAGCACGCACAACCCCCCACGAACTCTCGGCCTGAACAAGAGTTCTCTCAAATCCGGAGAAGTTGATCCGTGGCCTCTTCGGGGCCTCCTCTTGAACAGCAGGCCTCCGAGGGGCCTCTTACCCCACTTGAGAAGAGCGCCTGGTGAGCGGGATCTCATTGTCGACATCCTCAGAGAGGTTCTCATATAGAGACATCCGACAATTACTCTCTACTTTTTTCAGCCACAAACGTAACATATTATGTTGATCAACTTCATGTAGATGACACATTGAATTGTCATCTACCATTTGGACACCTTCTGCCCTCCATTGGCATACCTTGGAGGTGGCCAACTTTGTATTAAAATACCTTAAAAGATGTTAAGATAACTAATGGATGATAGTTTTTGTCTGTCAGTTGTAATATGAGAAGACTTGAGTGGGATTTATTTAATTTTCTCATCTTTTTGACATTTAAGTCCTCAACTTTAAATTCCAATTTGTAAATGGGTCATCTAAGAAGATTTTTATATTTCAAAGTGATTAACCATTAGATCAATTTTTCAATATCAAAAATCTAAATTAAAATTAATCTAACAATTAAACGATTTTTCGATTAATCAAATTTTTTAGCCGATTAATTGCAAATATTAGTTTTCAATCATAAATTTTCAATTCTAAAATATATTACATAAACAATATGATGAATTTTATACATTATTTAAAAAATTAATATCCATAAAAATATTTTACATTGTCTTACTAAAATAATATTCACAATAATTTTAAATATAAATATTATTAATAATATTAATAAAATATTTCATGCATAAATGTTATACCTAATGCTAAAATTATAAATTAATTAATCTAATATATTATTTATTAAAAGATTTTAATATTAACACCCAAATATAATAAAATAAGTGAATAGCTAGCCGGACATTCTCATGTGTGTGAACATACAAACAAACATAAAAAAAAATATATTTCATATTACCATTATTTACAATTATAATTATAATAATCTAAGATATATTTAATGAAATAATTTAGCACAATAGTTTAATATATTGGGTAAATAATTTCAGTTAATTTATTGATTTTTTATATTAAAAACCTTGCCCCAACCCATTAACTCGGTTAATAAAAAATTTTGATTCAATTTATTTGACTGAGTTTGTTTTTTCAATTTTTGTTGCTAACCCTGTGCCCCATGTAACTTCCAATGCCTAAGTATAGAAATATTGTCCGTCTTAGTTTTAGAGAACTATGTAATTTTAAGTACTTCTTAATAAGTGATCAATTGCAGAAGTTCTTTAGCTCAAACATGCTTAATTATAGAGTTCCTATTACTAACTTCATAATTTTACCCTAAAAAATATCTCTATATATTGGAAACACACTATTTAGTTATACAACTCAATAACTCTTTTCTCTTTCTAATATCAGATAATTCATGTGCTCCTTTAACCACTCGTCATCAAGCCTAAAAGCCTATCAAGAGCGATTTCTTGCACTAATGATTTCCTTCTCTTAGGAGATGATTACTCCATGCCCTATTTAGTCATCTCTCGCTCCCCCCTCCCTCGCGCACGCGTCCCTCCCTCCCTCAGGCGCGCGCTCGGACAGATTGGAAGACGGAGCAATAAGAGGGCCCCTAATGGGCAGAGGAGGGGGGGGGGGAGATGGATAGAGAGAGAAGAGAAAGCAGTTGAACAGAGTATGAAATTAATTTTAAAATTAAAAAATTATTAAAATTTTATTTTAATTTGTTTTTTTTTATGAATTATTGACAAAAAAACATTTAAAAAGACTAGCATGATGCGCTTAATATAAGCCCAAGGACTTTATTGAGAACATAAATTTATATCAAAAACTCAAAATTAAAAATTTAAATCTATACAATATTATATTTTAATCTCTGAAACTTAAATATAATTTACCCGTACATATTTTATACTACATACATTATTAATATATAAAAGTTAAACGTGTAATACTTAAATTGACTCAATGAGCATACTTTGTTAGGTAGATTCTTTTATGCGGTAGTACTGCATTTTTTTTTTATTTTTGATAAATAATAGTTCTATATTCTTGATGTCGAAGAAACTGTACCTCATCTAAAAATTGAAATATTTGATGCAACATTTCTTTCTTAAAAGATATCCGATAGTTGATATAAGCTAAATAACTAGATGAAAATACAGAAAATTTTACTTTGACGATTTTATTTAGTTACTCACTCAAGAATTACATGAGTTTTCACCTAAGTCTACTAATTTTACTCTAATGAATGTGACTAATAGAGAAATACAATTTTTCTTCTTCTTTTTTTTTTTCTTCTTCTCTTTTTTTCTTCTTCTTTTTTTTCTTCTTCTTTTTTTTCTTCTTCTTTTTTTTTTCTTCTTTTTTTTTTCTTCTATAATTAAAGACTCCACAAGTTGGACTGTCTTAGTTCTCTAATGCACACTAGTGGACTTCACTTCCTCTTATAGGTCTCTTCCACTTCAGCAACATCTCTCTTTTGACATTTCACTCCCTTTGGCATTGCAGGTGTTCTCTTTTTTTGCCCCCTTTATAAGCAAAAGAATTGAACAGCTCTCCTAAGTTTGACAAAAATGACACTTATATTATTATCCTGATGGTAACTACTCCTGGGAGCGAGAACGATCCGAGTTCGTCTCAATTTAATTCGAGTTTGAGCTGGCTCAAGCTATAATCGAACCAACACAAGTTCTTCAAGAATTGAATTTTTTTTTCAAAAATTATCTCAACTAAAATATAAACTTATATTAATTATAGCTGCAAGATCACTTTAAAAAAATAAACTAAATTCCTAACAACAACTAACACAAATTTATATATAAATAATAAAATAATTACAATAGATAATTAAATACATTATTTATAATTTTAAAAATAGAGATCGAGACAAGTCAATCCAATCCAACCATGACTAGCACCTCGGCTCAAGCTAAATATCAATCCAAACACGAGCGACTATCTATCTTCAATCCAAACTCTCACCCCTTAACTACTGCATAATAACCAACCTCATGCTTGATGCAGGCAAGAACTCTTTAGAAACATTCAATTCTACGAGATAATTTTTTTTTTATTGAACAGTTTAACGTATAGCTTTAGAGATGTCTTCGCGAAATTTTTCTTCAGAGAAGTCACTCGCACTACCAAGTACCAACATAGCCCCAAAATTTGAGGTTTCAAACCTCTATCACCACGTCCTTCGTTGATGCTCCAATCCTCGAATTCTCCATAGAGATTTCAATCGTTGGATTCAATTCTTGCTTGATTTCTCTAACACTCATTAAAATTTTGATAGGTCTTCTATGAACGCATTTTTTATAACAAAAAGACATAATGAAAATTTATTTTAAACGCAAATTTTCTCAAGACTCTTTTTTTTTACTCTTCTATTGCCTTAAAATCAAAATTAATAGGGTAAAACATTATCAAGGTCCATAAGATTAAGAGTTAATATCAAATAGGCTTAGGATTTTAAAATGGGCAAATTTCACCAAGGTCCCTGAGTTTAAGGGTTATTATCACACAGGTCCACGTTTTTTAAATTATCATCCGGGTCCCTAGTTGTTCAAAAATTATCATCTGAGTTCTTTTTTATTTTTTTATTATTAAAAAATATACAAAATTACCATTATACCCTTACCCTCCCTCTCTCCACCAGATCCGGCAGCCGTGCCATCACGTGTCGCCTCCGGCGACCTCGCACGGCTGCACGACACCGCCGGCGGCCTCGCGCGGCCGCACG
>JAEMOT010000205.1:407881-437320 GCA_019297695.1 Apostasia ramifera
GTCGTGCGGCCGCGCTGCGCCGCTCGGAAGGCGGCGCGGGGCGGTGCGGCTGCCGGATCTGGTGGAGAGAGGAAGGGGAAGGATATAATGGTAATTTTGTATATTTTTTAATAATAAAAAAATAAAAAAAAGACCCAGATGATAATTTTTGAACAACTAGAGACCCGGATGATAGATTTTAAAAACGTGGACCTGTGTGATAATAACCCTTAAACTCAAGGACCTGGATGAAATTTGCCCTTTTAAAATTCTTGATGTTAACATTAATATTTCAATGAGATTTTTTTTATAAATTTTATTATTTTTTCATCATCTTTTAAATAAAATTTTTAAATATAAAATAACAACAATACCCTCACCCTTCTTCCACCAATAGCTATTGGACCCATGCATGCGAACGAAATGCCCGTAGCCTTCGAATATTAAATTTGGGTTTTTTAAATTTTTTTAATGAAAGAACCTAACTGAAATATTATTGTCAATATTAGAAGTCCCATTAAAAGAATTTTGAAATCGCCTAATCTAAGAGACCTGAATGATTTTTACCCAAATTACAAATTAATATACTGCCATTCTTAGGCTATTCATTTGTCTAATATGAGATGGCATGCCAAATAGCCCAAATTTCTTAAAGCATATATCATAGAGTTCATTACAATTCCAGCCTTCTTGAAAATTATACTTAAAAAGCATTTAATTTAATATTATCTTAATATTATAACATATTATCTAAAAATAATAATTATTTAGATTAATGATATTTTTAGATAACTCTTTAAAAAAAATATAAAATTATTATTCAAAAATGTGATATTTAGATATCATGATATATAGATAACATCGAACCAAACACTATCTTAAAAATATTTCCAAAAAAGTTGTGACAAATCAATACCAACCTACACAAAATTTATGATCCTGTTTGGCAATGAGCTAAAAATTATGGCTAAAATTAACCATGGCCAAAATTTTAAATTTATTTTAAAAAGACTTAAAAAATATTTTATATCTCATCTTAATAAATTCCAACATTAAACAATCACTTTATTTTACATCCAATACAATTCTTAATAAATCAATCAACTTTATTTCACATCCTACATAATTTTTAATATAACCAACTTACTTTATTTCACATCATACATATTTTTTAAAAATGACTAAAAATTTCAACCAAATTTTTTTTTTCTTATTACCAAACAGAGCCATACGAGTTGCAAGACTATCTTTGTAGCATTGTAAAGGAGAGCTTTGAATGCATCAAACAAAAGAAAAGTGTGAAGAAAATGATCATTACGTTGAACTATTGAAGGAATTTGGAATAATTTCCCCACAAAGAAGCACCTCTTTTTCTTATGTATTGACTAGTGATCTTTAATGCTTCATCATGGCCATGGCCACATGCCACATGGGTTGTTACATGCCACATGATGCTGCCCTTGTTTTCCTCCAACATGTGATTCATGATCACCAAAATAAATACTTCTCAAGAGATATGTTTGAATGATATGATCTACTATTCCTTCTTAATAGCTTAAAAATATCATTACCAACCCATGTGCTCGTTTTAGGAAGTCGATATGAATAGATGAGATCAAACACATATGCAAGTACAAATTTTACAATATCCATCACATCTTCAGAAGGAGAGGCCAAGAACTCTCTATGCTAAACAACTAAGATTACAATGTGACTCGAAAAAAATAGGATATCATGATATAGGATTTGAATATGGTAATTGACTAAGATTGACAAAAAAAATTAAACGATTTCGGATGAAGTTCAGATAACTCGCATACCTATATCAAATATATGGGACCATAGCTTGATTATATAAAATTGATGTATATTAAAATGGGTATACATAAGATTGACTACAGTCAAGAGTTTTTAGAGAGAAGAAAAAAACTTAGCTTTGCTTTCAACATGGAGCCTATTTTATTATAACTATATCTCTTGTAGCCTCAAGGGCTTGCTACAAATACAACTGGGGAAAATCATACGAATGTATGACATGGTGATGAAGTGTTGTAGCCTTCAACAAAATAACAATAAGAAAAAAAAGAATGTCATACAAATAAGAAATATTTCATTCTCAATAAGCTATATTAATTGTTTCGAACAAAGGGATAAATGAGATTTATATGAGACCCATCATCGATCAAGATATTTTACCGAATAAGCCTAATATGTTTGTGACAAGCACTCAAAAGTCGAAAGAGAAAGGAACTCTAGCATTAGATTGAGGGAAAAGGATGGAAAAGAACTTTGATTTTGCAATAGTCCTTAAAATTAATATATTTCCTTAACTAACCAAAATGACTCGCAAATTTTTTTTTGTCCAAAATCACGTTAGATAGTGAAGGACCGCGTTTCGCATACGTTCAAAATCACATTAGACAAGTGTATTAGCCGAAATTGAACTGAAAATATTTTTTGATGTCTCAACAAAGAGATTTAACATTTCATCCTCCAAAATTGCCACCAAAAATCTAACTGTAAACACGACTTGCAAAAATAATGTGCATTTGGTTGAGTGTCAGCTGGGAAATCTCGTGTTCGAACTACACCACCACAAGTTTTAAGTGTGACATGAGAAATTGTGACCTTTCACAAGAAAAGGAAATGCATGATTCGGGCTATTAAAACTTGAAATATATATAAGAGATCACATATTTGAATAATATTAACTATTACCAATAATTTTTTTTTCAAATCTTCATTAATCAGAAAATTTAATTTGCAGGACATTCATTTAATCATTTAATTGAAACCTATTTTCATCATATTGACATTTAATAACATTTAAATATGAATTAATCCAATCAAAATTAGATAATTAGCTTGAGAATTTTTAATTAAATTCAATAAGATGACTAAATATTCATTCCATTTTAAAATATCCAAATTATTTTAAAGATATCGTAGTGTTCAATCATTGCAATTTTTTTCTGGAATATATTGTAAATGTATTATAGATGTGAGATTTGCCCCTCCTAAATAGACAGGCTAGATCTTTCATCAAAGAGATGGCTCATCAACAAGTGAAAGTTGGACCCATTTACCACATAAACGATGGTAACAGAAAACTGAAGAGAATTTGCAAAAAAAAAAAAAAAAAATTAACAAGAATTGCCTTCGAGGCCAAATACCTCAGGGAAGTCACTTCCACAACATCATATTGTTTGAATCCATCAACCCTCCTCTTCTTCGATGCACCTCCATTCTTGCACTTGATTCCACATTTATGACCCTTCTAGCGACCAACAAACCACGATGGGAGGGAGTAAAACCTACAGACAAAATGCAAACTAATGAAATGTGGAAGAAAGATATAAAATAAGAAATGGTTGTAGGCCATAATAGATGTCTTCTCAATCCTAAACTTAATGAACAAGCCTTTCGAGCTAGATTTCAATGTTTCCGTCCTCTTTTATAAGGGACCGAACAAAAAAGCCAAAAATTCATGTGCATCTTCAAGAGATGGTAATCACCAAACCTATTACCATTCTCCAAATAACTCTTAAATCTTTTTCTATTATGCCCTTGGATGCGAAGAACATCCGTCCCAAAAAGAACACCTCAAAAGATTGAAAACTTTGTTATTCCAACCTTCATAATGAAGAACTATCCTGAATAAATCCAAACTCCATTCCACATTATTATCCCGAACACTTCCACCAGGAAATATATCAAGGCAATCGAATTTAGAGATACCTATACAAATAGCATCCCAAAAATATTAAAGATATTGGCAAGCTCCTTTTGGACAATGAATTAGATACTCATACTCCTCTACAACAATAACAATAACAAACTAAGTCTTTATCCCACCAGGTGGGGTTTGCTACATAAATCACTTATTTTTCATTGCACTCTATAAAATAACAAATTTTCATTTAGCTCCACAAAATAACATTATTTTTTATAGTTTCTTGTCATGTCTTTTTAAGCTTTTCTTTTCCTCTGACTTTCCACACTCCTTTGTGATCACTGATCTGTTCATAAATGAGATGACATCTTAGATGACATTTAAATATCTTAAAGAGACAATTTTATAAATTTTTTATACATGTTTTCTAAATATAACATCAAACCAAACAAATTATTTTTCGAAATGTTATGGTATTGACATCATAAGGACGGTGAACTAAATGCCTCGCGAGGAAATTCATTCATCTGCACAATTATCAAACAGAGACACGTTTAATGTTTGGAGAGATCAGCATTTCATGTTTAACATTAAGTGCAAGTAGAGATAGGGGGTAGCAAAAAGGCCAGTTGATCATTTTCACATTGAACACAAATATAACTCAAAACAGAATACCGACACTAACTGAACTTGATGCAATTAACAATCTAACCAGATCATTTTATGATATAATTCGAACTATCCTGACGCAAATTGCTTTCAGGTCAACCTGCCAAAGCTATCATTTTATAACACAATATTCTAAAAAGATGTAACTCGTCAATCTGGATCAACCCGAATTCAGCTTAATAATGTGCAGATTGACCCATTTAATACGCAGATCCAAATATATGACTCGAACTGACCACCCAAAATTTCTGGGACAAGTTCAGATCACATATTCCCTCCCCTGCGCAGAAATGTACTCATTCCGTAAGTATATACAAAAACATGCCCAAATAAACCAAAACCATCCAGTTAATCTTGAACTTAAAATCAGCCACCTCATTCGCCTGCAGTTGACAGCCTTCAACTAATGCAATCACTGTATTAAACCTAATATTCCTTCTATGTGGTGCCCCATCCAGCCACCAGTAATCAAATATCAAGTGGTCATACACTTTTTGCTACAATTAATGAAACAAGCATGGCAAACAAAAGACTTCAAAACACTTCTACTTTCCCCTTCATTAGGAGGATAAATAAAGAGCAAGTCTGCTACTAGAGAAGGTCAAGGGATTCACAAGCAAACCAAATTAATATGTCAACAAATCAAGGCAACAAGAGATCACAACAGCAAAAACAAAAATTTACAAAAATTCAACTCAAATTAAAGCTACGTCCGTAAGCAGCATCTGATGAAAAATCACTCAATGAACAATTTGAATTGTAGAGAGAGAAAGAGCAACTATAGAGGAATAGAAGATCATACCTTAGTCATAATCCGATCAGAATTTAAAGAGACCAACACTAGAGGTGCAACCACCGAAAGGGATCTAATGACTGATTGAGAATAAACAAATAGGCTAGGACTCAAGACAACTCAACAGTGTACACCAAAATCTAGCTTTCGCAGCATTTCTTGGGTCATCGCCACTATCTTTCTGATTTTATTGAAAATGACTACCCAGGTTATTGATTATGAACCAAATGGATTTCTCAACAAAATTTCTATTGTATATTCAAACGCCTTTTTCAACCATCTATTCTTTAATGCTAGCAGGAAAAGATCCTCTTGTATTTGATCACCTTCAATTTGTGAAGGTTACTTAGGAGCACCGCCCCCAATAGTACCTCCCTCATCGGTGTGACTTGAGCTCGGTACCTTAAAGCTAGCGCTCTCTACCTGAATAATGATTGTAGATGTTACCACCTCTACTACTGGAGACTACAAAAAATCCATCTCCCCCCTCATTTCCATCCTAACGTCAATGTTTAAACCTATCGCAAAGCAACCCACTTCAGGAAGGTCAGTTTGTGATGACTCGACTTCCACCATATGCTCTTTGCCGTTTTTAGCTAGAATTGTCACTACACCAAAAAACTTCATCCATCTAACCAAATTCTTCCAAACATGCTCCTAGCCTACGAAACGTTTTGGCATCATCAAGGATGCATATAGGGGAGCCATCCATTTCCTCGCTTCCTCGAACTAAAGGATCCCGATTGATTTCCTATGTAGAGTTTCCTCCACCATAATGTCATTCCCTAATTTTTTCTGTGCCTGAGAAGACATTCCTTCTTCATCCCTAGTTATATACTAAGATCTCCTCTTTCTCTACACCAGTAGCTGCACGTCGATGTGCTCCTCAATCCTAGAATTTTTGCATACAAAGGAAAAACCAGGGGATTGACTAAACATTCCACCTTTGGCTGATCAAAGGTATCCCCTAGCTCTCTCAAGCACAACTTTGATAAAATGATGCACAAAGGAAAAAAGAGTATGATAGAAATTCAAAACCCCTAAAACTGTTCAAAGGTAAGCCGCATGACCCTCGACAACTTCTCCCAAAGTGCCAAGAGTGCCCCAAGCCCTTCAGAAGTCGGCTTGCTAGATTTCCCTAGCTCAAGTGCGGCTAATAGTGAATCCCCTTGTCCACATGCAAGCAACGTCCTAAGCTCCAAGTCTGGCCTACCTAGCATCTCGAGCTCGACAGCAAGTAGTTAATCCTTTGCCTCAAGCTTCAATCCCTTCAATGCCATTTCTTCTTCAACAACAACAACCGATGGCCCCTATCCAAGCAAACGACATTCTCGCCTGTGGCATCACCTCAGAGGCACACAGATGCATGTTCTAACAAAATGTCAGACACAAGCAGCACCTAATTGATCCCCCAAGATCTCCATGATCTCTCTACCTAATAGAGGAAGCTTAGGTTTACTTCAAAGCTCCTTGCATATGACGTATACTCCTATGCAAGTGGATGCCAAATTGTTCATAAAAGACAAACGAAAACCTTTCATCTTCCCAGATATTGACAGAGATCGATAATAACTATTGTAATCATCACCAGTGAACCCTCTTTCCCCTCATTAGTGAATTTTTCTTGACTTGACCAATCTCTCTGAACCTATCCACATCTTCTACTAGTTCTTTTGTCTTTGTTCTCGTATTTCTCTATTTTTAGGATATAAATCCCTATCATCCAGATTCATTTTTCCCCCATCGCTTCTCCATCAACACTATCGTTCTTACATGATAATCAATGAGTGTCTTTAGCTACAATATTGCGTACTAATTAGGAAGCAAAAGAATTCGCTTCTACAGTCCAAGCAGATCGTTGACCTAGTAGAACAAGCCAACGATTATCAAATCTGCAGGCGGAGGAGCATCATGAACTAAGGCTTAATTAGAACACAGAACAGAAAACGATCATTCTGTTAGACCTGCAATTAAGGAATCACAGCAAGAAGCAATAATAAGAAATCAGTTCACTGGAAGAACTTCATTGCTTCACTATACTTCCAATTCCTCAGATGAACTACAGCGAATTGAGATAAGGATGGTGAAGAATTAGGAAGAGCAGAGGAAAGATTAGAAGATAGAAGAAGATAGAAGAAGACGAAGAAAAAGAAGAGGAGGAGAAGACAGATGCAGTAGAGGAGATGAGCAGAAGTTGAATTCCAAAAACGCCTGTGCCCTAGTAGCAGCCGCCGCGCTTATGGTGGTACTGAACCGTGCCTTCGAACCGCTCTGAATCCAAGCGCATTCGTTCTTGTTTGAACCATGTTTAGACAGTTCTAAGACCCGTCTGTAATTGAATAGTATCACATTCCTAATCAACGGGATCAAGCAGGAAAGATCGAAAATAAGCTAGCAAAAACTGAATCACATAGCTCTCGACGCGTAACGCAAGATCCAACGAAGAACCAAAAAAAAGAAACGCAATCTAAATCAAAATGGTAAAAAGGGAGGAACCAAAACCCTAATCATAGAAGCGCGGAGAGCAGCGGAGAGCGGATTTCGCACCTCGAAGCGATCAGAAGAGGAAGACTCCCCCCAACGCCGGAGCCGAATGTGACGGAAAAGATTCGCTTTTTCCTCATGAAGTAGAAGATTTGATTCCATTATGGGACCGTTTGGATCGGGGTAGGACAGGCTAACCCGAGTAGTTTACCTTCATTAATAATTTATTTAGCTGAGATAAAGAATTTAATGTAATTTTTTATTTAGATAATAAACTGAATTAATTTGAGATAAATATAAATTATGTTTGACAAATTAATAGGTTAATTCAGAATAATAAATAAAAAAAAGACCAAAATAAAAAAATATCTTTTCAAATTCAAAATATAATCAATAAATATAAAAAACGTCTTTTCAATATAGCAATCAACTCTTAACAAATATTAAAAAACAGATATGAATTTTTTCAATAGATCAAATATCACAGCCATTACAAGACACAAGTTAGCAAATTCAATTTAACATCTTCCTTTGAAATAGTTAATAACTATTAAAGATTTATCCACAAATTAACAATCATGGTGAGTTATCAAAGATGATTAATTAATGTCACCATGAAGAGATGTGAAAGTTATTGAGCCCAGAATTATGTATGTCATTTACGGTACCTTTGGATCGGCAAAAAAGCATAACATTTTTATGTGTACCTCTCCACCTGGATGTCAAGGGTAACTAACATATAACATGAAATCACATTAAAATTAATCAGAGCTACATTTTTATTTTTATTTTAATAGTAAAAAATCTATCATTACCCATATTTCATAAGAGTCACAAGTGCAAGTATAATACCTGAGCATATAAGTGTAGTATTTATTCATATACAAATTATTGTTTAACTGTAGTAGAACATAAGCATTAAATGGGAGTTAGGAAGAAGTAGACTTAGTAAAAAAGCGCAGGAGCAAAGTAATTAGGAGAGAATGCTAAAACTTCGAGGCACAGGTAAAATGACTCATCAAATTTAGCAATAAATAGAAAACCAAATACACAAACAATTGAAAAAACAGCCAAATCACATTGAATATATATTGGAATAATGTAATGAAGATAAGAGCAAAAATATAAACAATGACATAATAATAACATGACATACAAGAAAGAGTAACATGGCAATGAAAGGAGTAACATGAGTTATATAAAATAAAATTCAGCTAATCAGCATGCTAACATGGCTATAGATCATAGAAAATATATCAATAATAGCTAGATGATAAGCATCATAGGGCAATATGATAATGAGAATGGTTATATGGGTAGCATGACACAAATCTAGCTCATCACAATGCATAATCAGCCCTCAGAAAAAATTTTGAGAACTACACAGCCACAACAGTAAGCTAACTGCAGCAAAAATCTCATGAAAAAAAAAATTGGACCAGCATAAAAACAAGTTTGCAGCAAAGAATTCACGCAGAATTAAGAAAAAAATCACAGAACCACAGAACTAATAAAAAACAATAGAAATATCGCAAATCAACTAGGAATAATGAAGATGAATACCACAAAGCCAAGAAAAAATAGAGGGGATCCAGCGCATCAACTAACATAATTAATTATGAATAGCGTAGAACTCAGATCTGCGATTAGAGCAGGCAGACGGGATCTATCGCATCAAAAGAGGGAACAGAAAAAATTTATAGAAGACAGATGTAAGGAACCGCGCCGCTGCCGGAGTTAGGGCAGACGGAATGCGCCGCATCAAAATATGGAACCGCGTTTACCTGAACCCACCGCATAGAAAACCAGCAGTACTCACCGTCACCAACCTAGAAGCTTGCCGCCGCCTGAAAGGCACTGCGTCGGCCTGCGTTTCAGAGCGGAAGACCGCGCCTGACGCCGCGCCTGAAACGGCGCCATCATCCGGCAGCTAGCGCGAACAACCCAACCGTTCGCGAAGGCTTCGTGCGCGAGAGACACCGCCAGATCTGCCATCTTCGCCCTTACCCCAGCATCGCGGATGGGGTAGCTAAACACAGAAGTAGGCAGGGTAAGGGAAGCCCGCTGAATTTGTTAAAAGCTCCTTCCACGGAAAGCTAAAAAAATAACACTGCAAATTTGATGGACATCTTTTTGTCAGTGAGACTATTTTTAATTAAGAAAAAAAATAAATTTTAATATGACTTTATTTTTAAAAATTTATGAAAAATTTGAAATAAAATTTATTTGGTTTAAATATGCGGATCAGTTGTAAAATAAAACTAATTCTTTATTTCAGAATTTATATAAGATGTAAATTAAAGTTGATTTTAATATTAAATTTTGTGTATAATATTTTATAAGATTAATTTTAATAAAAATTAAAGATAATTTTAACAAACAAATAGCACAAATGTGAACATTTGAAAGTGGCATCAAAAAATGAAAATTTTTTCAAAAAAAAATAATTATTTTATAGCTCTAATCAAGGTTATGAATTAAATAAAAGACAAAATCAACATCTAAACTTTGACCACTAAAAAAAAAATACTTGTTCCTTAGACTTCCATGTCAACTGTTCATTTTTTTCAGTAGATTGCGGAGCTACCACGCTACATTGCGTTTGAGATGAGCACTAAAATTTTATGAGTAAAATTATATATTTTTTTAATGATAGAAAATCATATATCTAAAGATTAATTGCATATTAATATCTAAACTAAATTATAGCCTAGAAAAAAAAATAGAACAGATTTTCGTACTGGCCATCAACATTGGAGAACAGATACAACCAAAAAAAAAACATGATAATTACATTCAGGTTCCTAAATTTAACACTTAATAACATACAGGTTCACATTTTTTAAATTATAATACTGAGGTCCCTGAGATTTAATAAATATTATATGAGTCCTTTTTTAATTTTTTATTATTAAATTTTTTTAAAATTATCATTATACACTTGGGCCTCTCTCTCTCTCCTTCCGATCCTGCGCACTGGCGACGGCCGCGCAGCGCCAGCGCACTCGCCTGCTGGTCGAGCAGCCGCGCGCGTGCGCAATGATCAGGAGGAGAGAGAGTGCGAGGGAATCGGGAGGAGTGAGAGAGAGAGGCGAGGAGGAGAAAGAAGCTCAATAGTATAATGGTAATTTTAAAAAAATTAATAATAAAAAAATAAAAAAGACCCAAATAATTTATTAAAATTCAGGGACTCCGATATTATAATTTAAAAAATGTGAATCTGTGAGTTATTAAGCGTTAAACTCAAGAATTTGAGTGTAATTATCACAACAAATATATATATACAAAATTAAATGTTATTTTATAATTTCCTCAAACAATGTCCAACATCATTATTTGTTGAGAAACAGTCATTTGTCAATGGATTAAAATTGAATTGAGTTTAAGGGTGCGACGGATAAAAAGAAAATAAAATTTAAAAAAATTGTGATTTTATTAGTACGTGCATGATAAGAATAAAATGACCTAATTATATTAAGTGCTGTGTTTTATGTGAAAAAAATTAGTTGATTTATTAAAAAATTTATGAAATGTGAAAGAAAATAATATTATAATATTAAATTTGAGTAAAATAAAATATAAAAGGGTAAATCATATCCAGATTTTTTTAGTTTAATTAGAATATTATAATATTCAAATTTATATTTTCAAAATTTTAATATCTCAATTCTTATTTTTTTAAAATTTTAATATCTGAATCTTTTTCTGAACTTTTCGTTATTAATTTTTTTTTTAAATTTTAATTAAAACATCCCCTTTCTCTCTCTCTCTCATTCATCTATAAACTCTTCTATAATCAATTGTCAAAGCACAAGCTTCGCCATGTCATTGGCATGCCACAACGTCGCCTTGACAATTATTGAAGGAATATATATGCATTTGGTTTCTTCTAAGTAAGATCATTGTTACCTATCAATAAGAGCAAAAAAAAAAGCTAAAGAGAATATTCTAGCGAATCTTAGGCTCTGTTTAGCGCGAGGACCAAAATCAGGACCAAAATAGTACTACTTTAAAAAATAATAACAATAATAATGAATAAATTTTTTTAATCATTCTATACAAATTCTAATATAAAAAAATATTTTTTTCTTTCACATACTCAATAATTTTCAGTAAAAATATTAACTTTATTTCACATCTTAGACTAAAATACTCGATTCGAATATTTTTGTCTAGGATGTGAAATAAAGTAGATATTTTTATTAAAAATTATTGAATATGTGAAGTAAAATAATATTTTTTTATATTAGAATTTGTGTAGAATGATTAAAAAAATTTATTCATTATTATTATTATTCTTTTTTAAACTAGTACCATTTTGGTCCTCGTGTGAAACAAGGCTTTAAACAACGATAACCTTCTTCTTGCTCTAGCTCATCTCTTCTGTACTAGTAGTGCTACTTTGTAATTATCCTCCAGAAAATTTTCTCAAGTGTGGAGTCTTTTAAGCTGAGCTGAGCAGCGAATGCAAAAGAATCTTTCTGAACTACTTTAAGTCGCAGTGTTACTTCTTTTTCTTATTTTCTACCATTGTTTTTTCATCTAATTTGTAAATATTGATGAGTATTTTTTTGAGGGGGACTACTTGTGAATAAATTTGTATGCTAATATTCACGTATATACGTTCTTCCAGATCTTCAATACGATAATAAATTTTGAATTGTCAATGAGAAAATATCACATTAAAATTGTTTCTAGAGTTTTGATTGGTCAAATTCCAACTTTTTTTTTTATAGAGAGACACAGTATTTAATTAGTTCAAACAATCAACGTCGGCAGTTAGGTCAGTTATCCCCGTGACAAAATTTTTTAAGTAAATTACATATTGGTTCCTCTGTTGTGAAGTGTATTCATATTGATCCAAAAATTTGAATCATTTCAATTTAATTAGTTCCCACATATTTTCATTTCATAGAATCCCCAAAGTTCCAATCATTATTCATTTTAGATCCATTTTTGCCAGAATCCAGAAATATAAAATGAAAAATAAAATTAAAAAGCTATATATGCTAATTTTTATGGCTGATTTTCCTAAATTTAAAGAAGAATTTATCAGATGTGTTTCATTTATATTAGGGGCATTTACATACATACCCCTTAAATCATCTTAAATTACTTATTAAACCCCTCATTTTTTAATTTTACAACTTAACCCCCTAAATCATCTAATAATAAAAATTAGTAGAATATGTGTATTTACAAATATATTTATAATATTTTGTATATACATATTATTAATAATAACATCTAAATAATTATAATCAACAAAAAATATCTTTTAAAAATCTTGAGAAAAACCTAAATATGTTATTTTTGAATGATTTAGGGGGTTAAGTTTTAAAATTAAAAAATAAGGAATTTAATATGTAATTCAAGATAATTTAAGGGATATGTATGTAAATATCTCTTTATATTAATTATCACCTTCTACTTGCAAATCTCCCCCTACTTGCACTAGAAATTAATGGACATGTTATCCACAAATAGCAACAAAAAAATATCTTATTCTAAAATTTATAAAATAATAATATTTATTTATTTTACACATGACAATATTATACTCCTCATATTAATCTTGAAGGCTATTTGAAATCATATAATTTTTTCTTAAGTATATATTAACTTTCTGGCGAAAATCTTAAAAACTTCTAGTTGCATCATATAGACATTTTCATTCATATCATCATGAATGAAAATATATTGACATAGACGTTGATACATTTGTTATGGGGAAGTCCTTCACCACTAAATGTGCCATGTGCCTCGTGCTATCACCAAACTCTTCTTTAATCCTATGTACACATTAATGTTATGGAGCCCTCTTGTTATTTGGTAAGGAAAACAAACTATAAATTTTGTTCATAAATTCTTATTAATGTACAAAATTTTCAATCTACGTCGCTTCACTGTTAACAATATTTCTCACTAGAGCCGATGAAAAGAAGACGATGTAAAGATGTGTAATACATTTGAATAGTCTTTATAAAAAATAAAAGAAAAAAAATATATATAAAAAACTTTGAATAGTTTGGGAGTTCTACATACAATTTTTTCGAATTGCCGGAGAAGCCACAAGTATTCGGTCTCGTTTAGTTGAAGAGTTATTTTTGGAAAGAAAAAGGGAAAATATTTTATTTTATAAATTTAATGAAAAAAATATTTTAATATTAAAATATATGTAAAATATTAAATAAAATTAATTTTTAAAATTTATATTAAATATAAAATAAATTTATTCTAATTTGTAATAAATTTAAAATATTAGTTCAATATTCTTTTACCCATAAACCAAACAAAGCCTAAATTTATCATTAGAATCAATAATAGCGGGTTACGTCCCTCAAATTGAAATTCTGAGAATCTTCTTCTTGATCGATTAGTCGATAAGATCGATCTCCCTTTTAAACAAGATTGTATATGATTCTCTCGTCAAATATTGCATCTTTGGTTTCGATAACTTTACTTGATTTATCCCTAAATCAATATTTGTAATAATTATTTGCATGGGAATGAGATAGTTTTTCATTACTTTGCCATTCAAATTCTCTTTCCTAGTGATAGTTTTTTTTTTAAACACGATATTTATAATCTTTTTTAATAATTTGAAATTCAATGAAACTTATAGGAGGCGTTTGGTTCAATGTTATCTTGATATTATGTTATGTTATGTAGAGAAGACAATTATTTAGTTTAATGGCATCTACAAATAATCTTCTATTTGATTATAAAATTATTAGTCAAAAGATAACATTTAGATGACATAACATAACACTAAGATAACAACGAACCAAATACCCCATTAAGTCCTTTTATTAAATAAATGACTCATCGTTCTAATTACCACCACCGCGGAGGAGTCGAAAAATCCTATATTGAGTCTCAAATTGTTAGGACATTTATTAAAACTACTGTTACGATATTTGTGGCTCCGTTACTCTTCAGTTAAGTTTTGACCTTTGTTTATAAAAAGTTTTGATGATATTATTGCCATTCACTAAATGAGAATCCTTTAACTTCTTGCTATAATACTCGCCATGATAATAAAACTGTAATCTTCGTATCACTTTCATTCTCCAACTAATTGGTTTTGCACTTATTAAAACCGACAAAGCATCGTACTTGTTTTTAGAAAATAAATTTCCAAGTTTCGAATAGAATCATCAATAAAAACTACGTATTAACAAGATTCTCCGATGAATCATGTAATCTGCTTTTAAACTTGGTAAACAACTCAATAATGCTTAAAATATACATCATTTTGCTCTTGATATTTTTATACATTTATTTCAGCATAAAAATTAATATTCATTCCACGATTAATTAATCATATAGCTTAATCAGAAATCATGCATATAATGAATCGTTCTGAGCAATAATAATTATTCCTGTAGCATGGACTCAACCATAAAACAAGCATTCAACTATACATGTCATTTTTCATTTAATATAACACATAAAATCATGTATATCAAATTAATTAATTAACCAGTAATTTTAATTTAATAACAATTTAGAACTCTTGCCTACCTCTTATATGTCATTTTGATAGCTCACTAAAAGCCGAAGAAAAACGAGAAGAATTTCGGATGAGAAAATCCGCTCCAATTCCTTTTTTCTTCCCTTCTTCTTCTTCTTCTTCTTCTTCTTCTTCTTCTTCTTCTCCTTCTTCTTCTTCTCCTTCTTCCTCGCTGGCTCAGCATCTCTAAAAAATATTTTTTTTGTATTATTATTAGTAAGATTTTACTAAAATAAGAACTTGCTATACTCTCATCTACAATCTGGATGCTTTCTGCACTTCATCGTTGTATCACTGGGCCTATTAAATATATATTATTACATAACACAAATGAAATATCGTTAAAAAAGCTGAGATAACACAGAATGAGCATTTATTTTTAGAAAGAACAAAGAACAATTTATAATATCATAAAATTCAATTAGCTTGTATATTAATGTGAAAAATACAGTGTCCAATTCATAATATAAGAAGATTGGAGTGATCTGTCAGTAATTATGCCAATATTTTCTTTAATATATATTAGCTATGAAAATAATGCTGCAAAAAATAATTTATTTGAAATTAATTAATTACATGACAGAATAATATATATAATCTGACGACAACGTGGAGTCGTCGTCTTCTTTCTGGCTTCCCTTCCCCGTTCTGGCGTTCTCCTCCCTCTCGGCCGTGAGAGTCCTCCTCCTGTCTCCAGCCCTAAAACCACCGAATTAAGAAGAGAATAGCGTATGGGCAGCAAAGGGATAGCCTACTGGCTGGCCGAGCACCCGGCGATCGTCGGATTCCGGTGGAGCCCCGACACCTCCTGGGGCTCCACCTGGTCCTTCCTCATCTCCTCCATCACCTTGTTCCACGCCGCTGCCCTCACCCTCCACCTACTCCTTCACCTCTCCGGCCGCCGTCGGCCCCTCCCCCTGGGCCCCATCCCCGTCCTCCACTCCCTCGCCATGGCGCTGGCCTCCGCCGCCATCTTCCTCGGCATCCTCCTCTCCTCCGCCGCTGAGATCCGCGACACCCGCTGGTTCTGGAGCCGCACCAAGACTTCAACTCCCCTTCACTGGCTCCTCTGCTTCCCCGTCGGCACCCGCCCCTCCGGCCGCGTCTTCTTCTGGTCCTACGCCTTCTACCTCTCCCGCTTCCTCCACCTCCTCCGGAGCTTCTTCTCCATCCTTCGCCGCCGCCCGAACGCCTCCTTCCGTCTCTTCGCTCACTCCTCTGCCGTCCTCATGTCATTCTTATGGCTCGAATTCTCGCAGAGCGTCCAGGTGCTGGCCATCCTCTCGGTCACGCTCGCGCAGGTCGTCGTCTTCGGTTACCGGTTCTGGGTCGGCCTGGGGCTGCCGGCGGCGCACGGAGCAGGCTTCGTTGTACCCCTTGGATGCCAGCTCGCCGTTCTGAGCTGCAACCTCGTATGCCATTTGGTTGTTCTGCTGCTGCATTACGGCAGGGGAGGGTGTAATGGGATTGGCGCGTCGCTGTTCAATTCGGTGCTCAACGGGGCGCTGCTGCTGATCTTCTTGAACGTTTATGTGCTACAAAGGGGCGTCGGAGAGAAGAACTCCGGCTCCGGCGGCGGCCGGTGGGGAGGGGTGCACGCGAGAAAAGAGAATTGAAGGCATGAATAGTTGAAGAAAATTTTGATTTTTTGAATGATTCTTTGTCGCGGTCATCAAAATGAGAAGAAAAAACCGCGTTTTGTATATAAGAATTGACATAATTTGGTTGCAAATAAATAATATTTGTTGACGATTCGATCATGATTCATCTTCTATTTCCTTCTTTGATATTTGGAACTTGGGGATCTGAGCTGTTTGGATAAAAATTTCAAACTAAAAATTAAGAATGAATGAGAAGAAATAGTGAGAGAATTAAGAGATGGTAATGAAAAAAATTGGAGAGGGGAAGGGACTTCCCTTTAAGACCACCCAAGAAGGTGAGAAGGAGGGTTGAGGTAAGCTGCTGACTATCCCAGGGAAGCTCTGTTGAGAAAAACTAGTCAAACAAAGCTGGAGGGCTACAAGAGAACGATAGGTGAACAGTGCTCTGTAAGTTTGGGAACTTTGAGTCTGAAAATTTAAACCCTCATTTTCACCATAAATGAGAATATTTATAATGAGAAAGTGGTCATTAATAAGGCAGCGGCTAGACAGCATGGGCAATTATAGACCCTACTTATGCTGCTTGACAATCCAGACATTAATGACAAATATTTTTCTTTTGTTCTTATAGCTTGTCTCATTATTGGATAAAATTATAATATAATAAGTGCTTACTGGCTACCTATTTGTTCAACCTCCTTGTTCGATTGTTGGACTCAACCTAAGTCGATCACTCGAACTTGTTTAGAAACGTTGTTCAAGTGACTCTAGGGGGTTAATTCAAACTTGTCTATGTGTCACAGTTGGGTGATGTAGCAATTTTTTCTTTTAACCGAGGCAAAATTTGGAGCTCACATGGAAATAGTTTTCAAAGATTTGAAGAACTGTTAGAAAATACTATTCAATTATTTGTATATATGACAAGTTACGCATCTTATGTATATATAGCACATTAGTAATAAATAGGAAATGGCATCATACAAATTTAGCTGAACACATGCTTTGAAAGCCTTACATGAACATGATGGTGACAACCCAATCGTCATTGGAGCATTTATAACATGAGGGAGCTCGTTGACATTAGTCTCACCTCTAGGCCTATCGATTACTCGTGGCCGGCAACAATCGCTTATGCTCAACATTGGCCAGCCTCTCTAGCTTCATGGGAGATGGGTGACACGGGATATTAACAAGCCTACTTGTACAATCAGCAAGAATAAAGCATTCCTTACACAGAAAGTAGATTTCGTGATAGTAGATTTGTGGTCCCATATAATGCCATACTCGGGAAACCTTCCATGGACTTTCTTTTCACCGTACATGTGCATCAAATTCCTTACACTTGAAAATGAGTTCGCTATTAAAGGAAATCCTAATTGCAAATCACAATGTGCGGTAACTTCATTATTCAAAAGCATATCAATCTATCGGACACTCTCGAAGGAAAAAAATAAGGAGAGAGAAAAAGGACAATCCCTATAGAGTTTGTAATAATTTTTGTACTTGTGCTGTTGATAAAGTGGAGTCCTTCTGTCAATTAAATGTATTTGCATTCTTGAACAATGAACAAAGTTTTGCCATAAGACTCATAACCAAATGACATTTGAGTATATATTTGTCTTTGCCTAAAGACCTGATCATAACATGACTGCACATAATAGAGAAATTAATAGCCAAGCACGACTTAAAAAAGGCATACCTAACAGTGGCGAAAGTATATTTTATTAACTTAAACAAGGTCTACCCTAAATATTCCTACCCTTTACCTCACATAGTTGAATTAAATTGCCCTATAGTGCATGGGGTGCTCCACGACTAGCTTCGTCAATGACTTTTCAACCTATAGCAGTTAAAGATGAGGAAAGGATGATATTTATTACTAATTAAGGAACTTTTTGTTATGCTCTGATATCATTTATGCTAAAAAATGATGACACTACTTATCAAAAGAATGTTAGATAGTGTTTTCTCCACTTAGAAAGGATGAAATCTTAAGGTCTATACTATTTATGTTCTCATCAAATGTAATATTTATGATTCAAATATAGAGATATTGTATGCTTTAGCTTTAGGGAGCTGTGTAATTTCAGTACTTTTCGGGAGGTCACCCATTTTAGTACTACTCTAACTCAAATACGCTTCACTACAGAGTTTCTTATCATTAGTCTCATATTTTTTTCTCAAAAAGTATCATTACTATTTGAGATCATGTTATCTACTTATACAGCTTAAGATCTCTTACTTTTTCAATATAGGATAATTTATTTATGTGCCTCTTTCACCACTTTTTATCTGCCTAGAAGCCTGTTCGGAGTCACATATTGCCTGAATAATTTCTTTCTCTTAGAACATCACCCGGTGGTTACTCCCCACTCTTTTCAACTACGAGCATCAGAGGCCCACTAGCTTTTACCTGATTCTTCCTCAAACTACATCATACTATAGGAGGTAGGCTCTGATACCATATTATAATATCTCATGATTCAAATGTAAAGATATTATTCGCTTTAGCTTTTGGGAACTGCATGACCTGAGTATTTCCTGAGAAATCACCCATCCATGTACTACTCTAACTCAGACATACTTAATTATAAAGTTTTCTATCATTAGTCTCACAATTTTTTCCTAAAAAATATTTTTACTATTTAAAATCATGTTATCTACTTATATAACTTAGGATCCCCATTTTGATGTGAGATAATTCATTCATATTTTATTTTCACCACTTTTTATCAGTCTAGAAGCCTAGTAGGAGCCACACACTTCGTCTTAGTGATTTATTTTTCTTATAACATTACCCAGCAATTACTATCTTCCCTCTTCGACCACGGGCATCACAGGCCCACCAGCTTATACCTAGTTCATATTTGAATCACATCGTATTGTGAGATGTTGACTCTAATACTATATTATAATATCTCGTGATTCAAACATAAAGGTACTGTTCCCTTTGATTTCTGAGAACTGCGTGACTTGAGTACTCTTGGGGGATCATCCATCTCAATACTACTCTACTCAAGCATGCTTAACTATATAATTTTTAATCATTGGCCTCATAATTTTATCTCAAAAGGTGCTCCTACCATTTGAGAGCACATTATCTACTTTATAGCTCAGAATTTTCTCATTTTTTGATGTGAGATAATTTATTCTTGTAGCCCTTTCATCACTTTTAATCGGCCTAAAAACTTACCAGGAGCCGCACTTTGCTTCAGTAATTCTTTTCTCTTAGGACATCACCAGATAATCACTCTCTGCCCTTTTTGGCCACGAGAGTTATATGAAAAGCCTAGCTAAGGCCTCAAAGAAACATTTTAAAGTATTCGAATGTATAAAATAAAGCTAAACCCAAGCAAATGCTTCTTTAAGTCCGCATAAGGCAAGTTCTTGGATTACCTCATATCAAAACAAGGCATTGAGGCCAACCCAAAAAAGATAATTAAAGATCATTTTGTGACATTTCTTCGTGATAAACTTTTGGGAATGTACAACACTAATTATGGGGAAAATAACTGCACTTAGTAAGTTCATTACCAATACAAATAATCTTTGTCTATCATTCATCAATTGTTCATGAGACAAAAAAAACAATGCAATAAAACGAGCAATGTTAGCAAGCATTTCAATCTCTGAAAGAATACCTTAATTCTCCCCCCGTTCAATCCACCAAAGCACAAGGAAAATTTATTCATCATGCTTTGAGTTCCACTAACGTGAACCCATTATAAAAAATTAAATTGTGCTACCAAAAGATCTTGATCATACACGTAGTATATAGTTACACATAAATTAATTTTCTTTTAATTTTTCTTTTAAATACATGAGTAGTACTTATGAAGTAATTTCAATTCCAATCTTATAAAGATAAGTGAAAAGTTTCTAGATTTCATTTTTTATAATAGATGCATGTAAGTATATTGCTCATATTTTTTATCTTTCTTATAATATATTCTAGGTTGATACTACGCTCTTAACCATAAAATTACTGATTTATTTTATTTTGTTCTCAATAAGGTTTTGAGTGGATGAATAAAAATAATTTTGAAAAAATGAGAAAAAAAAAACACAAGAACATGCATAATAATATTGAGGACTTTTGAAATATGTACCACATCTTAAGATCATATGAATTATAAGAGCTCAAAATAATTACAACCATAACTCAAATACAAATTGTAAATCTGCGCTGACTGATTTATTTGTAAATTGAAAAAAATTAATTATCCCAGAATTCAAATTTCCCAAAAATTTAATAATAAGATGTCTGAGCCCGGGTTCGAACCGGGGACCTCTAGTGTGTGAGACTAGCGTGATAACCAACTACACCACCCAGACAAAGCTGATGAGCTAGGGCGTTGTTAATAATCTTCTAACTTATTGATTACGTCCATATACATTTTTTTTGAAATTCTATCGCATTTATAGTAATGACAACAGGTTAGATTTAGGCCTTGTTTAGCATGAGCCCAAAAAAAGGCAAAAAAATATTTTAATAATATTTTAAATTTATTATAAATTTTAATAACTTTATTTCACATCCTACACACCTCCCAATATTAAAATAAATTTCTTTTCCATCAACTCTATAAAATAAATTATTTTCTCTTTCCTTCCCCAAATTCATCCTCCAACCAAACAAGCCCTTAGATCGAGTTTATGAATACCCATACCCGCCCCGCTATATATTATTCATTGCTCATACCTATCTCATACCCATGTTCGCCTCGCCCCGCCCCGCTCCGTTCCATCCTGATTTTACTTTTCATAAACTCGTACCTGCTCTATCCTGCCCTGTTTCTTCTCTGTGGGGAGGGTTCGGTAGAGTTACCCTGACCCACCCCTGTTTTGTGATTTAACTATAAGTTTATTCATGTAAGACATCAAAGACTATTTAATATCAAAAAATAACATCACGTACGTAAGTTAAAATACTATAAGATTTTACATATTAATTTCATGCATAATTAAGTTAAAATAAAATCTTAATTGTATAATAAATTTAAAATTTATATATAAATCTAATTATTTTTTAATTCTGAATATCTATAATAATTTTTCTCATTCTTAAAAAGAATAAATATTTTTTTAAATAATTATAAAATTAAAAAATAACTATTACAACTCTAAATATAAATACTTAAAAATAGTAAACTAAAATTACTATAAAAAGTGAAATATTTTAATTTTCATGGAATGCATCATTCGGCTATCAGATTTTTAAAATGTTTATGTTACATCAAGTCGGATACAGGGCGGAGCGGTATAATTGACTCATACTCGAACTCGCTCCATTTCATGATGGGTGGGGCGGGTTGCGGGTCGCTAGTGAAATTTGAGTACTTATATCCATCCCATTAGGGACAGGGCGGGACAGTTTAATCACGTACGGAATAGATTGCCACCCCTACGCATTTAGGCCGGAGTTAGGGCCAGCACGAAATCTCAAACTGGAAATGAATTCTTTTTATTTTTTTAATCAAAAATTTGAAATGAATTCTCAGCTTGCACAGAATGAGTTATTTAATTTTTAAAAATAATTAAATTATATATACATATATTAAATATATAAATAAATTATATAATCCTGAAGTTAATTATTTATTTTGTGTTATTTTGGAGTTTATATCGAGCGAGCCAATTATGTTTTGAACTCGACTCAAAGTGAAACTTGAGCGTTAAGATATTGGTTTGTATCTCGACTCAAATGATTGACGTTGAACTCAAGTTGAACTTTAAATTTCAAACTATTTTTTACGGTCTAACACGTTAAACCAAAATTCACTACTTAATTGTGTATTAATTATTTATTGAGGACATTTACATCAAAAATAATTTATTTATTGAGGATACAACGTGTTTAACTTACACAATTTATTTTAAGGGCATTTACCTGCATGACTCCTAAAATGCTCTCCTTTATAACAAATTATGCGCGGAATTAATTTAAAAGAAGTGGTTCAATATCATTTTAATGGCAGGTCAAGTTATTTAAAAAAATTATTTTACTTAATATCATAGATGATTTTTAAAAAATTATAAAATTATTATTTAAAAATAATAGCTAAATAACATAATATATTATCAAAATAATATTCAACTAAATGTACTCTTAATAAATTTTATTTACAAAAAACAGACAACTTACACAAATATCAATAAAATAATTAATTTTATATCACATTTAATAATACAAATTTTAATATTAAAATAATATTATTTTAAATTATAATATTAAAATAATTTTATTTTTCCAGCTATTCTCAATTAAAAAAATTTCCCAAAAATTTCCTAGGAAGGGTATATAGTAAATATGTACAATAATAGTTCAGTAGTTTTAAAAAATATGTATAATAATAAATAATAAAAAATAACCATTAAATAATTATACTAAAATTCAAGGTCCCAATGTTAATAATTCAGAATCGCAAACTTGAATGATACTATGTTGTAAACACAGGAACATGAAATGTAATTTACCCTAAATAAAATTACATATTCTTAAAATTAAAAACTCTAATTAGATATTATTTTTTATTTTTTTATAAATAAATTATTAGTAATGGATTTGAGGCAAAGCAGTTATGGGCAAAGTAGAATCGAGCAGGTACGAGTGGTAGAAATGAAGCGGGGCAGAGCGGGCATGGTATGGGCTTTGGGATCGAAGCAGGGTAGGGAAGAAGCACTGATAGAGCGAGTATGAGTAATAGCTAAAAAAAAAAAGTAAAGCTAATAGCCTAGTATAAGTTTTATTTAACTCAACTCAAACCTGTCATATTATCATCTTTAGATATTTGATAGTCCATTCATAAATTATCACACATATCGTGTTCTATCCAAGTTTGAACTGCGGGTGCGGGCCCGTTCACACGTCATATACTCGGTGATTGGCCGCAGAACCGTTACCCTCCGAACATAAAATATTTTTCACCACATTAATTGATTTCCATAACTTTTCCTCTTATGCATTTGAATTTGAATGTGGTTGTGATTTCCACATGTTCTCTAGATTCTTCTAAGTGAATAAAGACCACCATACAATTTGTTTGAATTTTCGATTTATTTTATTTCCCACTGGGATGAATATGATGCTTGGAACTATGAGCTTTCTCTAAATTGTGACTACATATTAATTAATAGTTGACTATACTTCTTAGACTATAAAAATAAATAGGAGCACACAAATCTTTCTAATATTTCATTACTCCATATTCACGCAATTTAAAGTACTAAGAAATTTAAAACTCAATTTTAATTTCAGTTTCGCTCAAAATTATAAGCATCAGCTTCAATAATTTTGACAATTTTGATAATTTTAGTTTTAACAGTTTCGATATAATACCCATAAATTTTGATTTTTGACTCAAAATTCATGTTTTAAAAGATTTTGCTTTAAAAAGGTAAGAGTTTTGGCATAAATAAAACAAAGAAATTTTAGATCAATTTTTTTGAAACTGATATAATTGCCCAGTTTTGACGAAACTTAAGAACAATATGGTTTAAATTTAAAATGATAAAACTTTCTAGAACATGGGACTGATTATCTTTTATTGGCTCACCATTTTTTGTGATTTTTTAAAGTAAACTAAAATAATGAAAGCATTAAAGTGATATTAGTTTAAAAAATAAGAATCTAACATATTGGTTTACGATGTGAAAGAAAGTTAATAATTTTATTTAAATATGTGAAATAAAATAATTTTTTATATTAAAATTTGTATAAAATATAATAAAAATATATTTATTATTATTATTATCTTTTTAAAACTAATATTATTTTGATCCTTATTTTGCTCCATATGTCAACCTGAGAGTTTATTATAATTAGGAAGAGTGATATAAAAAATAATAATTTAATCAAAAACAAAAGAATTTATTAGCACGAGAGTGGCTATATATTCTTTCTTTGGTGGAAGGTTCCAATAATTAATAGAAAAAATCATATAAAAAGGAAGCTATGTATCTTTGAAGAAGACTTCAAGATATTCTCAAGAAATAGAATTAAATATAAGGTTGATCGATTTTATATGTCAAAGCCTACACTGTATTATATTAGAGAAATTATTGCATTTAGATGAATTAACACGTAAAATTTCTAGTGCATGCATGCGCAAGTAAGCCCCACACACGACAAATTGATTGAAAAGCGAAAAAATAAATTATTATCACATCGTTATTCTGTATAGCAATACTTTTCTACTACGCTAGAAGCTACAAAAATATTGAAATATATGCATATGTTGAACTTAAAACAAGCTACAATGGCATTTCACTGCTACGTTAAGGTCATTCTCTTACTGCATAAATATAAGTATTTCATTTCTACGTAGAAAATTTTATAATGTGTAGGAACTTTTTTCTTTTACTTAGGAGATTTTTTCTCTTAATGTAGCATATTAAGCCGTTACATAACTACATACAAAAAACCTCTATATACTTATAGCAAAAAAAACATCCTACGTAGTAATGCAATATCCCGCTAAAAAATTAGTAAAGGAGTTAAATTACTATATAGTATCGGATATATATTCCCCCACTTAATAAGAATGCCCCAACTTACTAATGTAAATGCTCATTTTAATAAATAATGCAATACCCCTACTAATTAATAGAAATGTGATATAAAAATGTCTCTTTGTTTAAAGTGTCCCTGCATAATTGAATAATGTGGCTACTATATGTATATAGTGAAAAGGCACGCTAATATGTTGTTCTATATTTTCGCTACTCATGAGAGTTACCCGTGCATGTGCAGCCACGTGTTTCATCGTTAAGAGTCAACTTGCAACTTTATCTGAATCTGATAACTCTCTCTTATTATAAACAAAAGTTGGGACTAACTTTATAGAAATTAATGTTAGATTTTCGTTATTACACATTGTAAACAACTACACAAGCTATTCCTACAAAGAAAATTTGATTACATATTGGTATTAAGGACCCTAATTAATCTTTAAAATGTTCATTAATTTACATCCAAAGAAAGGTGACTCTACTAAATGTCTCTTTTATCAATTAATCATTATCATAATTTTAGTTAACAGACCAGAAAAACTAAATAATTAGATAACAAAATATTCTGATATCACTTATATTATATTGAAATCTTCAATAATATTAAAGTAAATGAGATTATGGCTATATATACAGGTAGAATTTATGATAAATAGTATTTAGATAAAAATTTTAGGTCGAATTATGTTAATTTAATTTCATTATTTAACAAACATTATAAGTTAATTAATTCATAAAGTTTCCTTGTATCCTTTATTAATATAATATGCTGGGCTTTGTAGACCAAGTGTTCATTTTTGACCACTTGGTCCACAGTGCTCTGCATGTTATAAAGTAGACCAAGGTCCCGTTTGTCTAGGAGTTTAAAATTAACCTGGTTTAATTTTAATCAGGCATATCACATCACACATAAAATTTAATATTAAAAATTAAATTTATTTCACATCCTACACATATTACTAAAATAATAACTAACTTATATCACATTCCTCACATATTCCAACATAATAATTAACTTTATATCACATCTCTCACATATTCCAACATAATAATTAATTTTATTTCACATCATTCATAATTTTCAATAAAAAAATATCTCTATCCAAATTTAATTTTAACCTTCTTAAATTTAACCTTACAAACAAACACCCCCAAGTGTTCATAATTAGCTTCCCTTAAACTTCTCTAATTTTTAATTAACTAAAGGACTCTATAAAGGTATTGTGGTTCTCCAAAGGAATGTTCACAGCTAGCTCTCTTCTTCCTTGTTGTTCTCTCTGTCTTAGGCTAGCAAAATTTATCTGTTTCTTCCACTGAGCCAGCTGCTCAATAGTATTAAACTTCAGCTAGAAAGAGCAGCACTCAGGTGTTGATTATAGCCATGAGGATCTCCAGAAGAGTAGTGCTCACTGCTCTCTTCATGCTCTTTCCCATCATTCTCCCTTCCACAGGTAATTAGTAGCTTTTTTAATCCTCTTTCTTTCTTTCTTTTTTTCTTTCTTTCTTTCATTCTTTCTTTCTTTCTATTCTCTCTTTAGCTAATTAAAAGAGTTCTGTAATACTAGAAAGAAAGGTTTAATATACGTACATGTAATATCATAAAAATATTTAATTATATATAATAAGTTGGTAGCCAATATATTTTATTGATAGTAATAATTAATGTTGGCGTAAAATTTTATCACAGGAGATCATGGAGGACTGAGATTTAGCATTTCACATAGCAAGAGATCTAGCTACTGTCAAAAATAATTAAATGACAAAAACGAAAAGAGTAAGAATGAGAGAAACTTCACACCACAGCATTAAAATAGAGGTATTGTTTATTTCGACTTGGGAGAATGGTGTGATTTGAGTATTTTTTGGTAGATTGCTCATCCCAGTCTACGTACTCTAGTCCAAGCACGCTTAATCATATAATTTTTCATCATTAGCCTCATGATTTTTCTCCAAAATGTCCCTCTATTATTTGAGATCACATTATATACTTATACAGCTCAAGATCTCTCATCTCTTTCTGATGTGGGATAATTCATTTTTGTTCCTCTCTCGCCACTATTTATTAACCTAAAAGTTCACTAAGAGCCACACTTTACTATAGTGATTATTTTCTCTTAAGATATCACCTAGTGATCACTTCCAACTCTTTTCAGCCACAAGCGTCATACACAACGAATGAGTTGATTTGCTTTGAGATCTATAAATAATTAGCAATTACCTAATTCATTTGAGTTCTTACTAGCTCATATAAAGTCTTGCTGCCAAAAGTCGAAGAGATTCAATGAGGGTGTTAGTCGAAGATAAAAAAAAATGTGGTGAAAGTTGTTTGAATGATGTTCTACGGAGACATCTTGTCCATCCATCTAGAGACAATCACCTTCCTTTGTTATTCAACTGTGATTCTTTTGCAAAGATGGCTAGTGTAATATTCTGTGATTCAAATATAGAGATGTTGTCTAGTTTAGTTTTAAAGAACTGCATGACTTAAGTACTTTTAAAAAAATAATCACCTATCTTAATATTATAATTTTATGTTAAATATGCTTAACTATAAAATTTTTCATCATTATCATCAAAGTTTTACCTCAAAAGACACTTGTAACATTTAAAATTACATTATTTACTTGAATATATAACATAAGAAGTCTCATCCTTTTTTAATGTAAGACATTTCAATCCTGTTCCCCTCTCAGCACAGTTTATTAGCTTAAAAGCTTGTTAGCAGCACTTTGCTAGTTCTAGCGATTCTCTTCTTATGGGACATCACACAACAGTCCCTCTTCGATCATAGGCATCACTGATAAAATTGAGCAAGCTCAATATGTAGTGTCAATAAATAAATAAATAAATAAATATATATATATATTATTTGTTACCTCTGGGACCTTCATCACAATAGCTAGCAAATATTTAATCCATTATTTATGTACATTTGATGCTCTCTTTTTTCATAGGTTTATTCATGATCATAAATATGTATTATGTGGTAGGGCTGCTTATTGGACCGGTTCGACCCGGAACCGGTCCGAAACCGGTCCAGTAAGAACCGGTTCGGTCCAGAACCTGTTGAATCGGACCGGTTCTAACCGGTTCCAGGCCGCAGAACCGGTCCGGACTGGTTCTGCGTAAGCAGAACCGGTTATCCGGTTCGGAACCGAACCGGAATTAATTTTTTTTTTTTTTTTTTTTAATAGTTGGGCGCAGCGCCCGCGCGGCGGGGGCGCTGCGCCCCAGCGCTACAGCTGGCAGCATTGATGCTGCCAGCTGCAGCAGATACATTAAAAAAAAATTTTTTTTTTTAAAAAAAACTGAACGGTCGTTTGACCGTTTGCAAATTGCAACGGTCAAATGACCATTTTAAGGTTATTTTGGACTTTATAACAAGTATTGAACTTCTATAAATAATATAATTTTTGTAACGATAATTCTTACAATTTTCATCAATTATTTCTGTTCTTCTGCTCTGTGAAAAAAATCTGCAAATACGTTTTAATGGCTTCCCAACGTCGATTCTCTGGCGGTTCTTCCTCAAGTCGTCGAGGGAATGTAGATCCGAAGTACGTTACAGAACTCGATAGTCTTCCTGCACTCGGTGAGAACTTTGACGAAACTTCTGAACCTGATCTCGTTCTATCTGCGGAACATGATCCTGAGGCAAGTGGAGATGTTGGCACCGGCACTGGCCCGTCAACTCAATCATCAAGTATCTCTAACAAGTCTCGGACGAAACGCAGTAAGGTATGGGAGTTTTTTGATTTACAAATTAAACCGAATAGCAATGCAGAGAGACCTGAATATATCGCTATTTGTAAAATTTGTAAGAATCAATATTCTTACAAACAGGGCGGTACTGATGGTGGGACTAGTACATTTAAGAAGCACCTAGTTAGATTTCATAAGTTTGATAAAAAAATTTGTCAACCTACTATTATAGAGTCAACCCAAATACAACTCAATCCACAAGTGGATCTAGGCCGTGGGCATTTAGGAATGATACAGCACGTCGAGGTTTAGTTCAGTTTGTAATACGAACTGAACAGCCGTTTACTATATGTGAAAAAGAGGAAATTTTTAGAATATATTGTTCAATATTTACAGCCTCAATATACCCGTATTTCTAGGCATACATTTAAAAAAGATTGTATGTCAATGTACGATGAATATAGGAAATTTCTTATCGAACACCTCAGTAATATTAGTTGTAGGGTTAGTT
>JAEMOT010000205.1:438080-448901 GCA_019297695.1 Apostasia ramifera
AATAAAATTTCTTAGAATTTTTTTTTATGTTAATTTTGTCAGAAATATTACAATATATATATATATTTTTTATAAAATGTATAAATAAATATATTTTTTAATTAATTTATCCGATTGACCCGACTCGACCCAATTATCTGGATCCGGACCGGACTCGAACCGGATCCAAGGCCACCTAACCGGTTCCGGACCGGATCCGGAACCGGTTGGAACCGGACCGGTCCGGTCCGGTCCGGTAACCAGCCCTATTATGTGGATATATACAGAAGGTCTGATCAGGAAGGAGAAGTTGATGGCAAAAGATGTGGGGCTGCCTTTGGGTGGGCTGCCCAAATTTCCTTGTTCAGATGATAACTGCAATGATATGTGCTACTCACATTCATTTCAAGGTGGAAGTTGCTGGCTTTATAAATGCACATGTACCTTTAAAAATGGCTGGGGGGATCCTTGTTTTTGAGGGCCCATGCTTTGATATGTGCTATTCCCATGGATATAACAGTGGCAGCTGTTGGAAGGGCAAGTGTGCATGCTCATTCATGAAGATAAAGGAGAAATTACATACATAACATCATACAAATATATATTCTTTTATAATATATATGTATATATATATATATATATTTCATGTGTCATAAGTTCATTAAGTTGTGTTTGCAGTGAAAATATGTATGAGTCAAGAAGTCTCAGAAGTTATATGCATGCTTTGTAAAGTTGTTATTTGCTCTTTAATTTGTCAACTTATATATCTTACTTGATTTACTTATTGTACGTAATTTCCTTCGCGAGCCTGCGAGTTAGAGCGAGAAGATCTTAATTCAAAATTGAAGAACTTAATGTCGGTTGATTCAATTCAGTAGAATTAATTCACTTAATTTTTTTTGTTAATCAATATGCAATTAGATCTAAGGTTAATTACCTGCTTACTTTTCCACTTCTATTAATTGAGTTAAAGTTACTTTTCATAATATTTTTTTTACTCAACAAAGTATTCCTTCTTGTGATGTTTTTTTCTTTAATATCATTGTAATGAATCTCTTTATTGAGAAGAGATTTTTTTTGAAACTTCAAAAAAAAAAGCTCTCTTCTCAATAAAGAATTTAATTACAAATGATAAAAAAAAGATAAGAATTTGATTTTATTAAATTTTCTATGTAAAATCTCTGGCCCCTAAATATACAGAGCAAATTGCATTTGAGTGCTTAAAATTAAGAGAGTATTGTAAATTAATCTTAATTTTTGAAAAACCTAGCTTAATTTTGGTATGTATAGAGAGAGAGAGACAGAGAGGAGGTTGCAGCTAGCTGCTGCGCTGCTCCTCCGCTTCAATGATACGAGAGAGAGAGAGAGGGAAAGAGATAAAGAGGGTAAATAACTCAAGAACTTAAATATTAAAAATTTTATAATTTGAATATGTGTGATATTAAACCCTAATATTAATAGAGACTTAGATGCAATTTATCCTATTTGTTATGTTTGAATTTCTTCTATATTAAATCACTCAATATATATAGTGATTATTGCTTCAAAGTTGGAGCAAGAATCTTCGCAATATATAGACGTGGAATGCCCAGTTGGTTAAAAGTTAGCAAAACATAAGTGAAGTCATCTTTGAAGAATCCCTAACATAAAATTCTGTGATCTCATTGTCTACGATTTTGCCCCAAAAAGCGTCTCTACCATTTGAGATCACGTTATCTACTTATACAACTCAGAATCACCCTCCCTTTCTAATGTGAGACGATTCATTCTTGTGCCCCTCGCACCTCTCATTATTCGATTTAGAAGCCTGCCAGAAGCCGCACTTTGCCTCAGTGATTTCTTTCTCTTAGGACATCATCTGGCGATCACTCCCCACCCTTTTCGACCACGAGCGTCACACCTAATGAACAACCCACCATCCAACTATGAATAGTAGATAAACATAGATTTGTACTTATGAGTACTATGAATATAAAAATAGATATCAACTTAACTACAGCTGCCAACAGCTCTAGTTGAAAAAGCTATCTGTGGTTTGACATCAACGTCCTCTAGGGAAGCACAAAGGTCGAGTTTGGAGGAGAAATTGCGTATCCACTCAAGATAGGAAAATTAATTACAAGAAAATCCATACTAAAATAAGAGAAAACATGGGGTTCAAACTGTAAAAGCGACAGGGAATCAAGAAAAAGAGAAACAGAAACACAGTGCCGATCGATCGCTACTTATATTTCCAGTAACCCGCGGCGGCCGCCGTCTTTCCGCCGACGGCATAGCTCCGGCTCCGTGGGAAGATCAAGCTTCCGCCGATCTTCAGATCGCCAGAAAACTCGTACGGCGCATCCTCGTCGATCCTCACGGCCACCACGCTCTGGCTACGGAGCATGGACCCCTCGGAGGCTGCGGCGGCGGCGGCGGCGGCTCTGATCCGGCTCTGCGACACCGCGCGAACGAGCTCCCGGAAGTCTTCGTCGCCGGAGGAGGGACGGCCTCTGTTGAAGCTGCTGCTCCTGGACATAACGTCGGAGGAGTCGAAGCTCATCGGCGCCGCCGGAACTATGCCGTGCATGCGGGTGGCGCAGCCGATCATGCTTCGCACGTAGAAGTCGCGCGCGCTGCGGAGCGCGCGGCCCGGCGCTCGGGCGCAGCGGCTCAGTCGGTTGCCGATGGTTTTCCGACCGTTTGTCATGATCTCCGCCGATTGGAGGGTGGAAGAAGATGGCAGAAGGAACAAATATGGCGAGCGCTTAGTGGATGGAGAAGACGACGGCGGAATTAGGGTTCGATTTATATGAGAGAGAGGTGATCCTCAGTGTTATTGAAACGTTATATCATTATTTTCTAATAAAAAAAACGTTATATCATTATTTTAAATATATTATCTCTTAATTGATAATTTTATAATATTTTAAAAATTATTTAAAATAATTATTATTTTCTAAATAATATTACTCAGCCATCAATATAATATTAAATCGAATGCTTATTTAATTTTATCAAATCTTTGAAGAGATACTAAAGATCTTGCTTTCTTTTTAAAATTATTTAATTGGTGTATGCTTTTTAACTTTTTTTAATTTTTTTAAACAAATTTAAAATATTAGAGCCCAACTAAAGGGCGAAAATACTTTTTAATTTATTAAAATATTATTTCCTATTTTTAAATACTCAAATTTTGGAGATTTAAAAAAAAAGTTTTTTTAAAATATTATGATATAAATTAGAGCTATTTTTTTATCAAAAATTATATTAGCTGTAAAATAAAATAATTTTTTTATTAAAATATAAATAGAATATAATATAAATTAATTTTTAATATTAAAAATTATGTAAATTGCGAAAGGAATTTATTTTAGAAGGTAATGTAAAGGAAAATTAATTATATATTTTTGAGTTTAGAATGTTAAAGTTTGTGATGTGAAATATAATTAAATTTATTATACAAAAGAAAACTGATTTATTTAATCTTTTTAACTTTAGAGATTAAATTATAAATTTAAAGGTTATTATGAATTGAGCAAAATATAAAAAGAGAATTTTGAATTCACATTTATCTTTACTGGCATGCCATTTTATCTATAAGACTCCGAACAGAAAAAATTATTGTAGCAAGTTTGCTCATATATGTATCATAATATATCTTATACGTAATAATTTTTATCACATATGTATCATAATAGTTCACCAAAATTACTACGTATGAGATATATTATGATACATATATGATAAAATCTGTTATGTATGAGATATTTTATGATACATATGTGATAAAAATTACTACGTATGTCGAGCCGTGATGGTGGGACCCGCATGCAAGTGTTGCACGCCGAATGACAGTCGTAAAATCTACGTGTTAGGCTGTCCAACTGCAATAATTTACCCTACTGACAGCTAGAGAAGAAAATCAAAATTTCATAATTAAAAAATTACCAAAATAGCATTTATCGGCCACGTGTACTATGAGGGGGCGTCGCATAGAAGTGACGGGCCAGGAGTTTCTAGACGGCAGCTGCGGATAACGACGACTGAGCTGGAAAGTTGGAATTTTGAAACCAGTGGGAAAAATTGGAGAAATTCTGTGGTTTGGAAAAGAGATTCCAATTATCAGCAGCTGTCACGCGCGCAATGCAAGAAAAATCCGGCGGGCCCACACAGTGCCCATTGATCTTAACACATCAAAATTTGATTTTTTTTTTTATAATTAGTATAAATATTTTTTATTTAATATAAAAATTATTTTACACTGAATGATTTTTTACAAAATAAAAAATACAAATAATATAAGTATCACAAAAATAAAAATACTATGATAAATAAGTAAGAATATCAGAGTGACCTCAATTAAGATAAACTTAGAAAAAGTCAAATTAGATGATTTAGATATATAAATTGTTGGCTGATAAAAAATTCAGTAAAAAAAAATAAATTATTAGATCTTAACCATGTAAAAAAAAAGGAGAGTCAAGAAAAATAATTTTATATATTTAGAGCTAAAATTAAATTTATTATATGATAAAATATAATGTAAATCAATGAGTCATATAGCTGACTTTATTTAGTGAGATAAATACTTAATTTTTTATTATTATTATATAAATATTATAACAGCCTATTATAAAAAAATTTTATTTAGTATAAGCTTTTTTTGCATGTCATAAATTTTTACTTGATATATAATTATTTTTTTAAATATAATACATATATCAAGCAAAAATGCTTAATTGTTCATAGTTAGACAAGCCTGAGCACACGTCTATTGACTCGAGACCAAAGAGAATAGAGAGCAGTGATTGACAGGCCAGGTGATGTCTATATAATTGAATCAAAATTATCTAGATAAGAAGCAACTCTTAACAAAACATATAAATAAATCATCTCACATCGAAAAGAGAAAAGAATTTCAGAGTTGTATAAGTAAATAATATATTTTAAATAATAAAAGTATCTTTTGGTGCAAAATCATAAGATCAATAATGAAAAATTTCATAATTAAACGCATTGGGTTAAAATAGTAGTAATGCAGGTAACCTTCTAAGAAGTATATATTCAAGTCACATAATTCTCTAAAGCAAAAATATGCATTACTTCTATGAGAAATAATTGTTAGAATAATGTCCATATGATTGAATAAGAATTACCCGGATAAAAGCGGCTCCCAGCAGGCTTATAGGTTTAGGAGCACACGAATAAAATACTCTACATCAACAAGTTTTACAATTGCATAAATAAATAGTATGATTTCAAATATTAATAGGCGCATTTTTTAGAAAAAAATTGATCAATATTAAAAAAAAATTATAGTTAAGTATAGTTGAGTTAAAATAATACTAACATGAATAACCTCTTGAGAAATATTTAAAATCATGTAATTCTATAAAGTTATAGTAAATAATACCGTAATATTTACATTATAAAATGTTACAATTCGTGATCACAATAATTATCGTTCAAATGATGCTCCTCTTTGAATTCAATAAAATTTTGTTAAATTATAGTTTTTTTAAGAATAATATGTGTAATTCTCTTTTTTTATTCTAATTTTTCTTAAAATATTGCAATAAGTTTAGAAAATTATGCCAAATTATTAAGGCTAGCAGTCGTAAAATAATAATAATAATAACATAATACTTTAATATTTATATTGTAAAATGTTACAATTCTTGATTACAATAATTGATATTCAAATGATGCTCCTCTTTGAATTCAATAAAATTTTGTAAAATTATAATTTTTTTTAAAATAATATGTGTAATTCTCTTTTTTTTATTCTAATTTTTCTTAAAATATTACAATAAGTTTAGAAAATTATGCCAAATTATTAAGGCTAGCAGTCGTAAAATAATAATAATAATAATAATTATTATTATTATTATTAAACCTATTGCGTGTCATGCCCTCTCATATCGATGTGATCTTCGCTTGAATAAATCGGCTCATCATTGAAAATTTTACTAATTTTCCTTTGCAGTAAACAACGTGAGAAATGCTGATCAATAAAAAATAGTAATAATTAGATCTTTAAATTTAAAGCTTAATAATACACAATTTTATATTTTTAAAATTATAACATTAAATTCCTGAGTTTTTAATAAATTAACAAATGAATTATTTTTTATTATTTTTTAAATTACCATTATACCCCTCTTTCTCTCTCCTATCAATCCCTATGCGCGCGAGGGACGACCGCAGCATTGGCAGGTTTCACACCCTGCACGAGACAGCTGGCACGGCCGCAGCCAGCAGGGCTCGCGCGCGAGGGACGGTTGCGGCTGTCGGCGGGTCGCGTGCCNCATGCGTGCGAGGGCTGCCGACCGCGGCCGTGCCTGCAGCCTCGCGCGGGACGTTTCACCCGCCGACTTCGCGGCCGTTCCTCGCGCGCGTAGGGATCGGTTAGAGCGAGAAAGAATAAAAAAAGGATATTTTGATAATTTATCAAAAACTCAAAAACACCTTTGTTATAATTTAAAAAATATATAAATTTATGTGTTATTAAATCTTAAACTCATGAACTCAGATGTAATTATCCAAAAAAAATTATAAAATTAAACTTTTTTTTAAAACTGGTTAGAATCTAAAAATGTGGTGGCCCATTACAGAGTTTTACTTAGGTCAACCGTTGAAAACAGCGCAGCATTTAAAACTATGGGAGCTTTCATTGACTTAAGGGACCTATGATGTAATGTCGTAAGAATTTAAATCTTTTACAGCAGTTAACGATCATCCTAAAATACACTTAGGCCTTTTCTGTTTCGAAATTTTTTTTTAATTCAATACAAATTTTAATTATAAAAATCAATTTTATTACACATCTAACACAAATATAAAACTCAGAGTCAACTTTATTTCACATCTTATGCACTTTTTAATATTAAAATAACATTTTTTGATATTAAAATTTAAAATAATTTTTTTTTATTTAAAAAAAAGCTTGAATCAAATAAGACCTTAAAATGTTATATTGTTATATATACAATAGCTATTACTTGTCTTTTATAACGGCTCTTTGTAAATAATTTTTTTTTTATGCTAGTATAAGTCAGATAATCATAACTCTTATAATTTATTAGAATATACGTACAAATATTATTTGATATTTAAAAGTTTATCGTGTTAATGTATAGCTGATATTCATTATGAATGTGCAATATCAACTAATTATAAATTGAGTCAACTTAAGCTTCCAAGATTTTTTTTTTATTAGTTTTTACAGTGTTTAATTAAGAGGTTACAAGATCTGTTCGCTTCTGTCATGTCTCAATATACGTGTAGCGTTATTGTATGATTATGATCCGTTACATTGGCCTAGGTTTTTTAGTAGAATACGAGTGTTTAACTTCACCCTCATATATCAGAGTCGGCCTCCAAAATTTAATTCACATAATATATGCAGCTTTAGAAAGAAAAAAAATATTTGCATTGATATGTTGTTCTAAGGCTCTGTTTGGTTGAAGGCTATTTTGGCTATGATCATGGCCAAAATAGCCTCTAACTATTTTATTAAATAATTTTTTTATTTTTCATCCTCAATACATAAATTTTAATATAAAAAAATTTATTTTATATTATATCTATACAATTTTTAACACATTATACTTAATTTTTTATTATTATTAATTTTAATAAAATGGTTGGAAGCCATTGTGGCGCCTCCAACCAAACAGGGCCTAAGGGTGAATGTTGGGCGAAAGATCTATAATTACACTATGTTCGGAACGATAATTTACTTGATCAAGTTCAAGTCGAACTTAATAAATTTAATTATGAGCTATATTTACAAAAAGTAAGAGTAAATTATATTTGGCCCCGTGAGGTCGAAAAGACATTGTAATTTAGTTTTAATCTTTTAAAAATTTTAATTTAGATTTTTGAGGTTATAAACATATTATATTTTTGATCTTCTTTCACAATTTCATCATTTTCACTTATTTTTTTAATATAAAATATTAAATTTAATTTTTTTTACTAAATTTAATTATTTACAAATTTAACTGACCATTATACACGTCTATTCTCTCATTTTTAAAAAATTTAACAAAAATTTAAAATTTAAATTTTCTCATATTTGCTTTCTCTAAAAAAATTAAAATTAAAAATATTAATATTAATATTTTAAAATTATATTTAAAAAAATAAAATTAACAAATGAGAATAATCTAGTAGCATACTAATAATAAAGTAGTAATTATGGCTTAATCAAGACCAAAATTATAGAAATTTTGTAACCTTGGACTAAAATTTTAATTTTTTAAAAATTAAAATCAATTTTCAATGGACTTTCAACCTCAGAGGAGTGGGTGCAATTTACCCTAAAAATAATATAATTTATTTATATAAAATTAAATTTATTATTTTTATAAATAAAATGTTAGACGTAATGTTCAAAATATGTGGGCAACTTGATGGTCATGACTTTAGTTTAAAATCCAATAAGACTACTTAAATTTTTTCTTTTTTTTAATGCCATGCTAATCACATCGAGCAAGCTCCAACTCGAAATACTTCCAAGCTCGAATTAAACTGTAAATTAACGAGCTAAGTTTGAACTGTATCTTACTCATGGCCAGCAACCCGTCATATGCGTAACGATGAGAAAATATTATTTCGTATGATTTACTCATCATTTTATTTTTTTTGATATATTTTTATCTTGCATAAGTTTTTTTTAGAATTTTTGTATTTTTATGAAGGCAAAAATGATCATACAAAATAAGAAATAGACATACAAAGCTAGCATCATCTTTGATAAAATTAAGTTTTTGACTTAACTTATGAACTTGGCCAGAATCTAATTCGAACCCGACTCGACTTAATCAAATATGAGTCTAGCTTATACGGCTATGGGTTGTACACCGGTCGACTGAATTTGACTTGTCTAAGAGGAGTCGGGATGAGCTAGCAATTCAACTCAATTATGACCTGTTTATCAAAATTAATAAATTTTTTATTTTTTTAAGTATTAATCTTAATATTAATAATTAGATGTATATTACATTAATGTAAAAAATATTAAATTTATTAAATTTTGATACTTAAAAATTATAATAAATGGGTTAAGAGTCAGGCAAGGTAACTCATTAATTCAATGAATTAAGCGTGAGTCTTAATGCTTGTCCCGCTTAATAAACTGGTAGAGTTCAAGTTAACTCGAACCCAACTCGCTAACTTGGTTTGCCAACCCTATTTGATACGATCATTTTTATACTTTATATATATATATATATATGTTTTATTTTGTATAGATTGTTTTAGTATATATGGACATTTTACTTTAGTGTGTGTATATATATAGAACATAAAAAGTTTGTACAAAATAAAAAATATGCAAAACTATAAGATAATGTAGGATTAATTTTGAATAAAAGAAAAAAATATTTTATTTTATATATTTAATGTGAAAAAAATTTAAATATTAAAAAAAGTGTAAGATGTGAAATAAAATTAATTCTAATATTTGTATTTGTGTTAGATATGAAATAAAATTGATTTTTATAGTGTTAGGCTAAAAAAAAGCTTGAATCAAATGAGACAATGTGTGTGACACTGCTCATGGGACTTGTTCACCTACACAGCATACTAGGATTGGATACCGAACAACTAAACTATTACAACGCCTGAAGCCAATATTTTTTGCAGGTATGGAGACTTCCTAGCTTGTTTTTGTCGTAGAAAAAAGAGGTGGTTTATACTTTCATTCATTTATGCGGCTTCTCTCTTTCTCTCTGTTAACACGTGGTTCCTGCGCTGCATCCTGGCCGAACACGTGGCGCCTGACAGGCCTGTACTTGATTGATTATTGACTGACTCAGCTTCAGGTTTTGCAGGACTCTTGACCCAGGTCAAACATCGGGCACGAGGGTTCAACCTACCATCGTCCACGACGACCCAGGATTAAACTTCGTAACTTCGGGCACGAGGGTACGAGGTAACGCCTCACAATCAACTTCACCTAACCCCGCCGCTCTCCGTACGGGCGCTCTTTCCAAACGGAGGTACCAGCATTTAAAGCCATCATCCTCCTCGTACAGCTGCGGACCTCTCCGGTGACAGACAAGCGGCGCTCAGAGCTCATCCATCACCTTTCCTCCGGGAAACCAGGGTGGAGCTATGCACGTCAACGGCTATAAAAACCACTGAACAGTCCTCCAGACAGAGAGATATACACAGAGAGACATACACAGAGAGATATACACAGAGAGATATACAGGACAAGAGGAGAAAAAAGGATATACATACAGACAAACAAAACTCTCAGAGGGAGAGGATTTTTCTCATTGTATCAGGACCCCAACTGAGGAGCTCCTTTCTTCTTCTTCTTCTTTTTCTTCTTCAACTCTTCTCAAAGCATTGTATAGCCTTCAGGGCTAGGCCTTTTTACCATTAGTGAAATTTCTTCGCTGACCAACCGGTGGACGTAGGAGATTTCCTCCCTGAACCACCTTAAATCTCTGTGTGCTTTTCTGGTTGCTTCGGACTAAATCTTCTCCCTGAGCCTCTATTAACAGGCTCACCACCTCCTTTGCACGCCGCCGTCTCCCGGAACTCTCTTTCTTTGGTGTTTCTTGGGATCCCCATATCCTACATCAACATTTTCTGGTGCTTTCATTGAGACCTGGAAAGATGGTGGCTAGAACGCGCAAAACCCTCTGTCCGGGAGAACCCTCTGTCCGGGCGCCGGACGATGGAGCCTCAACTTCCACTTCCCGGCGACGCGCCGGATCTGCTTCCTCCTCCCGAGGCACCCGTGTTTCAGAGCTCCAGGGGATGCTCGCAAACCTCACCGACATGGTCACCGGCCTCACGGCGCAGCAGGCCGTCATCCTCAGGCAAACTCAGCCGGTCTGT
>JAEMOT010000206.1:3049-32491 GCA_019297695.1 Apostasia ramifera
CCATCAACCTACCTACGGAAAACCAGGGTGAAGCTACACACGCCAACGACTATAAAAACCGCTGAACAGTCCCAGCCAAAAAAAAGACCTAAGAGATACACAGAAGGAGGACATAGAAGAGATTATTCATTGTATCAGGGCCCCAACGGGGGAGCTCCTGACCTTCTCCGTTCTTCTTCTTCTTCTTCTTCTTCTTCTTCTTCTTGTTCTTCTTTTTTTCCTCCTAAAAAACACTGTATAAGCCCTGTCTCAGGGCCACCTTTTTCTTATTAGTGAAATTCCTTCGCTGACCGCCCGGTGGACGTAGGGAATCTCCTCCCTGAACCACCTTAAATCTCTGTGTGCTTTTCTGGTTGTTTTGGACAGAGTCTTCTCCCTGAGCCTCCATTAACCGGTTCACCTCCCCTTGCGCGCCGCCGTCTCCCGGAACTCTCTCTCTTCGGTGTTTCCTGGGACCCCCACATCCTACGTCAACAGGAGGAAAGTTTGAAAATGTATAAGGCCAACATCACTCTCTCGCTTCATACTGTCTTGTGATAAAAAATGATAATATTGTGAGATAATATATAGTTAATAAGTGATGAAATATAAGAAAAAATGAAATGAGATGGGTAAAGATGTTCCTTCCCTCTCATAAAGCTGTGCCATCTGAAGGTGTCTGTGTGTCCTCAAGTGAGAACTCCGTTATCAATGAAGGGCTAAGATGATGAGTTGTTTTGCATGAGGGCATCAAAATGTTAATGTAGAAATCAAACCACAGTTTCATAGTGTATAGATTCGTATCAGAGTGTTGAGCAAGCTACAAAGGAGAGAGAAAAATAGGGGAGCTTTGTGATTTATGTGGTTCGGAGTGAAGCTCCTACATCCACGGGCCTGGCCACATGCATAAAGATGGATCCATTGTGAAATGGGGATTTGAACGGAATTACAAAGCTTAAATATAAGGGTATGTCTTGAAAAGGATCTAAAAAATGAGAAAGGACTAGAAATGATGAACGGGGAAAAGGTGTGCCTTAGAAAGTAATTTTTCATGTTTCGGGTGTTGAGATGAGAGGGGCCTGGAGGTAATTTTCGCCTCATTTGCATGGCCATGAGTTTTACCTCGTGGCTCGTGGTTGTTGCGGGGAGGCACAATGCCTTTTAGAGAGAACCATTAGGCACGGCTCGTCGATGGATGGTGACGTTGCGGGCCACCAGCAGGAGAGCTGCTGGTGGAGTTGCTACTGGCAGAAAAGGTACGAGGGTTATAGGTGGAGTGAGGCTGTCATTGGTCGCTAGAAGAGCCTATGCTTGCCTTAGAAGGGTTGCCGAAGGGCGATAACACTGGCCTGGAGAGATCGACGACGACTGCTGGCCACTTGAAATGCTGCCGTGAAGCTTTTCATGGCCACTGTTAGTGTTGCGTTGCGGCAAGAGGGAGGCTCAGATGGGAATTACCATGTGTGGAGAAGTCTCCTTCGAGCAGCGGTGCCGTCTCGGTGGGAGCGCTGACGAAAGGTGACATTGGAGGTTGTTAATAGAGAGATTGTGGATCTCTCTTATCTTTAACAATAGCGTGCGCCTTTGGAAGGTGGCGTTGCTATCCGCCGGTAGGGTGGTTATTGCTTTTGAATAATGTGGACATGGCCGTTGACGAGGTCGTAGGCTTTGGTGAGGCCAATCATAAGAGGATGCGTGAGGGAGAGATAAAGTTTAGAGAGAGAGAGAGAGTAATTGAGATTAAGAGATGGAAGGAGCTGGCTGAGCTCCATCAATGATTGCAAGCTTCTAGGCCTTTTTCTTGGCTTAACATCAAAGAGGGAGATGGTGAGCAAGCCAAGGGAGAAGAGGAGAAAATGTCACTCAACAATGGCTCCGTAGGAGGCTTTATGGATTAGATAGGGTGGAGAGAGGAGTAGAGGAAAATCAGGGGAGATGGGTTTCCCTCTCCTCTCCTTGTGTTACTAGTAACAACAGAGCGGTTAGGAGGGACAAAGGCCTGGGGAGGTGACACCAATATCAAGCTTTGTCTTGGGAAGTAATAGAAAAATTGCAAGCTAGGCCTTTTACTTTTATTTTAATTCTATTGTGGTCTTGTACACATGCATGACTATGATTGTATGGAGAAATTCATGTTGTTGTAGATTATAAAAAGATCTTTTAAAAATTGGGACCAATTTGCAATGTCATTTTGACCTATAGTTGACCCATAGGTTTGGATGAAATTTACTTTTTTTTGGTTATTTAGTTATAGTTGACTTATAGAACATGTTGCGATACTATATTAACATGTGATACTTTTTTGCGTCTTATTTAATTTTGAAATTTCATTTTTATTGATTATATCATTTTTAGGATATTATAAATTTTAACACATTTCTTTTTTTAATTGTCTTTTTTATTCATAATTATTTGGATGTATTGCTTACAGTTATAAAATCTCTCTTTATTTTCTCAATAAAGGTAAGTCAATTTTATGTATCTAATAAAAATAAATTTATATAGTCAACCCTACTTAGTGGGATAAAGTCTTGATTATTATTGTTGTTATAATAAAAAATATATATTTAAAAATTACAAAAAAAGTTAGTTTTTTTTATATAATAGATTTTTTTATTGTTTCTCATATTAGTTTTATGTATATATGTTTATAGTTATTTATACATATAAACAAGTCCTCCAATTATTGAATGATACCTTTATAGAGGAATCGTTTGATAATTTACTGTCATGTTATTCAATTGTTGTCTATTCTTATAATTATATAAGATTAATGCATTATTAACTACTTTTTGGTAATAGTGCTTAATGAAAATTAGCAGAGTACAATCAATAGAAGTCACAATGGTAAACTCGGTTGTTGAATATGTCAAATCGTTGATTTGCAGGAAGAGATGAGGATTGTTCTCTATTTTCACTGCTTTTCTAAAGTAGGTTGGGGTGGCGAACTTCCCAAGTTAAACTTAGAGAGAGCAGTCCCTCAACTTTTGCTTGTCGTTTGGCATAGAAGGTACGTTGCTTCTATTTTATCATATGTGTGCTTAGAGAATGAATGATTTGTGTTCTGTTACATCTTGACTCAAACTTGACTGGAGTCAGTGTGAACACATTAATGTAATCACAAAGAAGGGCGACAATGACTCTCTTTTGTTTATCATTTAAACTAAAAATAATTTACGATATGAGGAGCCTTCCACTTCAATTGGTAGATGTAGCACTTCCTCGTTAGCAACAAGGAGTCTTCACGAGGATCTAGGTTTCCTACATGGAACTATGCCTCAATCTTGTAGCAACTTCGAGCGTATTTGGGATTTGAGTATATTGTCCCCTTGCCTGACAAAGTAGAAAACATCATCGACATGTGGGTAGGGGAGACAACCAAGTGGAATATATACATTGTCCTATATCCAAGGATGTTGTAGTTGTAGGGCGTATCCACCACCAAGAAGCTGATCATCTTTGAGGTATATTATTGCTCGTTGCACAAGGTAACCATGAGGAAGATCGTGCCAAAGTGACAGACAAGGTTATTAGTCAATCCTGAAATAGTCATGGCGGGCGGACGAGATGCGCCTTTATAACCTTCATTTGGGTGAAGGTCATGTTGAACGTGATATTTATCGTGCTTTCAATGTCATGAAGAACTTGGTAGATGTTGATGTTTTTGATGATTGTTGAGTTGATGTTTGGATCATAGTAGTTCCCCTCTGGTAGTTTGTGGAGTCAAAGAAGATTGGAATGACTTCACTTGATAGGAATCGGGGAGTTGGGTGATTGCTATATTCTTAGAATGAGAAGAGGAGACTTCAGCATGGTAAGGCAGCTGAGCGACTCTTGGATCAATCTTGCGGATGGTGCCTATTGTAGTGATATTATATTGTACGTAGGTGTTGATGCTTCAAATGACCTTGAACTACCTCTTTAGTTGGCAGAGCATGCGGTTTTGTTGCATTAGTATAGGCGTCCTGCCAAAACCAGTGGTTCTCCTTGGTTCATTAGTGATCGGCCATCATCTTGAAGTGACGGCATTGGTTTCCAAGCAAAGGCGGTAGTTTGTAGAGCCTTCTTTACTACATGACCCTAAAGATTTTAAAGTTAATGATATTATTGCTACCGGCAATGTTGACACAATTGCCAAGTGTCATTAGAAATGAGATATGTCATCGACCTATAAACATCTCATCAAAAAATTGGAGATCGTCATCATCGTTTGCAATGGATTGTAATCTTCGAGTTCCATTACAAAAGTCAAATGGTAAAGGATAATGACTGAGCTTCCTAGTGTCTACAAGAACCCTATGTGTGTCTACTTTGGCGACATCTCTTGTAATGATGAGCGGGTCTCCAAATATATTGTCTTCCTTAGGTAGATGAGCTATAGAGAAGATAATGTCAGGAGTATCAAATGTTAGAGATTGAATGACATTTACCTTGCCGATAAGTCTAGGGGAATTCGTTATTGTTTTTCCACTATTACTTGGATCGAAGTCGAAGGTTCTTAAAATAGCCTTCTTTCTAAACCTTTTTTACTACAAAGGCGTTATTTGAGTCGAAGCCTCTTAGCGTATTTTGTTGGGGTCTAAAACGTTGGCAGGCCACCTTTTCAATTTTAAACACTAATCTCCTATTTCTATACCATATATAGGTAGAGCAACAAAATCTCACCCCTTACTCACCACCATAGATTAGGAATCTTGAGATCTTAGAGCATTTGGCTTCAAATAAATTCAATGGAGGAGGAGAAAGTGAAGGGTGGGCCAAAGTTGGGCCAAGTTTGGCTCAAATTAGAAACGTGGATGAATCAAGTCAAGACGAGAGCCCCACCCAAAAGGCCTTGTTTGGCAAATGCCTAAAATTGGGCAAAAAATATAATAATAATATTTTTAATTTATTATAAATTTTAATGACACATTCAACACAAATTCCAACCTTAAAAATCAACTTTATTTCACATCCAATACAAATTCCAACCTTAAAATCAACCTTATTTCACATCCTACATACCTCTTAATATTAAAATAAATTTCTTTTTCATTAACTCTATAAAATAAAATATTTTCTTTTTCCTTACCCAAATTTATCCTCCAACCAAACAAGTAGTCGAATTACACCCAATGGGCATTCTCTAACAAAATAAAAAAGAGAATATGTAACACCTATATAATATAAAATGTTCAAAAAAAATACATAAATAAGATAGGACGAAGTCGTCCCTAGGCCAAATGAATTGTCGTCGTCGGGGTCGGAGTCGAGACTGCACTGCATCATGCATGTTATAGATTTCTGTAAGGGTCATGTCTGTGCCATTTAAATGTAATTGTTGCTTTAGAGTTTGTTTGTTACTATTTTTATGATTTTACTCTCGATATGTTTATCTTCGTTGGCAAAGATGAATACCAAAGGGTTTTTAAGGCGTATGGTTTATGCTACTTTGCTTGTTTGGTTGGAGGATAAATTTAGGTAAGGAAAGAGAAAATATTTTATTTTATAGAGTTGATGGGAAATAAATTTATTTTAATATTGGGAGGTGTGTAGGATGTGAAATAAAGTTGATATTAAGGTTAGAATTTGTGTTGGATGTGAAATAAAGTTGATTTTTAAGGTTGAAATTTGTGTTCGATGTGAAATAAAGTTATTAAAATTTATAATAAATTAAAAATATTATTATTATATTTTTTTGCCCAATTTTTGACATTTGCCAAACAAGGCCAGTGACTTATTTTTGATTTAAATATTATTACAGGCAACCAACTTTGACAAGGTTAAAGTTAACCTTGGATGAAGATATTTTTTATTGAGTTATATATAATGTGAAATAACGTTAGTTATTATGTCAAAACGTGTGACGGATGTCATATAAGTTAGTTATTAGTTTAGTATGTGTGTAGATTCGAAATAAAGTTATTTTTTTAAAATGTGTATGATGAGAAATATAGTTAAATTTTAATATTAAAATTTATGTGTGATATGACTTATCAGGTTAAAATTATGCCTAACTAAACAAACACATTGTTTTTGAGGTTAACTTTAGCCTAGGCAAAATTAACCTTATAGGTCATTACACATAAATTTTAACAATAATATTTTAAATGCTACACAAATTTCAACATAAAATAAACTTTATTTTACATTTTATATAAAATTCAAAATATAAAATCAATTTTATTCCACGTCCAACATAACTCACAAAATATAATTAGTGTTTTTTTTTATAATTTTTAATAAATCTCAAAATAAAATATCACATCAGAAATTATCTTTTACCCTGTCCCACCGTTAATGGTATCGTCAAGCTTAGCTAGAGTTATCTAGAGGGAGTGATGAACACAGTATTGTATTATGCTCGTACCAGTAGGAATTCACGAGGCATTGAAATTATATAACTTGGTTCACTTAATATATAGGAAACGGAAGGACTGGTACTTGTATGAACCCATTGTTGATATTTTGTCAAATGAGGAGGTAGAGGCTCTTGATGCAAGGGAAGAGCGAAATGCTCGGTGAGTGAACTGCTGCTCTCTTCATTACATGACCGCATTTAGATTTTAGAAATAGTTATTTGAATAGAAGACAAACATACACTATGGATTACATGAACTTATACTATGTATGAAATGTAATATTTATTTGGACACAACTTTTGCATCTGATTAACTGACGCAGTTTGAAGAAAAAGCTGGATGAGAAGGAAGACGGCTTTCAGGCATGAGGGAATGACAAGTGATCTACTCATCAGAAACCGCATCAACTTATTTATAAGAGTTTTAACCATTATATATGGATAAACAAAGTTGACATTGTTTTGAACCAATGGCCATTGCCTCCATCTTGATGTTCCTTGAACATTGTTTCATCCGAATGTCTTCTTTTTTATGATTTGTGTTGTCAAGAATTTTTTTTGCATGCTTCATATTTGCAGTTCGTTTGTGCAGTTAATTGTTTTAGCATCTGCTGTGCATGAGATGAATTCATGCTTGAGTTGTAAAAAGGTCGTGTACATTATCGTGATGAGATTTGTGCCAAGAACTAATGGTAAGTGTGATTACTGAGACCCCTTCTCCTTCTTTCAGCATCAATTGCGCATTGCTTTTAAAAATTCATGCTTGAGCCTATCATTATTAACTTAGCTCAACTGTGGTCTTAATCAGCAATAAATAATACATCTGTAGACATATATGCATGCTATATCACGCAATTTTTGTTGGAAAAAGGATGTGCTTTTCGCCATTGTTTTTTATGACATCTCAAAGAAATATTAGTTATTGTTATGTTATTTGTACTCTTATTTTAGTTTAATATTATGGAATGCCAACTTTAAAATACATTTGGTGAAAGAGTAGTGCTTTATAGTTTCAATAAATCATCCCAATCAACTAAGATTTTTTACAAAAGACTAATTCATATTAGCTATTTTTTTTGTTGGATTTAAAATTTAAGGTCAAGCATTTCTCTTGTTAAAGTATATCTAATCCTTTTTGATGTTTAGGTTTTTTTTTAGATGTCCTTAGTTCTCACCTAATTTTGAAACCGGCTTTCTATCACAAAAAAAAAAAAAAAAAATGAAAACCGCGTTACTTCATGTAGCTTCTTTCATTTTTATCCCAGGAATTTTAAAATATTTATGTTTTGTAAAAATAATTATGAATTTAATTTTGTTATAATTTAAAATAATGTTCACAACTGATCCACCGAATAATTTTGTTGACATGTGGATTTAACATTGCATCACGATTGTATGCATGGCATCTAAGACTCTTAGTTTATTTTGTGTATTTAGTGTATGATATTGATATTATTGGGTTTGATATTGAGGATATTAGGCTTCTCATTTGCTTTATGATGTTTACTTTAATGCTTTTTCAAGAATTTAAAATTTTGATCACAATGATAATTTTGTAAGGGCATATCGGTCATGATGTTTGGTCTCATTTGTGTTAACTGTTATTTTACTAAATTCTACTAAAGGAAGACTGATATATTAACATTTTTTTTAATTCTATTTCAATTGCAGTACTGTTATCTCCTCCAATAAATAGAGATTAGCATGTTCCGGTTAGCTTTAACCAGTTAGCCGGTTTCCAACGATCTAACTAATCAAGAATTAACATGTTATAGTTTATTTTAACTTATAACCTGCAGCCACTGACTCAACTTGCCTATAAACACCCTATCGAGGATTCCTTCGGGGGATATGAAGCAAGTAGTGTGTAAAGACATTTGTATTTTTTTTTTCTTGAGTTTACTCTTGTAATGGTCTAAAGAGTAACTTTTAAATAATCGTGAAAACATTTTTTTAGTTCTCAAGTAATCTCTAAATTATTTTATATCTAGTGTACTCTCTCTATCTGATTCTTAACTTTTCTGTGCTCATAATTTTAATAGGAAATTTTGCATGCTGCTAATTCTCAAAACATTAATCTATTACATCAAAAAATATAATAAATTAAATTTAAACTAACATTGGGTTGTGTTTCAATTTAATTTTTTGGTCATTTTGTAAGACAATTGTTGGGAGGAATTTATGTTTGATGTTTTGGCATACATGTCAGCGATAGCAGAGGAGATAGAGGCATTGGGGTCCACTCCATGCTTGAGGGCGAAATGGCATCTAAAGGAAAGGGAAGAAAAGGTGAAGGTGTTGAGTCTCACAAGGATGCCACAACGACAAAGAAGAAAGGGTTCATTTATTTGGATGGAATGACTCTTCTATTCTATCATTATTTTTTATAGAATAGTTATTTTCATATTTATTTTGGTAACATAGCCATTCTATAAAAAAATTTTATTCCATATTTCATGAAATAATCATTTAAAAGAAATAGCTATTTATTGTGGGCTAAAAATAGTATTTTAAAGTTACTCTTATTTATATACATAAGTATACACATAGGTATAAATATATATATATATATACACATTCTTATATATAATATGTATATATGCATATATTTATATAAATTATAATTATTTAATTTAATTATTTGTTTAGAATCAAATTTAATAATTAATAATAATATGAAATTTTGTATAGTTATATTTATAGCTATTTTAGCAACTTTCTTTTCTATTTACTTTTTTTTCGATATTCTATTTTATCTACTGTCATTTTATTCTCTTTGGAATGATAATTTCATTTTCATAGAATGATAATTTTATTCCAACTTGATTTCATTCCATTGAAATACATGTACTAGAAAAAAAGGGACTTAGGGAGAGAGCTTCAACAGGCGGGATGATAGTTATTACAGCAGTAAACGAGTTGAGTTCGAGTTAGCTAACCTTATTTTTGAGTTTTAGCTTTTTAAGTTTGATAAGAGTCAATTACAATCATCTGACTTCGAGTTTATTCAAGCTAAGTGATCGGTGTTGTGTAATAGGCAAAAATGTATTTCAAATATTAAAATTATTATAGCACATAATACTATTATACTTAAAAATATACATAAATTGTTAACACCTAGATTCAGCATTGTACACGTGACATCTAAGGCTTTCAAACTCTTCATCGTCGTGCACAATGTTTTATTCATCGCCAATGATGTTTGACTAATGATATTATTTTTGCAGAAATCTCCTATCATCGGATATGATATTTGGCCACCCACAGCTTTCAGTAATATCGGCCACGAGGTTTGTTAATTCACAGGTTGATGGAGATTGCCACGTCAGCACAATTTCCACTAAGTTGCAGATTCCCTCCAATCACAGATCAAGCACCCGCGTGCCCTTCCCACTATTGATGGTCTTCTTGGAGCTAGCAATTGTGGGGCCAACAGTATGGAGCTAATGGTTGTAATATTTCGGCTTGAAAACCAGCTGAACTCCACTACAACTCGTCTATGAATACCTCTGGGCGGAGCTAGACTCACAATCATCGAAGACAGACACACTGAGCTTGTATTCTTTCTTATTTTGTATTGGTCCTCTAACCAAACGTTTTTAAGCATTAGTGAAATATTTTGTTCTGACTCTCTAGTAGACGTAGAGGAAGATATCTCTGAACTACCTTACATCTTTGTATGCTTTTCTGGATGATTCTTGGCTTTTCTTTGAGCTAGCGTTCTGGGCTAGAAACATTGTGTGCCATTAATTCTCAGGACTCCCATCTTTCTCAAAGCTTTTTGTTCTTGAGGTTTGGTCTTGCATGCTCAGCACCTCCCGCTAGGATAGATTTTGATAATTATTGTGAGTTGCACGATAATTATGGGTTTAGCTTCCTCCCGGACCCGATTAAAAATAAGTTTAGCTTCTGGTTTATGGTCGAACCGATCGGACCGGTTGACCCTGTTGAACCGGTAATACGATTATATCATGATTCGAGCATAACAAAATTTATTTATAACATAAATTTTAAAAAGAAACACAATATATATTTTACAGAAATGAAATATTAGTCTAAGCAGTAATACAAAACATACTAAACAGTAATAAAATATAAAGAAAAAACTAACACAATCATATTTTTGATTCTTCATACCTTTCAAAAAAATGACATAATGATAGTTTTTCAAAAAGATTTAAAACATAACATTTCAACATTCAAAATATTTAAAAATCCATAAAATCACCCCCCTCATGTTCACGGCTATCATAGTTGTCAGTGCTTAAAGTATCCATTCTATCATCACTAAATGATGAAAAATCTAGTCCTTCACATCCTTCAAATTCAACGACGTTGTCAGCACAATTTGAATCATCACCAAAGTTATCACATTCGCCATCTAACAATGAAAATAACAACAAAACTTTTTGGTTAATCATATTACAAATATTGGAAAATGGAAACATGAAATTTGTGAAGTGAATAACAATATAAATTAAAATTATAAGCAACCTCTTCTTGTTTGGTCTGCATAATTTGTCATTTCTTCAAATTCTTCATTGCTAATCTCACCCTGAGCCTCTTTTTCAATAATCCAACAGTCTATTTTATCAAGGCAATGATAATCAATCGCATCAAATGATTTTTTTTTATCATAGAGCCTAGCATTGATGTGAAATAACAATAACAATGTTAAGAAAATTACAAAAGAAATAAAAATAGAAAATATCCAATAATTAAGTAATTAAAAGATTAAAATGCAAACCTATTTTTTAGGCGAAGGTTATAATGTACATAGACTAAATCATTTAATCTCTCATGCTCCAACTTATTTATCTTATCAGTGTGAATTCTTTCAAATACACTCCAATTTCTTTCACAATCAGAAGAAGAGGCAGTTTGGCTTAATAAACGAATTGCCAAACTTTGTAAGTTAGGAGCATCATTCCCAAATAACCTCCACCACTCATCTGCATATTAATATTATTAGCTTTAACATCAATTTGTATAAATATAATACATAATGAATATAAAAAAATAATATCACTTACCGGGTCTAGTTGTCTTGCAACTGGTTAAGGCTAGTTGACGACCAAAGCCTTTTTCACGTTCTCAAAACATTCTTGTTTCATCTACTAATTTTGTTTTTTCACGAAAACCTTTTGTTTCTATAACTTCAAGAAGACCATTCATGACTTCTGGCTTCCTACAGAAGTTTTGTTGATCATATTGAAATGCAGGATTGAGCCAATATGCTGCAGCATGTATATCTTTTCTCAACAACTTGTCTCATCTTTCCTTAATAATATTGGTATATGGCCTGTATAAACCTTTTCTTTTTCGAAATAATTCCTTAATTCCTCTTCTAGCTCTGTGCATCCCATCATAAACATAACCCAGCGCAGGTCTTTCATCAGAATAAAAAATTCTTAATAATTTGAGCAAAGGCTCAACAATCTTTATAATCACTAAGCAATCATTCCAAAACTTCTTATCTAAAGTAATCTCCTTGACTTCTTTTCCTTTTTTAGTCTTCGAACCACTCCATATATTAAATTCTTTGCTAGTTACCATAGCTTGTAAATCACGATGGTGATCATAAATACTATTCAAAGCAATGAATGTAGTAGCAAATCGAGTTGCACCTGACCTCAATATTTCTGTCCAATTTGATCTTTGTCGTAACCATCCCAAAGTCCACTTATGATTATAAACAAACACAGTAATTGATGAAGCACGATCAGCTAAATTCTCCACATGTGACATACAAGCTATGTATTTTAATATCAAATTTAAGCAATGAGCCGCACATGGGGACCAACTAATAGTTTGATACTTCTCACAAATTAATTTACCTGCAGCCTTGTAATTGCTCCCATTATCTATTACTATGTGTTCAACATTGTTCACCCCAATAATCTCTATAATTTCAACAAATAAGTTGCAAAGAGTTTGCGCATCTGTAACGAAATGAGAAGCATCTATTGACTTTATGAAACAAATATCTTTAGGAGAATACACAAGAAAATTAATTAGTGATCTTGATGCATTATCTTTCCATCCATCTCCTATTATGGTACAACCAGTTTCAGCCCAAGTACTTCAATAAGAATCAACTAATAATTTAACTTCATTCTTCATATCATGCAATAGAGTTCCTCGTAGTGAATGGTAGGAAGACTCTTTATATTCATAGCCTATGGATGCTATAGCATCTATCATCGGTTGATAATAAATAAAATTTGCAAAGTTAAACGACACACAACGTTTAAATAAACATCTAGCAATGCTCATGTCTGTGTCATGCCATTTTTCTTTACTTTGTAAAGCAGCCTTAATTGTTGGTTGGCTTGTAGTTGTGTGGTTTGCTCCACTACCACTTGTAGCATATATATCACTGTTGAAAGCTCCTTTTCTCTTTTTTAGTAGCTGATCAATACCTCTAACTTTGGAGAAACAAACTTTTTTATTGTAATTTTCACCTTCACCATCATATTCATTATGTTGTCCAAACTCTTCTTCATAATTTGCTATTTTTTCTTGTTTTTGTTGTTCAACTTTTCTCAAACTTTCTTCTAATTTTAACCGAACATCTTCAGTCACTTTCTTACACATTTCTACATCACCTTTTCTTCTAGCGAGGTGTAATTTAACCCTGTGAATGCCACCACCTTTGAAGATCTTTTGAGAAAAATCACATTTAAGCCATTTTTCCCATCATTGCTTCTTATATCTGTAACATACTTTCAAGATATATCGCTTCTTTGCCGAATAGAAGCTGAAGGTTGAGAAATGTCTATTGAATCTTCAGTTGATGGAACTGATGAAGGACTGGAGATTGACATTTTAATTTTCAATTTCTGCATGTATTAATCAAGAAAATATAATCATTATTCTACATGTATTAACCAAGAAAAATAGCATTTGAATCCCCTATACTCTTGTACACACACATTCATAATAGAAAAGAACAACATACTAATATAACTCTTATACTAACAAGAGCAAGACAAGATGAAAATCATCATTTTTAACAACAACAACAGCAACATTAATAGAAGAGCTAACATTCAAAAACTAATTAGCTATTGCATACGTGCATGCACATAACAAAACCTTAAATCCTCTTCTATGGAAATTGCACCTATGGATACAAACTACAGCAAAAAACTATATATAGATTGTATAATCTGCATCCCACATAAACTAAACACACACATAATCTGTCAGAAAAGGGAAAGATGAGCGATGAGATGACATGATCGACTGATAAGCCACGGTAATTCCTCAAAGCTCACATCTCAAAATCACCTTGATCATCAAAGGCAGATAAACATCATGAACCTGAAAATACTCAAATAGTAGATTTGCATAAAGCTTACATTTTTCATACCTGATATTTCCTCTTTTGATGATCTTGTGATTGGTGGACAGCCTCCCGAGCGTCTACGCCTCTGCCCGTCCTCTTCGCCGGAATCTTGAAGATCACCGCACCTCCAGCCCTTCGCAGCTCCGCCTCCGGCCCTTCGCAACTCCGCCTCCGGCCCTTCGCAGATCCGCCTCCGGCCCTTCGGGTAATCGGGCCTTCACAGCTCCGCCTCCGGCCCTTCACAGCTCCGCCTCCGGCCCTCCGCTCGATGGCTCCGCCTCCGACCCTCCGCTCCCTCACGGCTCGATGGCTCCGCCCGATTAGGGTTTGAACAGCGAGCACCGGATGCACAATGGGAATGGGATCAGCGATGACAGCGACTCAGACTTTAGTTTTACATTTTAATTTTATGAGGCGGAGCGACTGAACCGCGGTTTTCACGGTTCCGTCGGTTCGAGCGGTTTTTCCGGTTCACACCAGTTTAACCTGGTTCAAACTCGATTCCGGGTTTATTGGAAAACCAGACCGGGCTACCAACCGGTTCCCGGTCAAAACGGTTGAAACGGCCGGTCCGGTCCGGTTTTTACACCATTGCTCTTAAGGCCCTGCTTGATAAACTAGCTGACCAGGGCAAGTTAGAAGAATTCTTGTTCATGACTCGTGCCCCTGAGCTTGGCTGGAGGGAAAGGTCCCACAAAGGTGCCTCAGGGATTGCAGCGTAGACTTCCACGGGTGCCCCTGGTTTGGATCCTCCAAGCAGACATATGCCATGATCGCTAGAACCATCAACGCAATCTTCAGTGTTGATCCTACTGCTGCTCGCCGCCAAATCGTCGAAGTTGGCGGCGTATCCCAACAAGTCTTTACTTCTGTCCCTCTTACCTTCGCCAAAGAAGATCTCCCTCGCAGTGATAATTTTACAATGACCTCATAGTGGTCACTACTCGAATCACCGACTCTGATGTTCGGTAAGTTCTCATTGACTCTGGAAGCATAGCAGACATCCTATTTGAGTCAGCCTTTCTTCAGATGAGCTTCAAGAAGACAGACCTCCTTCATAAAGGCCTTACTCTTCTGGGCTTTTCTGGAGAGAGGGTCCAACCCCTTGGCTTCATCTCACTACCCGTGGCTTTTTATGACAACAATGGCTATGTCATGAATATGATAAATTTTGTGGTCATTAGAGCCAAGCCCGGCTACAACGCTATCCTGGGAAGGAGTACTCTGAATTTCTTCAAGATGGTGATTTCTACGCTACACCTTAGTGTTAAGGTCCCCACTCTTAATGGCATTGTCACCATTAAGGGGGACTCAAGATAGGCTCTCCGATGTTTCTAAATTGCCACTCAGCTTATAGTTGACCAATTGGATCCCAGAGGGACTTAGCCTATCATTCCTTAAGAGGGGGTCATTAATGTAACTCTAGGGGAAGAAGATTCTTTCAAACTTGTATTTATATCATCTTCTATGAATAACAAGTAGCAGGCAGAGATTACTACTTTGCTTTCTAAGTATATTGATATTTTTGCATAGTCTCCTGAAGACATAGTAGGTATTGACAGGATTATTAGTGAGCATTACTTAAATATATTTGCTGATGCAACTTCTGTAAAGTAAAAGAAAAGAGTCATGGTAGGAGAGAAATACCATACCATTGAAGAAGAAGTAGATAAATTATTAAATGCCAAATACATCAGAGAAGCTAAATACCCATAGTGGCTTACAAACATAGTGATTATGAAAAATCCCAAAGGAAAATGGAGAATATGTGTAGATTTTCATGCACTTAATAAGCCTGCCCAAAGGATTAATATCCTCTGCCGCATATTAATTTTATGGTGGATAGCACTGCTGGGTTCTATGTGATGAGCTTTCTAGATAATTTCTCTGGATATCATCAAATAAAAATAGCTGAAGGTGATGAAAAGAGTGTTTTCATTATTGACTACAAAACCTTCTGCTATGATGTCATGCCTTTTGGTTTAAAGAATGCTGGCGCAACTTATCAGCATATGATTGATGCTGTATTGAAAGACCAAAGGGGAAGAAATCTTGAAGCCTATGTATGGGGGATCATCTAGCCAATCTCAGGGAGATGTTTGACACTCTCTGCAGGTATAAGCTTAAACTTAACCTTGTTAAATGTACTTTTAGTACTATTTTGAGTAAGTTCTTGGGGTATCTAATATCAGCCCGAAGTATCGAAGCTAACCCTAACAAGATCTCAGCGATACTTAACATGTCATCTTCAAAATCAGTAAAGTAGATTGAAAGATTAGGAAGTCGAGTCACTAATCGGGGAAGATTCATCTTTAAGATTGGTGATCGATGTTTGCCATTCTTTCAATATTTGTGTAATAGCAAGAAGGTACAGTGGATATCTTAATGTGAAGTGGCCTTTGTACAATTAAAGAAATAATTTACAACTACACCAATTCTAACAGCTCGAGAAGTGGGGGATATCTTATCTTTATGCCTTAGAGATTTTGATACAGTAATATTTGCAGTTTTGATCAGAGAGAATAAGGGGATTCAATATCTAGTATTCTATGTCATTCATGTGCTATTAGAGACTGAAACTTGATATCTTATGCTAGAGAAGCTGGCCTTTGTTTTTCTTGTGCCTGCTAGGAAGCTGTGACCATACTTTCAAATTTACACCATTTAAGTTATCACTAATCAATCACTTCTTAAGATATTACACACTCTTGAGTTCTCAAAGAGATTACTGAAGTGGTCCATTGAACTTGGAAAATTCGATATTTAATATGCTGCAAGACAACTATCAAGGTACAAGCCCTAGCTAATTTTGTGACAGAACTCGCTACCTCAGAACCTGTGCCAACAGAAAAGAAAGTTGTGCCTTGGTCTTTACACGTTGATAGTGCTTCTAGGCCATAATATCAAAGAGTAGGCATTCTCTTGACTAGCATAGCCGGTTTTGCCTTATATTAATTTGTAACTCTTCGATTTAAGGTCGCTAATAATCAGGCTGAATATGAAGCTCTCATTGCCAGTTTAGAGTTTGCTCGTGGATTGGGTGCACAACATATTCAAGTCTTTAGTGACTTACAACTGATAGTTAATCAGGTCAATTGCATGCATGAGACAAGAGATGATATTTTAAAGAAGTACTTGATCAAGGTTCATCTCTTAAATCTCTCAATTCATGAATTTCTCTTTATCTCATGTTGCTAGAGAAGAAAACTAAATGACTGATCATCTTAAAAAGAAGAGATTTCATGATTTTCATCAGCATTAAAGATTTGACAAGCCAAGTTATGAGATACAATGTGCTGACCAAATATCATGCTAGATGGATAAAATTATTAACTATTTAAAGAATGGTGTCCAGCCTAACAATCGAATGGAGGTAAGGTAACTAAGACTTGAATGCACTAAGTATGTCCTCATCAATGATCAGTTGTACAGAAAATCATATGCTAGACCCCTCACGAAGTGCTTGAGATCGGAGGGTGCAACAAAGGTCATGAAATATATTTATCAGGGAGAATGCGGAACTCATGCTCTTGAACGAAGTTTGATTATGCGCATTTTTTGTCAAGGATTTTTTTGGCCTAATATTTGTTAGTTCACTTGCACACCCAAATAGGGTGTGAATTAAGTATAATTAAAATTTTAATTAAAAATTTTAAGTACTTTTAAAGCTGATTATTTTTATGAGACTTTTATTATTATTATTATTATTATTATTATTAATTTTTGAGCGAAGACATTTAATTAAGCTTTTGAAGTAAGAACAATTGAGTAATTTTAAAATAGTACTGGTAAAAGAATAAGTAAAAATAATATATATATATATATATAATTTAAATTTATTAATATATAAGATGTGAAGTGTGTGAATATAAGTTTTTTTTTAAATAATAATATATATATTTAATGGGTGTTAAAGAATTAATTGATTAGCTGAAGCTCGGAAGCCTGGAAGCCTAGAAGCAAATCCTTTAGGGCTTGTTTGACAGTGGATTCAGACTCAAAATAAATAGAATCGGATTCAAAGTTTGAAGCGGTTTTAGATAAATAAAGCAGTTTCAAATTTAAATTTTATTTGGATGAAAAGTAGCTTGAAACTAGTTTTGAATCTACTTTAATTTATTTTTGTTTGGATAAATATTAGTTTAGAAACCACTTCATCTCACAATAAAATCTCAAAAATAATAAAAATATATAAATTTTATAATAAAAGTAAATAAAAAAATATTTATTCAAAATTTTATAATTTATTTGAAAATTATTATTAATTTAAAATTCTCACGAGGATATATATTAAATTTTGAGATATTTAAGGGATGTGGTTATAAGTCAAAAGTGATTTGTCATTATTTTTTAAAATTTGAATTTATCAGATTTAATTATCTCTTAATTTTAGCCTTGAGAAAAATACCAAATTTATCTCCAAATATATTTTTCTAAAAATCTGAGAAAAAAGAAGAAACGATTGCGAGTCTGAAACCATCTTTTCGATGGTTTCGACTTCGTGGCCTTGAAGCCGTTTTACGCTTATAAAACAGATTTAAATTTATGGAATGAATCAGAATTATTTGGCTAATTAATTTTATTAAATTATTTTCGTCCTGCTTAAAATCGCTTGAAGCCCTCAATTAAATAGGCCCTTAATGTAATATGGATATACTGTTCTAAAAAAAAATCTAATATGGATAATTATGACAGTCTGTGTACGTCTGTCAGATGCGTGTAGCGTGCGACGCTTCGGAGAGCTCCCGGACGCCACGTGGTGGTCCGGTGTGTCTCTCTAGATTCTTCGCTCGCTCGATACGAATTGAAAACTCGAAGCCGGAGGGACACGCCAAACTCAAGTCGGCAGGCAGAGCAGAGAAGAGCTCGAATGCAGTTTCGATTGGGGAGATCTATCGAACCAAGGATCTCCCTCCCTCTCAAAACGAAGACCACGCGGTGAAGGCCGCCCCATTCCCATCACGCGCTGTGCACGTGCGGCACGTTCTCCATCTCCTCATCCTCCTCCCCTGTCCGGTGCTCTGCTTTTGTCTATATAACTGACCACGTGAATACTTCAGTTTTCTACAATCTCAGGAATACTTCAGTTTTCCTCTGCCTATCCAATCCTTCTTCGATCTTGTTATAGATCTGATTTTTGGGAGTGAATAGCCATGGCAGCGGCGACCTGCATCGATATCCTGCTGGCAGTCATCCTACCTCCTCTGGGTGTCTTCCTCAGGTTTGGCTGCAAGGTACTAAATAGAAATTTTATCTTCCTTCCTCTTGGTTTGTATTTCCTATCTCTTTCGTATCGATGCTTTTTTTTTAATGAAAATTAAAATGAGAGCTAATAATATGGATGGGTTGCGTTTCAGTCGGAGTTCTGGATTTGCTTGCTTCTCACTATACTGGGATACTTACCCGGAATCATCTACGCCGTCTACGTCCTCACAAAATAGGTGTTTCTCTTTGGATATATATAAATATATATATATATAGTATAGAAAAAATACTTGTGAGATGTTAGTTGGTTTCTTATCCTTTTAAGAAATTAATGAAAACCTTATGAAATGATAATAATTAATCTATTGAAATTGCTCTAGCTGGAAGGGGAAGCCTGGTGAAGTTGGTTCCTGCTGCTAATTGTCTGACGTTGGTTGGATGGCTCGCTGACTTCCTCCCTCTGGGACAGCTTATGTTCTGATGTGTGAGGATTGTTTGTTCTGCTGGTGTTTTGTGTTTTTTTGTCCACTTGCCATGTGCTACCTGTGTTTATGAAGTTACTTTTTATTTTTATTTTTTGTCCCTCCGGTTCTTTTTATACATTATTTTTTTTTTTCAAAATAATTAAGTACATAAAAACTTCATATTATCATAATTATGTACATTACACTCATTTTTAAAAAATTATACTGCAGCTTTAGAAAAAATGTGGGGGTGTAATTTTTAGGTTTGACGTGTAATTTTTAAAAAAAAATATTTGATATATAAATATAATGACATGAAGTGTTATGTATATAAATATTTTTTTCGTGTGGATATTGTAATTGATGTTTATGATTTTCTCTTTGGCTTACATGATTTGCGTTATATGATTGGCTTATTTTTTTTATTATTTATTCTTTGGAGGAGTTTCTGGTTTAATTTACTTGAAATTCTTTTAATTGCAGTGCTTAAACTGCTTTCTCTTTCTTTTTATTCTGTTTGATTGGAGGTCAGGTCAGGACTAAAATGACCCTCAATAATTTTCAATTATTTTGAACTTTTTTAATTATTTGATATAACATGAAAGGAATCAAGCTCCTTGGAATTTGAACCTATGACATCTCTTAGATAAAGTTCTTCAAACTTTGAGCTTTAATACAGAAAATTTAGTGAAGATTGTTCAACTAAACTTTAAATAACTTTTTATATGGGCTGATAATCACTAGTTAATCGATCAACTTGGTTGTTTAAGACTTCTAGTCAACAAACTTAGCTGACAAACCACTTTCACATATTTTATCCAGTCTTCATATTTCTCGCTCAATCATAAGACACCCAAGTTGATTGACCAAAAGGTTTAAAACACCTATTTCACTCCGGTCAATCCAATTCATTTCAAATCGACTCCAACTCGAATCTAATCACTTCTTAATATGAATCTAGTGCTCAGCACCTGCTTCGTCTAGTGTTATACAATCATTTAAGTTGGTTTTATAATGCAGAGCTAGATCACTAGCGCCAGTGATTTCGTTATAATCTACGATCTCGAGTGTAGATTATAATAAGTTATTATTTTGTATATAATTATTTTTATTTTCTGTACATTTTATTTAGGTTGTTTATTGAGTCAAATATTGAGTTATGTTGGTGGGAATGCCCACTTATGAGTCTTGTACATATTTTATTTTCAGTTCAAGTCAGTTAAAGTTGGAAAAATTCAATTGGAATCAAATCAAGTTTGATTTGAGCCTAATTTGAATTTTTTATGAGTTAATTGAGTTATTTGAGACAAGGACCTACTGGTAAAAGGGAAGAAAATATTCAATTAATTAGCAATTCTCCTTTAAAATCCCTAAATGGCTGCCTCTGTGATCGGGAAGGGCATCAGCGGTTTCAGCATCCATGGCCGCCTATGGCTGGGATTGCTCACTCGGCCTCGATCCACGTCACCGACTCCGCCGGATTCGTCGGTTTTCTTCGTCGGCCACGCGCCCCACGCAAGCAACTGCCGGCCACGATCTTCGTCACCAACCGCCGGCCATGCGTCGTGTGCAGGCAACGCAATCCGCCCTCCCTCTTCCACCTTTTACTTCCACTATAAATAGAGATGTGTATCAGCTGGGAAGAGGGGTTGATGAGAAGATACTATTCCACTTTCAGAGAGCTGTGAAAGAAAAGATTTCTTCACTATTTTGCCGGACCAGCAGGGAGCTACGCGTCGGTACTTTCGGAGGCATGGCAGGGGGCTACAGCTTCTATTTCAAAGGCTTGAGATTTCACTAATTTAGGGCATCTTGATATTTTCTTGCACCTTTCCCTTTCATAATTTTTTTAGGTTGTGATTGTGTTTTCATCTTGATGAAATGATTAGTATTTTCATTTTCATGTTGATGCTTTGAAATGTTACAGCCTCCGTATTCCATAGAAATTTCCTTAATTTCATGCTCCATTTCATCATGCCATGGAAATATAATTTCGGTTGACTCCTTGCTTGATATTTGTTAGTATTTCCAAGTTTAAATAATGAAATTCATGTGTTATTTGCCAAAATGCTGAAAGTGAAATTTCTGCGTTTAAACTTGAATTGCATTTCTTGCTCTGAGTTGAATCGGTATAGCTCTTGCTTGGTGAAGATTTATATATTAAATGACTCAATTAACTACCATGTGCAAAGTACTTCAAAATAATATACATATGAGTTAAATTCTTTCTGAAATTTGATCATTTATCTTATTTGCTATAGTTTTTTGAATTTGCTCGAATTGAAGATTAATCATCAAAGTTATTTCATGACACTTATATGAACATACAAATATTTATATTTAATATAATTTGAAATGCTTAGTTTAATCTTCTCTTCACTTGCATTTAATAATTTAATATATTAAAAAAAAAAACTTAGGTGCTAACTTAATAATAGTAGCGCGAAGATCATCTTAAATTGATCTCCACGCTGCATCATTTTAATAAGATCAACCCTAAAACATACCAAAAATAAAAATCTTCATCTTGACACTTCAATTTTAATTCTCGATTCAATCTCTTCACTTCATCATCATCATAATCAATATGGATTAAGTCATTCCTACTCGATCCTCTGGCTCTTGTCTTTGAATTTATTCACGCATTCTTAATAAATTATTAGTACCAAACCAACTCAAAACACATTTATCAAATATCAGAATCGATAAACAAAAGGGGAGAGCTAACATAATTTTTCATGTGTATCTCAATACCTATTACCTTTAGTTTCCTTTAATTCTTAGAGAACTTTGGCACCAGTTTGACATCTATTCATTTACATCACACTCAATAAAAGCAAGCTCACCCTATCCTTTTTTTTTTTGATCCACACATTAGAAAAAAGCTCTCAAGATGTACTGCTTGTTGAGTTCCTACAGTCAACACTACCTCAATATTATACCCACATAACTCACAGTCCGTATCAGTTGGAAAATACTTGAACTATTTTAGAGTCAGTTCCTTCAACATATCCATTAATTCTTCTTCTACTCTTTCTATGGTTGAAGAAGACAGGACTTCATCTAAACTTGGCCTCTCTTTCGAGGAGGCAAGAAGTTATGTAGTTTTATCCCTGATTCCGGCATCGCATATCTGTGGGATGAAGGCGGCGACTTTCATCTGGACATTTAATAGTGATTCATCTTCTCATCTCTACTGCAATAGCTAGCAAGTTCTTTACTTTATTTTTGCTGCTGCTTTGCTGACGATTAATCCAAATAAAAAAACTTAATTAAATGAAAACAAAATAAGAATTGAATAAAATCAAAGAAGTAAAATTCAAGAAAAGAACCACCGACTACTTCAGCTATTCAAACGCTTGCACCCCTCACATGATTCAATCTCATTGATTATGGCATGCATGAAAATGACGCATGTCATGATCAGGAAGGTTGATGTAAACATAAGAAAACCCCTTCATTCTTAGCTGCATACATGGCAAGCTTTATTATAAAAAATGAAGAAACATCTTTGAGAGCTATATTTGATAAGATAGATCTTTGACAAGGTCCTCAACTTAAAATCTTTTTCCATATCTTCTACATAAGTCTTCATCTACTGCATGCTTAAGACAACTTCTTCATATATCTAACGATCAATCCCTCAAAGAATAATTGCAGCTCCCTTAAATGCTAAATGAAAGAAGGAAATGAACAGTACAGTTTACATTCATTGTACAAACCTTACAGAACTACTTGTAACTCTAAATAGCACCAAACTCGATGAACTTGAGACCTAACCTAATACCTTCAACTAGCACATAAACACTATACTTTGAAGATTTAGTGCATCTTTAAGCAGCCAACACTTGAGACGGGAATTGTTTCCACTTGGGTTTTTGTAATACCAAAAATTTTGGGTTCCATGTCATTTTCAATCTCTTATTTCTCCTTACTGAAGGCTCTCACAGAATTTTGTCTTACTGATCGACATTGACAAAAAGCTGCGTTAATAGTAATTGAATTGGCATCATCTGAATACTAAATAGTTTACCTTAAACTATGGTCACATGTTTCAAGTTGACAAACATTTAAAAACTATGGTGATTCTGTGTCATCGTTTTGAATCACTTCTTGATAAGTTTAAAAAAAAATGGGAAGTTGGAAGAATTTAAGTAAGCTATGCGAATTGCCAACTTAATTTGAGACGATGATTACTAAAAACTGTAAGATGTTTTTCCATAGAAAAAAACTGAGATTGAACCACATGGCTGCATGACACATGAAAACCTCAATTCAATCATACCAGCCAGGAGCATGTTTTAGGATGCTTATCCTTTGTGCCAGAAGCTACCCTGAGAACCATTTAATCATGTCTTAAAGTAAAAGGATATGTTTGTGCATAAAGGTGAAGTTCTAATCAATGAAGTTCTATAAGGTTGTAATTGATAAATGTAGTAAAAAATTATGATCATTTTACAGAGAACCTGAACCTTGAGGTGCTGGTCAACAGAAACTAAACTAATTTTTCATATTTATTCGCTCCAAGACACTAGAAACAAAAAATAATGACAGAAAGCTTCCTCCAGAGTAGATAACTTGGGCTTCTTCTTTAAACAAACAAAAATGGCTACAAGCCAAAAAGTTGAATATTTTCTAAAGTGAAGCAAGGCACTTACATGACAAACTCCATCAAAAAGAGTCCACGTCTTCACTTTTGAGATCCTTCAATATGGATTTGACCTGATCCCGCATGAGCTCTATCCGCTTCAAGTGCACCTCCAGCTCCAGTATCTGCTGATTTCTCCACTTTTCATCAGTCGTCAAACTTTGAGGTAAACTACCAATGCCCAGATGCAGAAGATCCAACCCAAGAAGACTCCCTCCATCGATCCAGGAGCAAATACCTGGCCCAGCAATGACAGTCTGGACGAGCTCCTTGATCAGAGGCGTCAGGCACCTCTTCACCGTCTCCTCTACTACGCTCTGAGTTGGATCGTCAGAAGGGTGGGCCGGTGGTGCAGCTACTGGTACCTCCACAGCAGCACCATTGTCGGAAGCTGCAGCTGCGTCGGTGGCAACCTCCTTGTCGGCCGTGCTCCTCGTCAGTAGCCTCCGTGCTGATCTGGAGATGCTCCTGTCATAGTTCAGAAAGCTATCAGCTGCCTCAGCGCTATGGTCAAGTTTAGAAAGTGCGGGTGCCATGGTTGTGAATTCATCACCGTCGCTGTCGTGGGTGCTCTTGATGCTGGCACTCCAGATCCTGCGGGAGATCTCAAAAGTGGCCTGCTGGTGGGCGCTCTTGAAGGCGAAATCCTTGCCGGAAACCATACGGCTAACGACATTGCGGTACTTCTTCTTAAGGCGGCGGAGCTTCTCAATAAGCTGGTTCTTGTTGAAATCTAGCCGGAGATTTCCCTTCATCTGCTCGTAGAAGGGGCCCGTATCATACTGGTGGGATGCGTGGGTGGTCCCCCGATGCGTGGTGAACTCCAGGAACCCTTGCAGAATGGTGATCTCGTCCTCGTCCGTCCACAGCCGATGAAACATCCGCCGGGAGTCTTCCACCACCGCCGCTGACACGATTCGCGTAGCAAGGGCAACAGGAACCGTCGTGATCGAACCGTTTTGCTGGGTGCTGACGGAGTTATGGTTTAGGCTAGGCGTAGGGTTGTTTACCGAGATAGGGGCCGAAGAGGAAAATTCTTCTATAGGTGGCGGCCGCGTAAGCGGCGCCGACGACTCTTCTTCGTCGTCACAATCCATGTCGCTGTAGTCGAGTTCATCGTCGTCATCGAAGGCATCAACTGCCAGCTTTTTTTCCCCCGCCTGTGCCATTGCTAGCTGATTGCTGCTGCACCTCTCAAGTCGTCTTGACCGTCTGCCAAGATGCTATCTTTTTCGTTCCCTAGGGCTCTCCGCGCGGCTCTGGTCGTGAATTGGAGTTAGGGTTTTGAGTTTTGACTGCAGCCTGCCGCCATGCCGGATTTGGTAGTTGGATTTTTTTTTTTGGAAAATACACCCAAGTCTCTAAGTTTAATCCTTAATATCGCACAGATCTATATTTTTAAAATTATAACATCGATCTCTGAATTTTATTAAATTATCAAATAAATTTTTTCTTTATTTTTTTATAATTAATTTTTTTAAAAATTACTATTAAGGTGGCCTCTCTCTGTCCTCCTGATCCCGCTTGCGCGCAGGCAGGCGGCCGCCGGCGGGTCGCGCGACCGCGGCCCGCTCGCGTGTGCTGGATCTGGAGGAGAGAGAGAAAGGCAGGAGTAAAACAGTAATTTTAAAATTTTTAATTATAAAAAATAGAAAAAAAATCTATTTGATAATTTATTAAAATTCAAGAACCTCGATGTTATAATTTTAAAAATATAAATCTGTGTGATATTAAGCGTTAAACTCAGAGACCTGGACGTAATTTAGCCTTTTTTTTTGGTTAATTTCATTGGAAATTTATTAATTTATTTTGATCATGTGGTGGGAAATTTATTGCCGTACGAACTCCGGGAAATTTATATTCTAGAAAATTTTTCGAAGGAATTGTATAGAACCACACCAATTACACTAGCTATACTTTGATTTTTCTTTTTTTGATAGTTAGGAACCATTCAAATCTTGTAGAAGGACCTCTTTTGATAAATATAGTCGCACACTATTTAGTCTTCCATCACCACAAAAAATTTTGAAAATTATTTTTTCAGGGAACATGTACCAATTGGAGTAGAGATACTTATGTGGGATAGATATCAAGCAAAAGGTTATCACAAACCTAATTAGTATATGCTTTAGATTGGATAATTCATTTAATGACTCAACAAAGAGTTGCAAAAATTTACGTCTTAACTCTTACTACTTGCTATAAAAGAAATAGTCACACTACTTAGACATAAATAAAAATTTTAATTTATTCTTCTTTTTTGGTGATGATGACAGGACTTCAAAGATTACATTATCCTGCTTTGGATCACCTAAGCTCTTTAATAGCCCTTTGACTTCACTCCGATAAAATCTCCTCTCAACAAAATCAATTACAAGGAGATTCTTCTAAAGATGCCTTTGCATATCATTGTCCAAAATAGGCTTTACCTTTGGTAGCTTGATAATAGACTAATGTAATCCTTTCTTCACAACTACTTGTAGGTCTATGTGACCACTCACTTATAATCATAAAAAATTCTCATTTTTTATAAGCACATATTCAATTTAGGAAATATTTTCTTAGTGAATAAATGAACTTGTAACTTTTTTGAAGATGATCTCTACAAAGCTAGGTGTCACTTTTCGAAGAAATTGCCTTTAAAAAATTCCTCAAACAAAGTTTACCAAATTTTAATCGCATCAGCGTTTCACTTAGCCAAGGATTTGCTTCTCAACAGAAGTCAATCCCTAGTCTCTTCCAAATTTAGTTAGTGGCCCTTCTTTGATCAAAGATGCCAAAGCTCAACATAATCCTTGGACTTGGCACCCAATGAAATATTTTAATTTTTGATGAAATCTTCAAAGAAAGCTTCTTTCGGTAATGAACTTCTTTGATGATGATCTCATTGATCTGATCCTTGACATCCTCCTTATTCTTATAAGAATGGACCCCCAACACAGTTCTCACACAGCAGCCTCTTGTTGGGTTTAAGCAAGTGGCACCTAATATTTTATCCAACTACTTATAGCAAATAGGCGTGAAATGTTTATCTATAAAGCATCTAACCCTCGTACGTATCTTTACAGCAGTTCAATGAAGCACAATATCACTTATTAAGCTTGAGTACTGTTGACGTAGGATGTAGGGGATCTCAAGAAATATCGAAAAAAAGAGAAAGTCCTGAGAGACGGCGGCACGCAAAAAGGTAAACCTGTTAGTTAAGGCTCAGAGAAGAAAGAGAAACACTCAGAGCAGCACACAGAGGTTTAAGGTGGTTCAAGAAGGAATTTCCCTACGTCCACCGGGCGATCAGCAAAAGGATTACACTATGGAAAAAGGATAGCCATAAGGACTAATACGATGCTTAGAGAGAGAGAGAGAGAGAGAGAGCTCCTCAATTGGGGCTCTAACACAACGTGAATAGGAAGACCAGAGGAAAATGCTTGCGCCTCAGTCGTTCTTACTGTTTTTCTCCTATTTTCTATATCTCTTGAAGCCTGTTTTAAGGGCATATATAGGTGATGGACATTGCAGCTTTATCCTGATTTTTCGAAGAAAAGGAGGTGAACAAGCCCTGAACTCGCGCTGCTTGTCGGCCGCTGGAGGGACCAGAAGCAGCAAAAGGAGAGCATGGCCTTTTAATATTGGTACTTGTTCTGGGGATCCGCGGCAGCTGAGGCATGTGGATCCTTAATTTGTGTATCTGGAAAAAATGTCTTGTACGGGGAAAGGCGCGGTCGGGCCACGCTGACTGCGACAGGTATAACTGAGTAACATCATCTTTGATGTTAGCAAGGGTGGTCCTAACTCGTCGTGGACGAGGTTTGAAACCTGCGAGAACAGATGAACGAATTAGTAAATAAATAAGGGCAAAATGCCAGCTTGGCACCACGTGTACGGTCCGCCGAGAGGAGTTGCTAAAGTCTGAGATACACTCCATGCGCGCCTTGGTGGAAAACAACGATGGATGGAGGGGGCGGCGCATGGAGGATCTGGAAGAAGCGGTGAGAAGGGCGGTGAGCGTTATCAGCGCCTCGCCGGTAGGCCACCACGTGAAGAGTCAGGCGGTCTTTGATCTCCTCCTTCAGACACTGGTTGATGCAAGAATCTTGAATCAGGAGAACATCAGAGGTCCCAAGATTCTTCCCTTAAGTGGCCCTAAGGGACCAGACAGGTTCTTCGATGTTGAGAACCATTGTCCAGAGGAGGTTCCTCCAGTTGGTTCCTACGTTGGCTGGGGGTACCATCTGGCTCCTCTACGTAGGAGTCCCGAAGAGGGCCAATTTACTCCCCTCGAGGCCAGATGGCTGGGCCAAAGTGCTCCCCCCGAAGCCCAGCAACAGAACCAGCCAGGGAGCCAGAAATGATTTGCTCCTGATTTCCTCTAACTCCTCAGTCTCATCATCAACATTACGTTTGAAGGAACGATAGTCGAGGAGAGGAGTCCTGGTAGCTCCCGGGTGACCTGCTTCTGGTTGTAAAGAGTGTAATAGATTGGTCTCAAAGAGGAGGGTTCCCTCATATTTGAGATCGACACTATTACACTAGGTGTCTAAGTTCTGAAACCTTGTATTTTCTTTGACTTTGTTGTATGTCCTATATCCAATAGAGAGACATATGAGAGAGTAAGGAAAATGTAATTTGTAACAAATTTTATTATTAATGAAATTCATTTTTCTTAGGTGTCTGGTAGGAGAAAATGGTAAGAATTGGGATCTGATTATACCTAGGGCTGAGTTTGCATATAACAATTCTGTCAATAGGTCCATAGATATGAGTCCCTTTGAGGTCGTGCATGGTTATAAACCTAGGACTCCCACTGACCTTATTCCTTTACCACTGCACCATAGAGTTTCCGAGTCTGCACAATCATTTGCTGAGCATATTAGGCATTTGCATCAAGAGATCAGTAAAAGAATAAGTCTCAGCAATGAGGCCTATAAAAAATTAGCAGATGCACATAAAAGATTACAGGAATTTTCTGAAGGTGACTATGTGATGATTCGGGTTAGACCTGAGCGATTCCCTTCAGGAGTCGTTAAGAAGTTACAAGCTCGTGGGGCAGGTCCGTTTAAAATATTAAAGAAGCTTGGGTCAAATGCATATGTGGTTGATTTACCATCAGATTTTGGGATCAGTACTACATTTAACATTTCAGATCTGGTGGCTTACAAAGAACCAACAGCAATACCCAATGATCCATTTGAACCTTCTTCCCCCATTGAGAGAGAACCTACCCCTGAGTGTCCACTTTCACAGCCTTCCACAAAAAAAGAGCAAATTGAACAGATTCTTGATGATCAGATAATCTCGACTAGAAATCGCGGATATCAGAGATATTTGGTCAGGTGGAAAGGTTTGCCATCATCAGAGGATTCTTGGATCACTAGAGATGAGCTGCAGCAGCTTGATCCGGACTTGCTTGAGAGGTACTGCAGTGGAGTTGACCCTTACTCGACGGGGTCGAGTTCTT
>JAEMOT010000206.1:32932-63529 GCA_019297695.1 Apostasia ramifera
AGCATGTTGTAATCAGTTTTTATTTTCGTATTTATTTCTGCAATTTGAAATCTCATTGTAATCGCCTATATAAGGGCAATAACTTGTACTGTTTCTTAATCCTGGAATGAAATTATTTTGAGTTGAATATTGTGTGTTATATCCCGGTGAAGGGAAAGGTTGGGGCCTTGGATGAAAATCCCTAAATACCTTAAAGAAATTTAAGGTATTTCTCCAACCTTTCTCGCCTTCTCAATCACGATTACAGCTCAATCAGAAATTCAGGCCCCTGCAAGTAATTTCCCAGCCCTAATTTCCCAAACAGAACCCCGACTCGGCTCTGTCGCCGACTCCGCACGCCCGCCGCCCGATCCTTCGCGGGACCAGCTCCGCCCGCCCTCGCCGCCGTCCGGCGAGCTCGCCGGCCGCCGCTGATCGTCGCCGCTGTCGTCGCCGCCAGCCCCACGCGCCGACAGCAGCGCCCGCATCCGTTGTCACGACCTCCTTCGCAGCGCCCGACTCCGCGTCCGCCTTCGCGCTGCCCACCGACCTTTGGCGAGCGTGCGAGCGCCGGAGACTTCGCCGCCGGTCAGACCTGACTCGTCTCTATGGTATTGGGATCTCGACTTGAGGTAAATCTGAACACCCACTGAATATTCTGAATATCTTCGAGTTCTTGTAGTGGCGTCTGTTATCAGGATTGTTTCATTTGGTCACCTGGGTGATCTGAACATTATTGTGCGATTAGATTGTTGTTGGGTGATACTATTTGCGAGCATACCTATATTACTGCGTATCCTTAGATCTGACGTGTTGAGATAAAGTTGCCTAAAATTAGGTGGTAAATTTGTTAAATATTATTTGAGCATGCTTCTAAATATTTGAAATTGGTTTACTTCTCGACCTTATGATTTCTTGATTATTGCATAATTATCATCAGCATTATTCCTATGATAAATTTTATGTTATCTGTTAAATTACTTACTGATCTCTAATTAGGATTGCATCACGCATATTGTCCCGCATCATCACCTCTCCACATCATCAGCATCTCCACTACTCTAGCTCCGATTATAACATCTCTAGGAGGAGATTGAGGCCAATTTGTTCTTTCCCCACCTCCATCTTCCTTTCATCCAAATTTATGCAGCTACCTTCAATCAATGTCTTCAGACACTTCTTTGGTGATTTTTCCCTCACTTATTTCTAGTATCGCTACATCATATCTCTCAAGATCAATGACAATCACTATGTGCATGGGCTGCATTGGTGAAAGTTGGGTTCATAGGTCAAGGGCAGTTAAAGCATTTGACCAAGAAGACTTTGAATATATTCGAGAATGATAGAGTGACCTAGGAGAAGCTTAATGCCCAAAATTTAGCCTTATTTTGGTAGTGTAGTGATCTCAATCTGGTGAGCAACTTCCAATATATTTCTCTTATTAGGAGATATGAACATATACTTTGGAGGTATATAAAATTTTTTTTGAGCGTATGATGTTATAGGAAACCTATTCTAGCTGTGCTGTCAGATGCATAGATGACAACTCCTGTAGGCCGATTCCAAGCATTTGTGATGGATTTCATAGATCTTCCACCTGTCATCCCTGATGTTCATGTCATGGATCTTCTATTATATTCCTCCACATTGTCCACCCAAAGCATGAAATTGTCAAGATAGACCTTAAGGGGAACCTCTGTATCTCCTTTAACTGATGCTTATCAAGGATGTTGCATGCTTTTGTGGTCTCTGTACCCATTGTTGATTCCTTCTCATTTGCTCTACTCTTGTGCACAAACTACACCTAGAGGGGGGCATAGTGGGAAGGGCTTGATTGAGTAGAGGCGTAGAGGGTGGGCTCAATGGACTTGGAGGATGGAATAGTGGAGGTGGCCATCCAAAGTATGCATTTTATGGAAAGATGAGACATTTAAAGGAAACATGTTGTTCCTTACATGTGTATCTTCCTGGACATCTCTCACACACTATTAATGTCCTGTAGTCTACACTGCTAACGCAAAAGCGACTTCTTGGTTGTTAGCCTTGTAGTGTCAAATGTACCATCTTTATTTTTGTTAAGTAGTCCAGATTACTCATGTGTTAGATCTGCTAAATCTAAATAAAATTAGATAATTTGAAATTTTCATTAATGATCATTCAAGAATAATATACTTATTTTAATGAAATATCATTCTAAGTTATTTTTTATATTCACTTCTTTCTATGCAAAAACTTAAGTAGAGTTTTGTATTCCCATCTGTGCCTTATGTAGTAAAGAGTATTTCAATATCTTTTAGTCCATCTTATCATATTTGGGGATTCTCCACCGGTCTTCTTGTTCATATACATCCTAACAAAATAGTGTTCTTAAATGGAAGAACAGGCATCTAATTATGACTGCTTGTATCCTACTGCTTTATGTGGACGTTCTCATATGGTATAAGGATGATATAGTCGGCACAATGTATTACCTTGTTAATCACATGTTCTCTTATGTCATTTATGATTACATCTCTTTTTCTATACTCTTTCCTAAAGAGTTTAGTCTCCCTCCATGTGTTTTTGGTTATACCTATTTTGTCCATCATCTGTCACTTGGTGGGGATAAACTGTCTTCCGATCTATGAAGTATCTTTTTAAGTTGCTCATCTTTAGAAAGGGTACCATTCCATTAGACTTTTCTTTTAGCAAATGTGACCAATCTAGATATTGGTATGCTATGAAGCACGGACACTTCTATTTTGCATGAAGTGTCATGTCGAACACTGTTAGGACACATACACAGGGGGACACCGTATCGGACACGCCACGTGGCGTGTCCGAATTTAATAATATTAAAAAAAACTCTGACACTCTTCAGACACGCTAGGATACTTGAGGACACGGTGGGACACTTTCTGTGACATCCTGAGATTATATTTGAAGTTAAAAGAAATTGAATTATAGTTTGATTTGAGGCTTAAAAGTTGAAACTATTTTGGATCTAAAAGAAATATTTTTGGACTTGAAAATAATAATTTTGGATCTATTTATAAGAGGTTGAAAACAGAGGGACTAAAATGCAATTGTTCCCTTTGGATAAGAACAATGGAATTTCTTTTATTTCTCTGCTTGATTCTGGAATCCTCTGTCGTGCTCTCTGCCGTGTCTGAGTGGAGTGAGGAAGAAGAAGGAAAGGGAAAGGAAGGCCAGGGAGAAGAAAAGCAGCAGCAGCCCCCCCTTGTTGCTGTAAGTGGGGAGAAGAAGAAGGAGAAGAAAGGGAAGAGAAGAGAAAAGCTAAGGGATTTTTAGGCTTGGTTAAAGGTAGATAATTCTTTCCCTAGAGTTGATATTGTTATATTGTGATTTTGTTATTATGTTATCTTTTCTGTTAGTATTCAGTGTTTTGCGTAAGGAGAAATAATGAGGGATTTTGGGACTAGTTAAACAGTTTCTTTCTGAAATTGATGTTGATTGAATATTGTATTGTGAATATAATTTAATGTTTCAAGATTATGAGAAAATTATGATATTGTGGAGAATGGAATAAATTGGTGGAATTTTATAATCAGTCTGTTGTTTACTTTTTGTTGATGTTTTCACCTATTAAGTGAATTTCGAATTACAGAGGAATTTTAGTAGACATGTCTATATGGAATTATTTTATTATGCCATGTATGCTGTGTATGTTGTTATTTGAGTGAATGGATGAGATATGCTTGTCTGTGAGATGATGTGGTACTAATGAATTTTTGTATACCAAGAACCGACGAGGGCAGAGAGTTTCCTATATATATGTTATATCGATGAGGGCGGGAAGTGTACGCCGGGTGATGTCCTACGAAAAAGGAATCACTGATACAATGTGCGGCTCCTGTCAAGGCTTCTAGAATAATAAGTTGTAGGAACTTTTGTAGGAACTTTTGTCAGGCTTCTAGGTGAAAGGGTATGAAAATAATAGATCCACGTCACTGTACAGAATAGTATTATGTTGTGATGAAATTCAGTGTGTGCAATGATAAATGATGATAATTAATATGTATTTATGATATGGTATGTAAATGTTATTATTGAGTAATAAGTTGATAATTGCATTCATGATTTAAAGGCGATGATGAGTAAGACAGGTTTCTCACAAGCGGTCACACATGCCAGCTCGAGCTTGATGTTGACGTGACGGCGTCCAAGGCCCTTTTGGGGCTGATGGGGTGACGACTTCATAAAAATGGCTAATGAGAGTCATTGAGAAAGGATCCTGATGATAATTGACGCGACAGCGTCCCGTGATGTAATTTGAAAAGGTTACTCACGGGGAGGTGACGATCTCCAAAAATGGATAAGGTATTTGAGGTGATTGGTTGAGAAACCTGGGGCCCAGAGATATAAATAATGAAGCTATTATTTCTAGTAAAGATGATTCTGATATTGATATTAAAGATTAATATTTTTAAGAGTATCTTGCATATTGGACTTGTTGTAGTAGAGATTGATTTTATTTCTGGTTTGGTTCTAATACATGAGATGTATTCAATTTGTATGCAGTGTTGAATTGATTATTGTTATTTGAGATACTATTTTATCTACTAGGTCTGTATTAACAGACTCCTGTCATTTTTTATGGCAGGTGTGACACTAGAAGGATTACGGGACAAGGAAAGAGAAGTTGAAGGTAATTTTGTGATATAGCAGTGATATTTAAGAAATTGAGTTGAGGTTTGTGTAAAAAAAAAAAGGAATTTTACTTTTCTGGCGTCCGGGTAACCGGGACGTCACACTTTCGGACACTGCTGGACACTTATGCGAGATACTTTGGACACTTATTTTTTATTTTAATTTTTTATTACAAAATTATATTTTAAAAAAAACACAAACCCTAAATTGCGAAACCTGCTTCTCCCTCACGGGCGTCCCGAACACTGCGATGGCTGCTGCGAATCTGCTCCTCCCTCACATCGCTAATGGTTGGCCAGCAGCAGCGCTCGTGTCGATCATCTCTCCGAGCTCTCCGGCTCCTTTTCCTCGCGCTCTCGCTGCAGATCTCGCGGCTCGTCGACTCCTCTTCCTCGAGCTCTCGCCATAGTCGCCTCGCGCAGATCATCTCTTGCGACTCGTCGGCTTCTCTTCCTTGCGCTCTCGCTACAGCTCTTGCGGCTTTGGCCTCGTGTGGATAAACTCTTGTGGCTCGCCGATTACTCTCGCACGCGCGATCCCTCGACCTCGCCTTCCTCCTAACCTGTGCACGTCGCTGGCCACGGTCGCCGGTCATCCACTTCTCCTTCGTCATAGGATTTTTGTTTTTCTTTACTGTAGCTGAATTTTGAGTTGCTCTACTATTTCCCTTAGCTTGCCATTGTTGCATGTCTTGCCCTATTTCAGATGTTTTGCTCTTTCTTGAAGGTTCACAGCTTCTGAATTGGTTTTGCTTATTATTATTACTGAGTTGATGTTCTGCTTTGTAACATTTGAGAATTTGATTTGAAGTTAAAAAAAATTGAAATAAAATTTGAATTTAGGTTTAAAAAAAAATTAATTAAAGCTGATTTGGATTTAAAATGAAGGATTTTGGACCTAGAATAAATAATTTTTGGACCTATTTAGAAGAATAAGAAAGTTGAGAAACTAAATTGAATTTTTTTTCCTTAAAAAGAAGATGGGGATAAGGATGGCTGCCAGCTGCAGCAGCCACTGCTTTTTCCTCTTCCCTTGCTACTGCGTGGAAGAATAAAAAAAAAAAGGGGGAAAGGGGAAGGAATTAAGGCAGCCTTTGTTTTGCTCTCTATTTTGGCGCCTCTCTGCCATCCGCTTTCTTCTGTGCCAACCCCAGCAAGCAAAAGCAACGATGGCTATTGTAGGAAAACAAAGAGGAGAAAAAGAGAAGAAGAAGAAAAAAAAGAAGAAAAAAGAAGAAAAAAGAAAAATAAAGGAGAGATTCTAAGCTTTGTTTAAACGATAAATCAGTAGGTAATTCTTTCCCTAAAATTGATATTGATTTAGTATTATGTTGTGAATATAATTTAATGTTACGAGAATATGAGAAATTATGATATTGTTAAGAGGATTAATTTGGTGGAATTTTATAATAAATTTTCTGGTTGCATTTTCTTGATATTTTGATCTATAGGTGGATTTTAAATTTTACAGAAATTTTAATACAAGTGTCTTTATGGAATATATGATGTAAAAATTAAGAAAAATTAGAGACAGATTGACTGAGAATATATAAGATTAGATTGAAGATTATATTGTTAAATAAGCAGTAGATTGGTTAAAGTGGACAATTTGGATGGTAAATTGAGGTTTGATTTAACTATAATTTATATTCTAATTTGGATTCAGATGATTGATTAGAGAAAAAGATATTTGATTAGATTTGAATAAGAATCAATTTCATGATTAGGTATGTGAAAAACAGAGAGATTTATATTTATTTTCATATGTGCCGTATCCCTTACAAGAGTAAAGGAGGAAGTTGATAAAGAATTGAAGAAAGTGATCAAAGAGAGCTTTTCAAGCAAGACGTCACATTGAAGTTGATAGTTGAACAACAACAACAACAATCAAGTCTTAATCCCTTTAAGTGTGGTCAGTTATATGAATTTTTTATTTTTATTGCGCTATATCAATTAATAAATTTTTATTTAAATCTAAGTGAGTAAGATCATTTTTTACAGTTTCTTGTCATATCTTCTTTGGTCTCTCTTTTCTTCTTTGTACTTAGGAAAAATCTGATAACTCAATTTTCTTAATTAGGGCTTCAATCAGTCTATGATTCATATGTCCAAATTATTTAAGTTGATTTTCTCTAAGTTTATTCTTAATTGGAATAACTCTAATATTCTCGTGGATATACTCATTTTTCATTCTATCCTTTTGTGTATATCACACATTTATCTTAGCATCTTCATTTCTGTAACACTTTTTTTATTTATATATTTTCTCTTTGTAGGCTAGTATTTAGCATCATATATTATCGTTAGTTTTACTATGGTTTATAAAACTTACTTTTAAGTTTAAATGAAATCTTTCTATCGCACTGCACACCAGAAGCATTTCTCTATTTTATTCATCCTGCTAATGTCATTATCTATTTCACGGTTATTACAAGATATCTAAAGTGCTCACTTTATTTGACAATTTGATTATTAATTATTATGTCACCAATATAAGTGTTGCTTGGCTAAATGTGCACTTTATATATTCCGTTTTTGATCTGCTGAAATGAAAAATTTTAGATTCTAAAGTATTTTTTTAATGCTCGAGTTTGGTTTTGGCTCCATCTTTAGTTTTATCAATAAGGACAATATTATTTGCAAAGAGTATACATTAAGACACCTCATTTTGAATATGTCCAGTCAAGACTTTCGTAATTAATGTAAAAAGATTGGGATTTAAAGTTAAGTCTTGGTGTAATCTAACTGTAATAAGAAAATTTTTAGTTAAATCTCAGGTATCAACTTCTTTAAACTTGAATATAAGCAATGCAAATCTCTTTTTTTTAAAAAACTCTCCAAAGTATTTCACTTGAAACTTTATCATAAGTTTTTTCAAAATCAATAAAAATTAGGGATAATGACCTACATGCCAAACCATTAGTTTTATTTATGCTTTACTCATTCATTCTTAGTTAATTACGCTATGCACACTCAAAATATCATAAAATCTTATATATACACATTTTAACTTATTTTTATTATAATGAGTAATCATAATTTTTCAATAACTTAACTATAGTTAAATTACAAAAAAATGAGTCATTCATCATATTATTTTATGGATATTTAAATATATTTTGAGTGAAAATTCTAAAACCTTAATGGTTAGGTGGCGGCAAAGGAAGGAGACATTTGTGACGTGAATTGATTTTAAGATAAATCAGCACTTTAGTGTGGTATTGAGGAAGAGAAAAATATGTATCATTAAGGGTAAAAGTATAATTTTAATGATTTACTAACAGAATTTTTTTTTCAAATAGATTTGAATTAAGTTTTAACTCAAGTGTGTGTGTATAAGATTTTGTAATGTTTTGAGTGTGTATAGCGTAATTAACTAAGAATGGATGGGTAAAGCATAAATAAAATTAAATGGTGTGGCATATAGGTAATTATTCCTAAAAATTAAATATAAATTTTCCTTTTCCTCCTTAATTTTTATTAAAATTTTCAATAAATGAATAGCTTTTATAGTAGATCTACTTAGCATAAAAGCAAACTGATTTTCTGATACTCTAGTATCATGACATAATTTATGTTTCATCAACCTCTCTTATAATTTTAAAGTATAATTCATCAATTTAATATTTCTATAATTGACAGAATTCTGTAAATTACTTTTATTCTTATAAATAAATACAAATATATTTTTTTTTATTCATTTAGCATCTTTTAGTCTTCAAAATTATATTAAATAATCTAAAAAAATAAAAATTCTTTCATCTCCCAAACACTTCTAAGCATCTATTGGGATGTCATATTATCTTAATATTTTTTTATACTTCATCTTCTTTAAAAATTTGACAACTTTGACTTTATTAATACGTCAAATATAAGAGTAATTTTTATATTATTTTGGGATGTTGAATTCAGTAAGATCAATTAGATTTTCACGACTTTAATTAAAAAATTATTAAATTGCAAGTATTTAGCATACGATTTATTATGTAATAAATTATTTTAACTGAATGCTAGCCATTATATAAGTATTCAATCACTTTTTATTATATTTGAAGAGAATACGTGCAATTTAATTTTGATTTTATCTATATGAAGGCATTTTAATATAATATTCTCATCTAGAGTCACTTGAGAGGTAGTAAATGATAAATTATTAATTAAAGATTCTCTCTCAAGTTTAACAAAATTTAACTCATAATTTTTTTATTTCTTGTCTTAGTCATCTTATATATCTTTCTCTTTTTTTATTATCTAATTTCTTATATAAATTTTCAAGAGTTATATTCTTTACATTGTGGATTGCTTTCTTAAATTTTCATTGGGCCAATTTATATTTCTTTCACGTAGCCTTAGTCTTATTTTTTAAGCTAATCTTTATACAAATATTTTTTTCTTAATCTTTTTTGTGTATCTTTCCACTACTATGCATCGTTATTATTTGAATCGTTCTTTTAGATTCTTTTAACATATCCTTTACCACTTTACGGATGCAATTAACAATCATTAACCACATAAGATCTGTTTTTCTATTAATATTTTATTGCCCAAGTTCTAGAATTTTCTTCTTAAAGATATGTTTGTTCTCATTCTTTAAATTTTATTATCGAGATTGAGAATAGTGTTTTGGCTTATTATTGTTTATCCAATACTTTAACTTGGAATCTAAAATCATTTGAGTAGTTAAGCATTCATTTAGAATGACTTTACAATCTTTATAATACAAGTAATCTCATTTTCTTATAAGAAAATAATCAATTAAAGTTCTTGAAGATTTATTCTTGTAAGTGATAATATACTCATTTCTTTTTTAAATAAAGTATTAGAAATTACAAGATTATACGTTAAGAAAATTCTAAAATAATTTTACTCTCCTTATTTGTCTCTCCAACATTATATACACCATGGATATTGAATTCCTCAATAACACTTTTAACATATCCATTTAGATCTCCTTCAATAAATGATCTTTTCTTATGTATTTTTTGTATTAATTCTTCCAAATTATTTTAAAAGTTTTCTTTTTTGCCCGTTTCTAAACCCACTTTAAGGGCACATATTTATAATATTAATAATCATTTCATTAATTTTAATTTTTAAAGTCATAATTCTATAACCATTTCTCAGGACTTACACTACGTAATCCTTCAAACTCTTATTTAGAATTATACTCACTCCATTCTTATTTTTATGTTTATCAAAGTACCAATGTTTAAAATTTAAAGCTTCAATTTTCTTGGCTTACTTCTTAACCTTTTTTATTTCTTGAAGGCACAAAATATTAATTTTTCTATGAATCATAATATCTACCAACTCTATTAACTTGTCTGCAGAGTGCTTATTTTAGTGGCTTGAGTTCTAATATGTTGGATTAGCTTCTTTGCTCTCATCCATTCATGATGTGAGAATCCTTGCTCACTTATCACTACACTCGGATACCGATATAGCGACCCTTGCCTAAATCTCATTGTATTTGGGCAATACAGTACGTCACTTTCAGGGAATGCAATACAGTACGTCACTTTTATATATTTTTTAAATTAATACTATTTTGATCATCACGCTAAGCAGGTCTTAGTTTCTACTCTCAAGTCTATTGTTTTTACCTTGTATACCCAACTCTCCTATGGGTACATTTTTAGTCCTACAAAACATATGAAGTGGGAGCTTATGCTTCGCTTCTCTGGAGTCGCTAAGATGGCCCTATTGAACTCCACCTTGTACACCATCAAGTAAAAGCCCGCTGATGCAGATGCGACATTTTTTATATTAATTTTTAAAAACAAGAAAAATTTAAATTTAGAGGAATTTAATTTTTTAAAAATCATAAACTAAACGATATAATATGACTCATAGGCTCTGTTTGGTTGGATTTTTTTTTAGTATTTGGAAAATTTTGTTGATATTTTTTGGCCAAAATAAGTTGATGTAATTGTTGTTTGGCAATTGACTTGAAAATTTTAGTGTATTTGATAAGTCAAATAATTTTACTTAGATAATCATACCCATATAAATTATGAATGATAATATAAATAATGACATCAATTTATTATACAATAGTAGCACATAATAATTAAAATATAAAAATAATAATTTATTAATTAACACAACAACAATTCAGTTGTCAATGTTATGTAATACATAAAAAATTTTGTACAAAATATATAATATCAATATACATTTTACATTTATTAGAAGAATGTAACTACTTCACGAATAAATACATACAAACGCCTGGTAAAACAGCTTCGCAAAATACCCAAAAATAGACATAACAAAACAAACATATTTTTCAAAAACACAAATGTCATAAAATAGTATTACGAGCTTATACAAAGTATTTTAGACTGGAGTTTTTAAAAGATAGTACGACAATCTTACAAAATATAATATAAAAAACTTAAATAGCCTGGAGTTCTCATCATTTCTTGCCCATATAAAGTCGGGCAAGAATCAACCCTGCAAAATAACAAGTCAACAAATTCATCTGCAATTGTACGTCAACTTCTTCATTTGACGATGAATGCTCTCTTTCACACGTAGGCTCGCTTAAATCCATGAAAGCCCGAGGGTCAGTTGTCCTGCAAGAATGATTCCTAACATACTCTGCAAGCCGACGCTCACCTTCTTCTCTAGTAGCCACCTTGAAATATAATGCACCTCGATAACGATAAACTTGCCGATGATAATCTTCTCATTGATTATAGACCCCTCTCTTGCGACCTTCCAACACGAGGTAAAACACCATCTGAAAAACAAAAAATACATATACAAGATTGAAAAAAATGAGGACAATAGAATTATTTTCAACACTAGTATAAATCATATCATTAACATCACAAGGTTGTGCATGAAAATGTAAATTGTCACATAGCAAAAATTACTTACGTTGATAACTATGCCATAGTTTTTCAGTGATACTTTTCCTTAATCGATCTCTACGTTTCTTATCACCTATAAGGTTACCTGATCGTACTAACTGATCAAGTAAAATTTCAACATAATCCTGAGGCGACTCTATCATTTCGAAAGGCTCCTCAGTTACACTGACATCCTCAATACCTTCATTTCTTAAGATAAAATTGTAAATGATTGCACATACAACAACAATTTTAACCTGTCTTAAATGGAAACTGCTTCATCTCAGTAAGAATGCGAAATTTCTTCTTAAGTATTCCGAAAGTCCGTTCCACAATATTTTGTCGTTGTGCATATTGGTGGTTATAAACTTCCTCTTTCTTCTCATAAGTCTTTTGAGAAGGTTCTCGATAGTTACTAAGATGATAGCAAGCTGATCTGTATGGAGCAATAAAACAGTCTGTATTCACGTAACCTGAGTCAACTAAATAGTACTTGCCTGTCAACGTGATTATGAAAAAAAATTATTAACAGGTAAGTTATACATATAGCAGTAATATGAATATTAATAACATTTACCGTTTGGGACTGCGATACTTGTGTTCTCCAAACTCCAATGTAAAATAGACATATCAGACGCTGATCCACCCCATCCTGCCACTACAAAGTGGATTACTCCGTCAAATCCCATGACCATCATTATATTTTGAGAAATTTGACCCTTGCGATTTATGAATCTCTCATGTTTGTCTTGAGAGACAATTGCAGGTATGTGAGTACCATCTATTGCACCTAAAGCATTTTGTAAAATATGAAATATATAATCTATTTTTTTTAATAGTAAATTAAAACATACTCTGCACTAATACCTTGAAAGGGTCATTCAGGTTTGTTATTGTACTAGCAGTAGGTATCTGAAAAGACTCATCCATTAGTGAGAAAAGTGAATTTAATACCAGGTTGAAGTAACGACTAACAGTTTCTAGCGAGTGTTGAAAATATTCTGCGACGTCACGAATACTTCCACTATGCATAAGAACACGCAAAAACATTGCTAATTGTTCAAATGCGAAAGTATTGCGACTGTCTTTAATATGACCTTCTGTGACCATTAATTCCTTCAATTGTATGAATGTATCAGATGACATATGAAAGTGATCTTTTGTACGATCCGGGTGACATACTAATAAATCATGTATGTATTCATGGCCAGTATAAGGTCGATTATACTTAGGCCGAGGACTTCTTCTGCATGTTACAATCTCTTCTTCCATGAATGTGTCTTCCAATATTTCTTCAATTTCATCATTACATAATAACATGTCCACCATGTCCTCATTAGAACAATTTCAAAATTCAGTAGACATGAAACTGAAGAGAAATAAAAAGTAAATAAGATAATATTCAGTAACAATCAATGAACATTTAAGCAGAGCAATACCTAAAATAATAATCTTATTTAAACACATATTATAATGACAGAATGCACATATCACAGAGGTAATAATGCATTAACTGTGTCTGCATTAGTAAATTGCTGTAAACTCCAAAATGTGATATGTAATATTCAAAATTAACTACCAGACCATATTAAGGTCACAAGTTCTTAATAAAAAAAAAACATACAAAAATTCTAAAAAAATATTCATTATTCCATATGCATATCAATGTTCCCCAGAATGATGATTCCAAAAAGTGACAATCAAAATCAACTAAATTAATACTGTACAAAAACTCCAACAAAACATTCATCATTCCATATGCATATCAATGTTTCTCAGAATGATGATTCAGAGAAGTGACAATGCAAACCAACTAAATCAAAGGTGGATCAAAAGATGGTTTCTTGCTAAAGAACGGGTCTTGATCCACTACAAACTCCACCCAGCGTTGTAAGGTTTCATCATCCATATCCATATTCATGAGCAACATTCTGGCGCTTTCATTATCAACTATATATTGTGACACAGCTGCCTTTTCGTTGCTGTTAATATTTGGAATACTTCAAATACGTTCAAAGCATTCTTTAAAACCTACGCCTGCAGCTTCACCCTGTTTAGCTTCCCTTTTCTCAATGATAGATGTCCTTCTCTCGTATGCAGTAATGAAATGATCTTTAATGTATAGCTTTCCTACACTAATGGAAGAACTGGAGTTGACTTGCTCCCTACTCCTTTTCCTACTTCCCAAAGAATTATTGTGCTCAATGCTGTTATTTCCTTCTTTGGTGGTAGGTAGTCCAGTGCTTTGAATGGAATTACCAACAATCTCTTGATCACTATCATCTGATAGCACTTCCACATTCTTCCCTCTAAAGTTTACTCAAGGTCCGACAGAGTATGCGCCCTTTTCTATTCCTTTGGCACAGATAAGGTTCATAGCATCATAATGCCTGAATCCCTTCTTAGAATATACTACATACTTTGGATGTTTTTGCATTTGTATAAGATAGAATAGTAAATATATGATTCCAAACTAATCTTAAAAAAAAAAATTCCTCTTTGTAGAGCAGGAAGTAGAGTTACTATTAAAATACACGCACCTCCAGTAATATTGTCCATACTTCAGGGGAAGCCTCTATCCTACATACGTCACTCCTCCATCCGAAACCACTAAATTGTAACACTTCATGAAATAATCTCCACCTCTGCTTGTACTTTCGCCATTGCTCCTTAAGCTTCTTAGAATCGTACATTTTATGAAAAGTCTCGTTCATTTGCTAAATGACCTTAGGCCATTCAGTAGAGACTGGGGAACCCCTTAATTTACGGTTACTCACGAGTCAGCAATAACTTCAACAAGTTTGTCGTACTCTGCTTCACCGAACGATTCCTTCTTCCTCGTTGCCACTTCTATGTTGGGCTTCATAGCTTGCCCAACCTGTTCCTCTTCAGTCATGTCTTTGTGGTGCGGAACTAGAGTAAACTTATTAGTACTTGGTTAAAATGTTTTGATATCTGTTAACAATATAATAAAAGCTTCAATAAAGAATGTATTTTCAGGCAAACCAAAGATAATGTAATTTGTGTGTAATTATTGAAATGATATTCAATAGAATTTATATGTAATAGATATATTTTTAGTGTAATCAATTTTGAAGAGCACACCTTTGCAATAAGAAGATTCACTTTTATTGGAGTAAAACTTACGTCTGTAGTAATCCGTAATCCTTCTAGGACCACGTCTTACTTTATTATCATCAGAAATTTTTATCTTTGGATGAAGTCTATGATCAGTATTACTTGATTCACAGTCTGATGCAATAAAAGAATCATGTGATATATCTTTAGACTCCGGAGAAATAATGACATCTTTTGCCTTACGCTTTCTACTTTCCAGATAATGCATATCGAAAACTATAGAAAAATAGGGAAACAATCCATCAAATATGCACAACATATTTTGATGATGCCACATTGGTGTAAAAACCAAATGAGGCGAAACAAAAATCTATCAAATGTATGCAGAACAAACACGTATTCTTCATAACTAACACCATCATATAATTCTAGTAATAATTAAGAAGACACATTTTTGTGATACAAAATAAAAAATTTGACGTTATTCAACGCATGCATGCGAAGATCAAAGTTCGTTAAAAAAAAGGAAGAATATTCATTAGCATGCATGCAAAAACATCATTCAATATAGATGCCTGTAAAATCGTTACTACACATTCAAAAATAAAATATCAAGTGCAGTTTATAACAACACAAACTCCTAAATATAACACCGTTCAATTTTAACTAACTATAACAAACGAAGCATGATAAAACTTATGATTATATATAGAGACAACAAGTACTTGTCCTAAGGCAACAAGTCACCATAAAAAATTCTCAGAACTGGATGGGATTAGAACCTAGGAAGATAAAATATTTTGATTGGAAAGATTGGTCTATATTGGATGGGAATAAAACATAGAACACAACTAGCCAAAAACATGATTCTATTTTAACAAAACAAATAATGTTACGTAATTGGTAGACTATTTTTGTCTTGCATAGTATGGCAATGCAAGGAAGACAGAAATAACAACTAAAGAAAAAAAGAAAATAACAAGATACAGACATAACATGCTTATAAAAAAAAATCCATTGGTTAAATTAAAAAGAGAATTATGACAGAACAATAAATTGGTATTAGCTATAGATCTATTTATATATGCCAAATGAGCGATAATTCCAAGCAAAAAGCTTCAAAATCTGATCAAAAAATTATTCTTGGTACTTGGCTAGGATTGGTTTTTTCCAGAAAACTGGAACCAATCCATTACTCAGACCAAAACTTGCCTTACTTAACCGAACTCTACAGAAATCGACAAGCAAGGGCAGAATGGACCAGCTCTGTGCATTGGAACTGTGGAACAAGCAAGTCAAGACCAAACACAACTGGTCCAAAATTGATTGAGAGAAACAAATATGAAACAATTCCTGGAATAATAAAAATAAAACAATAGACACGTAGCAAGCTGGTATCTACAATGTGCTATTTGAAATAAATTATATCACCATTATTTTGTATTTGTATTAATGTAAATGAGAGAAAACAAAACAACCTCTTTCACCATTATTTTTCATAATGTAAACGGGAAAAAATAAATACCATTGACATAGATGAAGAACATCATACACCAAGTAATCATGACAACATCAATATAGATCTGTATATCCAAAGCATAATACTCAATTGACCTCTAAATAAGCAAACCAAAGCGCGGACAAAGGCAAAAACAAAGGAATGTAACTCCAAAGCACAATACTCGAAGAAATGATCGATCGAACAAGAAAATCAAAGTGCGGACGATAGCGAAAATGAAGGAGATGATGCGTACAAGATAATAGGCAAGGAGAAGAGATTTACCTCTAGAAGAAGATCGTACTCGCCCGTGCCCTAATTTCGCGGAAGAAAAAATGATAAGGGTTCTGCAAAGACGCTGCAAAGAAAGCGACGGAGGAATTAGGGCTTCAACCATTTAAGCCAAAATGGGTGAGATTGGATCTGTATATCCAAAGCCGAATACTCGATCAACCTCTAAACAAGCAAATCAAAGCGCGGACGAAGGCAAAAACAAAGGATTGTAACCCCAAAGCACAATACTCGAAGAAATGATCGATCGAACAAGCAAATCAAAGAGCGGACGATAGCGAAAACGAAGGTGATGATGCGTACAAGATAATAGGCAAGAAGAAGAGATTTACCTCTGGAAGAAGACCGTACTCGCGCGTGCCCTAATTTCCCGGAAGAAAAAATGAAAGGGTTCTGCGGAGACGCTGCAAAGAAAGCGACGGAGAAATAGGGCTTTCACCATTTAAGCCAAAACGGGTGAGATAACGGCTCCGTTCCCGTTCTGTTCCGCCAAAATTACCGTTTGGCTAATTTGGGCATATTACCAAACGGGACCATAGATTTAGAGATAATAAATATTAACTAGCCACAATTATAAACAAATTAAATTTTAGGAGAAAAATATAGAATAATAAAGACAAAATACATAATATTTATGGTTTTAACATATAAGTGAAAGATAGGAAATAATAATCTAATGGGCATGTAAAGAATAACAATAAGGGAGAAATTAAGAGATAACTAAAGGATTCAAACCCCTTTGGTTCACATTGTGAATTGGCATCAAACTTGTAGGAGCTTTGCGTACGTAATCCCCTCACATGAAGTCTTTCCAATAAATGATCCTTACAATAGTTAGAATGAAGTCCAAGACTCTATGATGAAAATGAAGACAACTTCCCCAAAAACTACAGGTAACCGGTTCTAGTGGAACTAGAGTCGATGGTTAAAAGACAAAAAAAGTATTATATATATGGATTATTATAAGGTTGGAAAGGTTTTGGAATTTATTCATATTTCTTGCCTAAAAATTGTTGGAGCCAAATACAAATGTTTTTATTTGGATAAGCAATTTGATACTGAAAGTTCTGTGAAAAAACATTCTTAATGCCAAAGATGCATCCCTTCTTTAGCACACTCTCCAGCCTCTTTCTACTCTTCTTATTACCGCCATTCCCGGCCAGCAACCACTCCGATGGGTTGAGATCGGACCAATTGTTGGTGGTTGATAACTCCCCCATATGTGGCCACTCGAATTTTGCTTAATTATGGTTATTCATAGTTATTAGTCAATAAAGAACTTATTTGGCATTGATATCATTTTAAGCATATATAATAAGAATTGAATATATTCAGGGCTATTTTAGGAATACTTTTGACATTCAGTACCAAAAAAAAAAAATACCCAAAATAATCTCAATGTCAAAATAATCTGACATTCATAGTGATCCTCATAATAACTTTGATTAATGACAAATCTAATATCAATAATTCAAAAAGATTAGCATATCAACTAAATTTATTTTTAAGTAAGTCTACTAATATATTAAATAAGATAGTTAATTCAGTAATATATAAATTAACATTATGCAAAATTTTCAGGACAATAAATCTAATATTAAATAAACCAGTTGTTCAATGAATTCGTAATCTGCGTTTACCTTTCCATATAGAAGTGGTGTGAGTGGCTTAAAATTTAATTAGCAGCGAATGGCTAGCATGACAGCAGACATCTCTCTAAGGGGGCATTTGATTCGTTGTTATCTTAGTGTTATGTTATGTAATCTAGATGTCATGATATTTAGATGTCATCTTTTGACTAATAATTTTATAATCTAATAGAAGATTATTTATAGATGTTATTAAACCAAACAATTGCTTTATCTAGATAACATTACATAACATCAAGATAACATTGAACCAAACGCACCCTAAATAATTTGATAAACTTAACCAATGGTCTTGCTTGCCTAAAATAAAAAAAATAGTCTATGAAATATTTTAAATTTTATTTTTTATTTAAATAAAATGTTAACAAAAAAATAGTTTTACTTTATATCTTATATAAATATTAATTTTAAAAATTTACTTTATTCTATACCTAATATATATTTTAATAAAAGAAACGTGTTTTACATTTATATATTAATATTAAAAATAGTTTTATTTTAAATTATTTATATATAATATTATATAGTTTTTAACCTAAAATTTCTCAACAAAAACAAACTCCAGATTTGATATCTGATCAACGTCTATTAGATTAGGGTTGGATTAAAAAAGCGTAAACTAAATTCAGTTCTCTAATTTAAAACTCCATATCACACAAATTTATAATTTCTAAAAATTAATATTTAAATTCATGATTTAAAAAAATCATCAAATACATTTTTTTTAATTTTTTTATTATTATTTTTTATAAAATAGCAAAATTACTCGCTCTCTCTGCCTCCCATTGGCGAAGCTGGTTGCTGACAAAGGGGTCACAAAGCCACCGACAATAACTAGCTGAGAATTGCTTGCCCCCACTTGCTCCTCTTTAAATCAGCAATCCAATCTAGAGAGAGAGAGGGGGGGAGAGGGCAAGCATCCTCTACCCGTCACTGACGGTGGCTCTGCCGGGATGAGGGGCTTCTGTCGGCAAGAGAGTGGGAAGGCCTCTCTTTCTCTCTCTAGATCTGAAATTGGATCTAGAAAGAGGGAGGAGGGGGCAACTCCACTATCCTTCCACTAGCAACTGACTTCTACGCTGTCACCGTCAACGGCGTGAGCCGATGAGAGGGGAGAGAGTGTGGGTCATTATTTTATAAAAATTAAAAATTAAAAATTAAGAAAATTTTTTTTTTTATAATTTTTTATAAAATTAAATGCTCAGATATTAATTTTTAAAAATTATAAATTTATGTGATAATAAATTTTAAATGAGAGACGTGTAATTTATCTTTACAAAAAAGGTGGTTAGAATGAATGCTACAAGAATTTTGTGGGACGCCATATTAAGAAAAAAAAGGGATTGGGCTTGCTTGGGAAGGTCCCAAAAATAGGCTAATTATTAAAATAATAATATTTTATTTTTATTATAAATTTTAATAATTTTATTTCACATCCAACACAAATTTCAACCTTAAAATTAACTTTATTTCACATCCAACACACCTCTCAATGTTAAAATAAATTTCTTTCCCATCAATTCTATAAAATAAAATATTTTTTTTTTTATCTGAATTTATCCTCCAACCAAACAAGGTGTAATGCAGCAGCCAGCTGGATGGAATTGCAGTAGAATTAGAGCTGACCATTTTATACGAAAATTAAAAAACATCTGAAACTCACTTGTTTTTCTGTACGGTTCAAAAATACTTTAATTTTTTTATTCAAAATTAGCTGATTCAAAAAGGTTGATTTAACTCAAAATTAATTAAATATATAAATATATATATATATATTTTTATAATATTTTAAAGCATAATTAATAAATTATGTATATAAATATGTTATAATAATTTATACGAAAGATGTTAGAATATACTATTTACAAACAACAACAACAACAACAACAACCAAGCCTTAATCCCACTAGGTGGGGTTGGCTACATGAATCCTTTGTTTCCATTGCGCTCTATCAGTTACCAAATTCTTATCTAAGTCTAAGTAATTAAGATCATTCCTTATAGTTTCTTGTCATGTCTTCTTTGGTTTTCCTCTTCCTCTTTGTACATGGGCAAGACCCAATAACTCAATTTTTCTAACTGGAGCTTCAATTGGCCTACAATTTATGTCCAAACCATCTAAGCCGACTTTCTTTGAGTTTATCCTTAATTGGTGCAATACAAACTTTTTTTCGGATATACTCATTTCTCATTCTATCCTTTCGTGTATATCCACACATCCACCTTAACATCCTCATTTCTACAACCTTTATTTTATTTGTATATTTTCTTTTTGCAGGCCAGTATTCAGCACCATATATCATCGCTGCTCTTACTACAGTTTTATAAAATTTACTATTAATTCTGAATGGGATTTTTCTATCGCACAACACACTAGAAGTATTTGTCCATTTTACCCATCCTGCTTGAATCCTGCTAATAACGTCATTATCTATTTCGCTATTATTTTGTATAATTGATCCAAGGTATCTAAAGCGCTCACTCTTCTTGACAATTTGATCATCAATTGCACATCTCCAATATAAGTATTTTTTTCTTGACTAAATGTGCACTCCATATATTCAGTTTTTGATCTACTGAGATAAAAATTTTTAGATTCTAGAGCATTCCTCCAAAGCACTAGTTTCGCTTTAACTCCCTCTTTAGTTTTCTCAATAAAGACAATATCATCTGCGAAGAGCATACACCAAGGCACTTCATCTTGGATATGACCAGTCATGACTTTCATAATCAAAGCAAAAAGATACGGACTTAAAGCCGAGCCTTGGTGTAATCCAACTGTAATAGGAAAATCCTTAGTCAAACCTCCTTGTGTCCGAACACATGTAACATCTCCTTCATACATGTCTTTAATAACTTGAATATAAGCAGTGCAAATCTCTTTCTTTTCTAAAACTCTCCAAAGTACTTCTCTTGAGACTTTATCATAAGCTTTTTTCAAATCAATAAAATCCAAATGTAGATTTTTCTTTCTCTCTTTAAATTTCTCCATTAAACTTCTTAATAAATGAATGGCTTCTATAGTAGATCTACCTGGCATAAAACCAAACTGATTCTCTGATACCTTAGTATTATGGCGTAACTTTTGTTCGATCACTCTCTCCCAAAGTTTTAAAGTATGACTTATTAATTTAATTCCTCAATAATTGATACAATTTTGTACATCGCCTTTATTCTTATAAATAGGTACTAATATACACTTTTTTTATTTATTTGGCATCCTTTTAGTCTTCAAAATCATATTAAACAATCTAGTGAGCCAAGAAACTCCTTCATTTCCTAAGCACTGCCAAATATCAATTGGGATGTTATCTGATCCTACTGTTTTTTTATGCTTCATCTTCTTTAAAGCTTTCCAGACTTCAGCTTTACTAATACGTCGGATGTAAGAGTAATTTTTACTTTCTTTTAGGGTGCTGAATTCTGTAAGATCAATTGAATTTTCACAATCTTCATTGAAAAGCTGTTGAAAGTAACTCATCCATCTATTTTTGATATCTTCTTTCATAAAAAGTACTCTTTGATCGTCATCTTTAATAATACATTTTACTTTGATTAAATCTTTAGTTTTTCTATCTCTTGACTTGACAATCCTATATAATTGTCTTTCTCCTTCTTTAGTGTCTAGCTTCTTATATAAATCCTCAAGAGCCATATTTTTTGCATTGTCTACTGCTTTCTTAGATTCTCGTCGAGCCACTTTATATTTCTCTCACTTATCATTATTTTTGTTTTTAAACCAATCTCTATAATAAATTTTCTTCTCCTTAATTTTTTCTTGTACATCATCTTTTCACCACCAAGTATCTTTATTATTTGGAATCATTTCTTTGGATTCTCCCAGCACATCCTTCGCCACCTTACGGATACAGTTAGCAACTGTCAATCACATAAGATCAGTTTTCCTGTTAATATTCCATTGCCCAAGTTCTAGAACCTTCTTCTTAAATATACATTTGTTCTCATTCTTTAGATTCCACTATTGAGTCGAAGGATAGGATTTTGACTTATTATTTCTTCTTCAATACTTTATCTCAGAATCTAAAACCATTAATCGATATTGGGTAGTCAAACATTCACTTGGAATGTCTTTACAATCTTTGCAATGTAAGCGATCTCGTTTCCTTATAAGAAAATAATCAATCTGAGTTCTTAAAGTTCCATTCTTGTACGTGATAAAATGCTCCTCTCTCTTCTTGAATAAAGTATTAGCAATTATAAGATCATATGCTGAAGAAAACTCTAAAATAGTTCTACCTTCCTCATTTATCTCTTAAAACTATATCCACCATGGATACTATTAAATTCTTCAGCAACATGTCCAACATGTCCATTTAAATCTCCTCCAATAAATAATCTTTTCTCCTGAGGTATTTCTTGTATTAACTCTTCTAAATTATTTCAAAAGTTTTCCTTTATGCTTGCATCCAAGCCAATTTGAGGAGCATACATACTTATAATGTTAATAATCATTCCATTGATTATAATTTTTAAAGTCATAATTCTATCACAATTTCTCTTAACTTTCACTACATGATCTTTCAAGCTCTTATCCAGAATTATACCCACTCTATTTTTATTTTTATTCTTACCAGAGTACCAAAGTTTAAAACCTAAGCCATCAATTTTCTTAGCTTTCTCTCCAACTCATTTTGTTTCCTGCAGGCACAAAATATTAATCTTTCTATAAATCATAATATCCACAAACTTCATTAGCTTGTCCGTCAGGCTGCCTATATTCCAAGTTCCTGATCTAATCCTACTGACTTGAGTTCTAGTATGATGGACTAGCTTCTTTACCTGCATCCGTCCATGATGTGGGGACTCTTGCTCATTTTTTACTACACCTGAGCGCCGATGCAACGTCCCTTGCCCATTTTCGACAAGTTTTACGCTGGTTGTTGACTGCCTAACGCAATCCTCCGCGTTTCTCATCCGGGACCTGGGACCCGGCAACGGCGCGTTACTGCGTGTCGCTTCTAGGGAATGCCCTAGCTTTAGCACAATTTTCTAAAGGATTCATGTCATGATTATTTGACAAGTTTTTGCTGGCTGTCAACTGCCTAACGCAACCCTCCGCTTAGAATATACTATTTACATAAAATTAAAAGTGATTTTATAATAATATATTATAATATATTTAATATTTAAAATAAAAATTTTTATAAAAAATATTACTTATAATTAAACTTAATTAAATTCAAAAATTAACTTAAAATTTAAAAAATTTAGCAGACTCAAATTAATTTAATTCAAAATTAGAAAAGAAAATTACATATATATCACTCTACATGATTTTATTTACATATTTCTACAATTTAAAATTTATTTATATTAGCGCAATCATGTAATCTTAAATATTATATATACGTCACGTATATTAATTTTTAATAAAAATAAGTGAAATATGTACAAAAAATTTTATATATAAGTCATCATTGACACAACAACATTCCACAGGAATCTTATTGAGTATTGTAATATAATAATTTATTCACCATTGAGCATTATATTTTGAACATTGCCATCAATTAGCTAGAGCTTGCAATCACGTCAATAACTAATATTGACGGCTATGCTTCCTGTCATTGCCTATGCTTTTCATCACTAGCTGTAGAGTGTTACTTGTTACTATTAATGATCATTCCTATATGTATTTGAACTAAATTAATTATATTTAATTATAAGAATATTAGTGCAGTGTTATTAATATAATATTAAAAATTATAAAATAAAAATATATTTAAATCTTAAAAAATAGTCAATATATCCATGTAATTGCCTCCACTTAAAAACTTTAATTTCGAATTCAATCAGCTCGCTGAAAATCCACGGGATGCCACGCCAAATGGAACAAAAACAAGGCGCAGCCAAATTTCTCCACCACCAAGGACTTTCCCTTCACCAACCACGGCCGAGTAGCTGATTGCGGTGGAGAAGATGATAACTGTGGCCTCTGGAAAGCTGTGGCCGGCCGCATCCGTGCGATCGGTTGGATCGAGCTTTTTTCACGCGAAGAATCTCATATCCCTTAAACTAGATCGATTCCAGACCACCCTATCGTTCCCAAAAAGATTATTCAAGCTTCAAATTCGAGCCAAGAGAACGGAGTCTACTAGCAGCTCTTTAGGTTCCAGGGCCCCCTTTTTTAAGGTTATCTTCTTTTCACTTCTCCAGTTGCTAGGGTTAAAAATTTTACTTGATGTTCTGTTTCCTCAGCTCCCGGAGCCCCTTACAGGAAAAGTATGGAAACTGGATGATTTCGAGAGCTATCCTGCTTTACTGGTGAATTCTAGACACTTCTTTTTCTTCTATCCAACTGTTGCTATATTATGTAAGTTGCGAGTTGTTGCATTCTTGCTGATGTAGTGCATACAGATATGCACAAGATGTTATAGCTGAACATGAGTTAAGAGGCTTATTCTCGTACTAGTGGGAGTTGTGGTTTGCTTGGAAATGTTATGATATATATACTGGCTAGGTGTCGAGAACAAAAGACTAGTGATCTGTGTGTTAGAGCTTTCCAAATATTCACAAATATACCCCCATTTTGAATTCGTATATGGCCATTAATGCTAACACTCGGCTTTTTTACATATTGTATTAGTGAAAAGTTCCAATGGGAAGGAAGCTAATTTGTGAGAAACTATGAATGTATACAAAATATGTAATGAAGAAAGTAAAGAACCAGCAGAAATGTGAATGATCTACTCTTCTAGTGGTTGCATTGTAAGAATATTTAGGAACCCTTGTCTTCTTCATAACGTTATTTTTATTTGGCTGAGAGGTATGCAAAAAGAGGAATTTCTTTTAGAGACCCTTTTCTTATGGAAATAAACTCATACCGTAGGAATCATTTGTTGGCCATATTGTAAGTATGTGTCCCTTACAATATAATGCAGTGGAATGCATCAAAACGTTGTTTTATTTAGCTTTTATTTAACCCTGAGTACCTTAAAGGAGGCTTTAGATGAGGTGATGATGATGACAGATTTGCGTTTTGCTGTTGTTTTGTAGTTTTGTAAACTCTATTGACTGTTACTATAAAAAAAAACCTCTGCTAACTGTTTATGTCCTTTTTTCTTTCTTTTCTTTTTTTTTGTGCATAAGCATCCTTGCCCGTCTTCTTCGGTTTAAGCAATGTGGCCACCACACTGTCTTCGATAGCAAATCCCTCTGTTAAGTTGATGTGGAGAGGATTGAAAGTTCATGCTTGGTTATAGCACTGCAAAAGTTGTCTTAGGGATAAGAGTTATTTCTAATATGCTGCTATGATTTTGTATTATTGTGCTTTTTTCAAGATTTTTACTGAGCATGGAAAGGAACGGGGACAAACATTGTGGCAATAAAACAAGATTATTTTGTATTGTTGTTATTGCCATTGTAATTTTTTGAGAAGCATAAAACATAAAAATTTCTGGATTCATTTGGTTCGAGCTTTTTTTTGGCTCAATACAAATTTCAATTGTAAAATTCAACTTTATTTCTCATCCAACACAAATACGAATATATTATAATTAACTTTATTTTACATTTTATACACCTCTCAATATTAAACTAATTTTTTTCCCATTAAATCTATAAGATAAAATATTTTTTTTCTTGTCCAAAATTTAACTCTCGAACCAAACGAGGCCTTAGATAGGTCTATTATGTTATAGAGTAATTGCTTTTTTTATTGCAGTTATAGGGTAATTGTTAAAAGTGTTAATTAGAAACATATTGTTAAAATGTCTATTAAGTTGAGTCTATTAAGTTATAGAGAAGAATAAAACATAAAAATTTCTTGGGGTGTTGATGGGACTTCATACCTAAACATCATAGGTATGGTTTATCGTTTCCTATGCTTTGGTCATGCAGGTGATGTTTATTTGCAACCACTGCCCATTTGTTAAACACTTGAAGATAGATATTGTGAAGCTTTCAAATTTCTATATGAAGGTTAGTAGAATTAGATACCACTACGTCATTCTTGGGAAATAAACTCTTGCTTTCTAATTCTCTATGTTTTTCTGCAGAAAGGGGTTGCTGTTGTTGCAATATCTGCAAATTCTATTACCACACATCCTCAGGTTGGTGTGGTTTTCGTTTTGTCCTTTTTTGTGGACATGGGATTTATTTAGTTTACCTTGGTGCATGTGAACTCTATATATAACTTTCTACTCGCGCATGCAAAGATGGTGTACAATGCAATAGTGCCATGGAGTGCTATACATAGAATGCACCGACAGCTTTTGTCATTTCAATAGCGCAATGTGTGATTCATTCATACAAGTACATCATAGGGTACTCAAGAAAGCCTAAAATTATGTTAAGCACTCAAGGCCATCAAATCATTGGCTATAGACCACTTGTTTTAATTAGAAGAGAGACAAACAAGACGATTTGAACCAACTTGAGTGTGCTGTAATGGCTAGACAATAATAATTTGAAAGGTCAAGTATTTAGCATATCAACATGTAATACTGAGTCCGCTATTTCATATTGGAGTACACCCATTTCTCAACTGTGATTTTTAAGATCTGCACGCCTCTAATGCAAAATAGATATTGTTGATATAAGTTGTTTATACTATTGATATTGTTGGAATATAAATTTATTTCTAGGCCTTAACCTACTAGTTTAAGCTTTTAGGTTAGGACTAGATATTTAACACGGTATTAGAGTTAGAGGTCTCTCAGGTTGTGTCCCTAATAACTCCCAATTACCTCTAGCATTATGCTATAAAAAGACATGCTCAGTTGATTCACGTTGTGAAGTAAATAGGCTTGTGCATGATTGAGCTTGTAAAATATAAAATCCTAGTCTAGAACATATTATCTTCAGTTTTTTTGGTTAGTTAGTAACTAGAGATTTAATGGAAATCTACTCTGAAGATTGATCTAAATTTTCTCTTTTAAAAATTTTACTTGAAGTCAGAAGTGCCATATCTTTTATTTTGTATCCACATTTAACTTACTTGGTTTTGACAGGATGGTCCAAAATTCATGGCAGATGAAGCAAAGATTTATAACTACCCATTTCCATATCTCTTTGATGAGGTGCGTAATTTAGGAATTTTTTTTAAAAGTATATCTTTACTAAAGTTACATTATTTTCTGGTTTGAAACTAATTTGTGGTGTAAACATTGCTTTAAATTGATCTGCATATGATGATACTTTTGTGAGTGTAAAGCATTTGGATTGCATAGATAACCTTTGAAAGCTACATTTATTTTTATATCTAACCACATCAAGGGAACTATTTAATTTACAAAGCACACCCCTTGTACTGTTGATCTAATTCAGTGTGAACATGTGAGGAAAAAAGTTGGTCTCCTTTAGTGGCCTTCACTACCTATATTTATATTAGGGTTAATATACATAAATTAGATAGATGTGCTTGAGCTTATTATATAGTAACAAGTATGTCCTCAACACTCCCCTTAAGTTGGAGAGTATATGTCATATAAGCCTAGTCTGTCACAAATATAGCTAACTGTAGGACTTCTCAGTGATTTAGTAGATCAACTAACTGATCATTAGAACCAATATAAGTTGTGGCAATCTCCTTAGATTGCTCTTTTTCTTTAATAAGTTGCAGTCAATTTTGATATACTTTGTCCTTTCATGAAACATTGGGTTAGACGCAATATGCATAGTTACCTGATTATCACGACACAACTTTATAAGTTCTGATTGAGTAAAACCCAACTCTGTTATCAATAGTCTGCGCCATACTAGTTTACAAATAGATAGAGTCATTATACTGTAATTTGCTTTAGCACTGGATTGAGTGACAATATTTTGTTCCTTGCTCTTCAAGAAGATTAAGTTGCCATCATAGATTATCTATCAGAATGAAGACCTTCCCAATCAGCATTTGTATAACCTATCACTAGTAAGTTCCCTTGATCTAGGTATAAGTGACGTTTTAAGGTAACGTACTATCCTCACGACTTCATCTTAATGATTAGTGTGAGGAGAGATTATAGGACCTGGCTGGCTACATTGATTGCAAAAGATATGTTTGATTTAGAAGTGAGGTAGTTCAACTTTTCTATTAACTTACATTATTGACTAGGATCTAGATAGATTTCACTTGTTCTAGTGTAAGACTAACATTTGGATACATGGGAATATCAATTGGTTTGCACCCTAACATACCTGCCTTCTTTAACATATCCAAGATGTACTTAATTTAGGAAGCGAAGGTATCTTTCTTTAATTTTGCTACCTCAATGGATAGAAATACCTTAGTTGTCCCAAATCCTTGATTTAAAATTTTTTATGTAGATACTCCTTTAGCCTGCATGTTTCGTCATTATCATCAATAGTGATTATGATATCAACATATACAATTAACATGATCTATTTCGTGGACTTTGAGAGATTTCTTTAATTTACATACTAATTCGGACTCTCCCTGAGCAACGAACCTTAGATGTTGCTCCATTTTTAATGTATCGCTGGTGCGGATGATAATGAGATACTACAGCTAGAGTAAAAAAAAAAAGTAAATTGACGTAATCTTGGCAACTGGAGAGAATTTATCCACATAATTAACTCTTGAATGTTTGTGTGTAGCCTTTGTCCACTAGTCTAGCTTTGAGACGATCAATGGTGCCATTAGGGGATCATTTCACTGTGTGCATCTATCGACATCTGACTACTAACTTTCTTGGAGAATGCCAAACCAAATTCTATGTACCACTTGAATGTAATGCTGGTATTTCCTCGATCATGGCGTGCCTTCGCCCAGAATATTAAGGAGTATTTGTAACTACCTTAGGTATAAATATTGAAGAAAGGGAAGATACAAAGACAATAATCTTGGTACAAAGAATCATAAGAAATAAATGTGAAAGCTAATGGGAAGTGGTACACTGTTAGCACATCTGTAAAGGTCGACATGATTAGACACCCTTTCAAAGGGCAATGGGAAGGTCAAGTTTTGTGGATACTTCTAAAAAGAGATGTGTATCTAGTAAGTGGCGGAGTTTGAAGGCTTATTTGTGAGTGTCTCTTGTCATGGTCGTCTACTACATACTTGCAGTGGTTTGGACCATGGATAATAGTATTTGTAGATGGTTTGAATTTGTAGGGAGGATAAGAACGGACAGTCATAGGAGTAGCTAGTGCCTCAAGAGTGGACTCTGAAGTAGTAGGTGCGATAGTAAAAAATGAAATAGACTTAAAAACAGTCACATTAGCTGAGACAAAAAACTGAATGGAGTTTTGGTGAATAGAATCTATACCCCTTCTGGAGGCGGGAGTTTCCCAAAAACACAAGACTTATCTCTTCTAGGAAACACTATAGGCTTGTTTGGTTGGAGTGTATTTTTATGACATTTTGGCTCATTTGGTTTAATTATATTTTGGGGATATTTAGAGTTTTTTTTAGATAAAAAGAGAAAGAAGTATACTTTAATGTTATGATATAAAATAAAGTTATTTTATTACTAAGAAATTTTAGATGTAAAATAAAATTGAATTTTTTATTAGAGTATAGTGAGATGTGTTAGTCAATTTTTAATATTTAAATTTATGTATAATATGAAATAAATATGAAATATTAATGAAAATATTTTTGGATGAGTTTGAGTTTTTTTTTTTTACTAACCAAACAAGACTTTTAAATTTTTTTAAAATAAAGAAAAATATAAATTTATTTTAATATTATGATGTAAAATAAATTTATTTTATTATTAAGGATTATGTTAGATATGAAATATTTTTTTTTATTGAAATACAAGTCATGGCAAGAAACTATAAGGAGTGATCTTAGTTATTTAAACTTAGATAAAAATTTGGTAACTGATAGAGCGTAATGGAAATAAAGAATTCATGTAGCCGACCCCACCTAGTGGGATTAAGGCTTGGTTGTTGTTGTATTGAAATACATATAGGTGTGATAAAATTAATTCTTAATAATGAGATTTATATAAGATGTGAAATAAAGTTGATATTTAATATTTTAATTCGCGTTTGATGTGAAATAAATATAAAATATTGATAGAAGTAATTTTAGATGAATTTGGTGTTGGATTCTCTATTGTGTTTATAGTATAATTATGTATTTTGATATTTGTCATTATGTTTAAGTTAGTTGGTGACTAATGAACTTTTAAGTTTGCTGTGTGTAGGCTTAATATTTTTGTAGCTAACTTGATGATGCGGGACGGATGAATGATAATACAGTTTAGAGATCAGCAATTTTACAAGGCAGAATATTCACAAAATATTGCTAAATATCAGAGGATAATTTTGTGATGACTAAGAAATTAATTAAACCCGCAAAACCAATTACTTTTAAAATTTTAAATAAATTAGATCGAAGGTAATTGAGAAATTACCAATTCAGATTAGGGCGCAATCCGGTTTTCAATAAATCAGAAATAGGGAACAGGATTAAGGGTCTCATAATATTTAACCAACAATAATTTAAATCCACTCAATAATAATAGGTCGCACAGGTGGAGCAAGTTCGCGCAAATCACAGGTGAGCAGAAAAATCCAGATTATTCGATTTTATCAGGTTAAAGGTTTTATTGGCACGCGCGGAGCAGGGGCGCAGGCATGCTGGGGCGCGGCGCGCGGAACAGGGCCGCGGCCGG
>JAEMOT010000206.1:69268-82959 GCA_019297695.1 Apostasia ramifera
GGTGAGCTGATGTAAGAGGAATGGAATCGAACCCAGAGGGGAGGAGCTAGAGTGGGTGGAGTTTAGGGATTCTCACCCAAGGCCCAAGCCCTTCTCTATCCAGGATATCGATTCATTTCAGAATCAAATAATCCCAAGGGAAACACAAATCAGATTTATTCAGCATTAAGAAAATAAGAGTGACATGGAGGCGTTTATATAGGCCTCCATACAGACTGACTCAATAAAAAAAAATACATAATGTAATAAATTTCTTCACACAAATGAGGAAATACTAAATAACATGCCTAAAATAATGATCACTGAAATAGAAACAACTAATACAAAATAAATGCGAGAAATAAAATCATCCCAAAATGGAATCTCCAATCAATCAGAATAAATAGGAGATTTCCAATCTATCGAGTCAGCAATCTGTAGCATCCATCTTTCCCAATCTGTCCTAATAGTCAATCAATCCAGATCGAAGCAGCATGGCTAGATCTCGGCCGTCGACGATAAACTCTGCCAGGAATGAATCGACGTTCGATCGTGGTGTCCCCACCACTTGATGCTCCACAGTATGGTTGATGTAAAAACTATGCTTAACTTGAGAATTGATATAGTGATCAACATTAATAAACAAGCCATGACGATAAAGAGAAATATGATTGAAGTTTAATTTTATTATTTATTATTGTAATAATTATAGAACTATTGTAAGATTATCCTTATAATGTTAGGAGATAGGTGGATGATGTTATGAGCACTTAGGACATTATTATAGATTAGAATATTTTTGAATTGAGTTGGGTTGAGTGAACCAACCAATATTTAGGTTGAAGGTTTGCTTCGTTCAATAGATCGGTCGATAGATCAAGAAGTTTGGCTGATCAGTTTTTTGATCGATCAAAGGTAGAGTGTAGTTTAGCTGATTGGTTCTTTGATCAATCAAAAATATCTGAAATGTGATCGTTGATGATTTAACAGTTAGTTGTTTGATTGATCAGCTGATCGATTAAAGACAGTCTGATATCACTTTTTATTAGTTGTTGAAGGCCTCTATATAAATAATTTGGGTTTTTGGACATGTTGATGATCTTCCAAGCTTATATTTAAACCTCATCAGCTGAAAACTAATCCCTCTTGGTCTAAAAAATTAATAGTTGATTAAGGGGTGATTGGTGATTAAAAAGAGATCAAGCTTTTAAATGCTCATAGTTATCCATTCTCTCTAAGCTCTTTAAGGTGCAATCCTAGTAAGGAGAGAGGTTAGTTGGTTTGCTTTTATTGTATATTCTCTTATCAAATTTTTGTTTGATTGTTCCCTCACTTTGTAATTAGTGAGCGGGTTCTTTAGTTGGTTTAGTAGTTATTTTGCTTTGGTTGTATGGGTTTTTCCGTCTTTGTTCAAAGGAGTGATTTAGTTAATAGTTGGTTGGTTTTTTTTTGGCCAAGGACGTAGATACCATAAGGTATCGAATCTCGTTAAATTCTTGCATACTTTGCGTATGTGATTTTATTTATATTTGTGCACATTTCATTATTGTTTCCGCTTATATTTATTGTTCACGTTATTGCTAACTTACTTGTGAGTTAATTTAATTGTATTATAATTATAGTAAATTAAATTTTAATTAGGGTCTATTTAATCCCCTTTAGACCCATACCTAGATCCTACATTTGGTAGGTTTTTTAGCTTAAACCGAACAAGACCTGTCATTAAACATGTACAATTGAATATACGAGGTGGAATATTATTATATTGCATTATGAGAAAACTAAATATAAGTGGTATCTGGTGATGAAGGGTAGTGGAAGGCATTCGATTAATGTGAGAACATGCCATGAGGATTGCATCATCTCAATATTTGAGAGGAACTATCATATGAAACAATAAGGTTCGTATAGCTTCAGCTAAATATCTATTTTTTGTTGTGGAGTATAAGAGCATGAAGACTAATGCAATATATCCTGAAGACTGATGCAACATATTCTAACACGACATATATGTCTGAGAAGCACTAGAAATGTATTTTTATATTAGCACTACGCATTATATATACAGAGGCACCAAATTAAGTTTTAATTTCGACATAAAATGTGGTAAAGATAGAAAAGTTTAAATCTGTCTTTTGTTAAGTCATATCATTCTGAATAATCATCGATAAGAGTTGCAAAATATTTGAGACTAAGATTGGAAGTGAGATGACTATAACCTCAACACTCTGAATGAACAACAAAAAATAGTACAAAAGCACATTTATTAGTATGATTAGAAAATGAAGTGCGATAGTGTTTTCCTATTTGACAAGACTCACTCTCAAGATTTTTGATGCTAGACAAATTAGGAACCATTTTTTGCAAACTATGCAAGCCAAGGTGTTCCATACAATTGTGCACCTGTAGTGGAGATGTATGTACTATGAATATTAAAGAAGTCAAAGTCAAGTAACAAAAGCCTTTGACTTATACCCAGTACTAATCACTTTTTTGGTTTTTAAATCTTGAATGCTAATAGAATCATGAAAAAAAGATTATTAAGCAATTAAGGCTCTTGGTGAGTTTGCCTGCAAAAATAAAACCAAATGGAAATTTAGGGAAATAAAGAATAGAAGACAAAGATATAGATGGAGTTGAAGAGACATGTCTAACACCTCTTATTATGGAAGTAGGTCCACCAGTAAGAGTGTCACACATCCCACCCTACTTTCGTCGGTGGTGGGGTGTGACGGAAAAACATACATAAGAATGAGGGCATAAAACCTCAAACAAACAAGATCGAAGATCGATATTAGATAGTACATGGTTTCTATCAAAACTCCACAGTTTCTTTTTAAAATCAAAACAAAAGATCATTTGAATACAATAAGTTCAGAGCAATAAGATAAAATAATAGAACAATAAAACACACTAAGCCTCGTCCATCTCCTTGCTCTTGCCCTGTGCTTGTTTGGGTGAAAGAGTATCTGCCAAAAATGTATCAGTCCACTGAATCGACTGGGTAGACAAAACTCATACTAAAATACAAAAATACATAAGCATAATATTATCAAAATAAGTTACTTATTAGCCCTTACACGAGGTATTCAGAAGGAGACTCTCAAACCAATCATTTACAACAATAATTCAATAGATTTTTCTTTTACAGATCTTGAACCTCGATACCGATGGTTCGGCCATTTCCAATATCAGTCACGATGATTAATCTACAACATCTCCTCATTTGTTACGATGCTTAGGCTACAGCATCGCCCTTAACATCAGATATGATACTGTTCGATCCGCTGATTCGGCCTTCTTTAACATCGACCACAGCATCACCCATAACATCGGATACAAAATTCATCAGCATCGCTAATAATATCGGATACGATACTACTTGATCTGCTGATTCGGCCTTAACATTGGCGACAACACCGCCCATAATATCGGATACGACATACATCGGCCCATAACATCGGCTACGACATACATCAGCCCATAACATCGGATATGACATACATCAACCCATAATATCGGACACGACATACATCAGACACGATTCTACTTGATCCGTTGATTTGGCCTTTCCCAATATCGATTATGATGCTTAGGCCACAACATCACTCATAACATCAGATACAATACTCCCCGATCCCGCTTATAATTACCCTCGGTGAGGCGCAAGCAGAAGAAAAGAAAAGATATATATAATAGTAGATAGAAGAGATTCTTCTACAAAATATCGGGAATAAAATTTAAACTCACTTCCATCAACAGCCCTGATTTCTCAGTGTATCATAATTTTGCCCAAACAAAATTGAATAGTCCTCAGCGACTATCCCAAGATAGCCTGTGTCAAAGATCACTGCCAATCGTACCCTCGGCGGTAGACTGGAGATCAGTAACATCATTGCCAATCATATCCCCAGTGGTAGACTGGAGATCAGTAGCAATATTATCAATCATACCCTAAGTAGTAGATTGGAGATCAGTAGCATATTGTGAATAGTCCTCAGCGACCGTCATTTAAAATCATCATTGTTTAATTTGGGCAGATATGTATACCAAGAGAAATCAGTATTTTAACCAATTTTTACACAAATTTTTAATTCAATTCACCTTCAACAAGTCCTCTAGACTTGGCATTCTTGTTGTCACCAATTCAATATATAGCCCAACAACAAGTAAAATGATAACAACTACAATATTTCTACATTTAAACACAAGAGTATGCTCATCTAAGTCTGAATCTTTAAAGAAGTATCTCAATGAAACAAAATCACTATAAAGCATTCAGAATTCAAAAATTAACTTCATCTTTTGTACATTATCCAAGCATTTCAATCCACTAACAATAATATGCATTCTAATTTGCTCAAAATACTAAATTTAAGGCTTGAATTTCTAAATTTATATGTATGAGCTTTGACTACCTTGTTTTAGTCATTCTAATCGGCTTTCAATCAAGATTTCTTCCCATAATTTTCTTTTCCTCTGAATTTCTTCCTCTTTATTTTGGCTATTTGTCCTGCTCCAACTGACCAAAACATAATGGAAGAGTGGAAAGAAAGCACAGCCAAAGTCAAATATTAACGATAATCCTTTTTTTTCTTAATCTAAATATTTTCAACTACATCTTGCCACGTCATTAGACACATGGCATTTAAACTTTTAGTTCTCCTACACGTGGCATGAAGGTCATGCCATTTGGCACAGTTGAATACTAAACTCCAAAACCAATTCTTTAGGATATAGTTTACCGACCTAGCATACTGTTAACATCTGAATTCAACATTAAATCTCAGTTGTATACGTGATATTTGGAGGCTCACCACTTATCATCGTGCACAATGTTCTATTCATCGTTCACGATATTTAACTAATGAGACTTTGCTTTGCAACCTCTAATCTCACACACGATGTTTGGGCATCTGCACTTCCCAGTAGCACTTTAGCAAAGTTATTAACTGTTAACACGTGGTTCCAGCGCTGCATCTCAGCCGTACACGTGGCGCCGAGGTGGGACTAACTTCTTATTTATTTATTATTATTCTTGCAGGTCCCAAACCTCGGCCATGAGGGTTCGGCCAAACATCGTTCATGACGATTCGAAGACCACCCCAACAACATCGATGACGATGTTTCCCAGCCGCATCTATCGCTGTCAGCTTGCCACTACCGCGCCGTTTCCAATGCGGCGTGCCTCTTCCAGTCACGCGAACCAAAGGCCAGCGTGCTCCAGCCATCACAGACCCCTAGAAGAGTTCTCAAGATTAAGAAGTCAAGCTCTCCTTCCACCACTCCCAGCTTCCTCGGTGGCTGACACAGTGGGACCCCTGGTGTGGACTCAGCATTTGTTTATCCTGCTCCGGGAAGCCTGGACCGAGCTCCACTATCTCCTACCTATAACTACCCTTGAACAAGCATCGAGGAGGGATTTTTTTTTTCTTCTCTTGGTAGGAATCGCGGGATCTCTCTTTTATCACACTTTGTACTAAAAGCTTAAGACAAGAAAGCTCTGTGTCTTCTTTTAGCTCATCGTACTGGTCTTATCGACCATCACATTTCTCTTTCTAGTAGAATCCTTTCTTGCTGATCGCTCGGTGGACGTAGGGGATTTCCTCCCTGAATCACCTTAAATACCTGTGTGCTATTTTAGATGCATGTTACTCTCATTTAAGTCGTAATCATCAGGCTTAGCTCACTGTGTGCCGCTGTCTCTCGGGACTCTCTCTCTCTCTCCCCCCCTCTCTCTCTCGAGACCCCCTGTATCTCACGTCAACATTTTCTGGTGCTTTTATTGAGACTCTGAGAAGATAGTGGCTAGGACACGCAGAACCAACTCTGCAGCCTGCAGCACACACGCAGGTAAACCTTCTGTCAGGGCGCCAGGTGATGAAGCCTGAGCTTCAACATCCCGGCGTCGCGCCGGATCTACTTCTTCCTCCAGAGATAGCTGCATTACAGAGTTGCAGGGGATGCTGGCGAACCTCACCGATCTGATTACTAGCCTTACAGCACAGTAGGCCATGATCTTTAGACAGACTCAGCCAGTTTGCGCTGTCGTACTGCCACTTACACCTGTCCCGCCGGTTGCGGCAGTCCGTGATCCTCTTCCGCCGGTTGTGGCAGCCCCTGCACCTCTCCCGTCGATTGCGGGGGCCCGTGATCCTCTCCCGCCGGTTGCAGTGGCCCCTGCGCCTCTCCCGCCGGTTGCAGTGGTTCCTACTCCCCTCCCGCAGGTCGCGGCACCCTCCGTTCAGTCGTCTGGCTCTTCTCAGCCACCCAGACACCTATTCCTCCCCAGGAAGTTCACCAAAATCCTTTTCCACCATGTCCACTGGCGTAGCCTACTTTCTTCCCTCCAGCTTTCCCTCCTTTCCTCACTGGACAGAATCCCCTTTTTCCAGGTGCTTAGGCCCTCCAATATGGACCTGACCCTTTCTTTGGCCCGTTGAATAGCAATGCTCCTTTTTCTGATGCTATCCGACAGACGCCAGTCCCAGAAGACTTCAGGCCACCCCGACTTGAAGCTTATAGGGGTGCTACTGACCCCCGTGAGCATATTCAGGGGTTCAAGGCCGCTGTCCGCTGTCGTCAACCCACGAAGCCACCAAGTGCCACCTCTTGGCCGACACTTTGAAAGGAGTGGTTTTCAGCTAGTTCATCAAGTTGCCAAGGGGTCACATTTGCTACTACGAGCATCTGAAGTGGGAGTTGATCGCCCGCTTCATTAGCCGAACACGAATAGTCGTCTCTAACATTGTGCTCGCCAACATCAAATAGGGCGAAAAGGAAAGTCTGTGGGACTACACAAATCGCTTCTTTGCCGCAGCAGCGGAAGCAGAAGACGTAGATCCTGCCGTGGCTATGCACAACTATTGGAGAGGCCTCAAGAGCGGTGACTTGTCCAAGTCCCTCTAACTGGCTAAACCTCGGAGTTATCCGGAGTTGGTCGCCAGGGCCAGCCAGTTTGTACTGTTGGAAGATGCTAAAGCCTCTCCATTCGATGTTTCCGGTGCCAAGAAAGAGAAGAAGAGGAAACATCGGGGTTATGAATTATCGTTCACGATGACCCGCAGAGGTAGGAACCATGGCAGGGACGAAAGGAGGCCGAGACAGGCCCATGAGCAGAAGCACTTCTTTTCGCAGCCGCTTACTGAAGTATATGCGGCGGCTGTAAAGTAAGGCTGGGTTCGTCCTGCAGAACCCAAACCGACACTGCCGGCCGGAATGGACCCTAACAACTACTGTGAGTTCCACGAGAACTACGGGCATAAGTTTCATAAGTGCCGAGCATTGAGGGCCCTACTCAACAAGCTGGCGGATCAGGGCAAGCTAGAAGAGTTCATGCTAATGGCCCTAATGTTCAACGCTTCACAGAAGGGCAAGGCCCTAGCAGAAGTGGGGGCTCCAGCTCAGCCTTTACCACCGCCAGGCCCTGGTCAGTCGACGTGATCCTATCCCCCCGCAGTAAGGACAATCAACGTCATCTTTAGTATTGACCCTACTGCTGCACGTTGCCAGGTGATCGAAGTAGGCGACATCTCTCATCAACCTTCTTCTTCTATCCCACTCATTTTCTATCATGAAGACCTTCCTTGACAGGGCAACCCTCACAATGACCCGATAGTGGTCATTGCTCGTGTCGCCGATTTCAACGTTCAGCTTGTACTCCTCGACTCAGGAAGCGCGGTCGATATCCTATTTGAATCTGCCTTACCTTCGTTGGGACCTCTAAAGGGGGAAGCAGGTTGATATCCCCAGTCGGCGTAGGTACCCATGGGGGGAATCTCCCCTGAGCCGTGGCTTCCAGTGTTGAAAAACCTATTTGGACCCTTGGGACCGTAGAAAGGAAGAACGACTGGACCTCTAATGTTCTCCTGATTCAAAATACTTACATCGACCAGTGTTTGCAGGAGGACATCAAAGGCTGCTTGGCTTTTCACATGGTGACCGACGGCTGAGGCGTTGACGACGTTTACCGCTCTCTTCACTGCCTCCTTCAGGTCCTTTATGCGTCGCCCCCTCCATCCCAGGTCATTATCTATCAAGGCGCGCATGGAGCGTATTTCAGACTTCAGCAGCTCATCCCGGTGGCAAACCTTGAAGGCCATCTGCTTCGCCTTGGATTCTTCTTCCTTGGCAGCCACGACCTCATCCCTGAGCTTATTTCTATCCCTTCTCAAAGCCTTCTTCTCATCATCCAACTCCCTTATTCTTCTCTGGAGGTCTTAGACGTGGGCGGAATGGGCTTGGCCTATGTTAGAAATAGTGCGATGGAACTCTCCCCTTGCAACCTCGGCCTTGCCCGCCCACTCTGAGTTGCTGAGGGCTAGGAAAGCCAACTTATCTTCTAACTTATACAACTTTCTTAGCTCCTCCCTGTGATCTTGACTTTTTAAATTTTTTGTCGCCTCCAAGATCTGGAAGGTTTTCTTTAGAATCTTCTCCTCTTCTCTCCTTATTTCAAACAATCTCTCCCCCAAGTTGTTTCCTGACCCTTCAATGCCAAGTGCAGCCTCAAGCACGACCTGGAGAGCCCCCTCTTTCTTCTTAATCCTTTCCTCCGTCTTGCCTCCTCCTTTCTTCTTGTCCTTCTTTTCCTTTTTCTCACCATCTCGAGTGCCTACTAGAAGGAAACAAGAAAAGGAAGGTCTCCCTGAAGGGATCGGCTTGCCAAGAGGAACGGGACCGCCAATCACCAGGGGCGTCTTCGTAAGCGTTCCTTCAGATGAAGCTCCTACCTTAGGGAAGATCTGCTCAACGTCTTCATCTTTGAGTAGAATCTTCCCCGGGTCCAATTTTTCTCCCGTAAGCGTCTGATGTACTAGCTCAGCTCTTTCCACCCCTCAGTCTTCAGAGACGCCTTGACCGGGAAGTCAGAGATGTTCACCACCTCTGCCATCTTCTCCTCATCTGTAGGATACTGTGCAGACTCCAGAGTTCGCGTCAGAACCCTAACAACCTTGCCGCTGGCGTCTTCTCCAGCAAAACTGCAGCCGGAGTTCCTGCTTCTTCTTTCTGGAGCACCACGACGACCTTCTCAGCCGCCAGTTCTGGCTATCCTTCAGACGGCTCTAGGCACCTTCTCTTCTCAGAGGGAGGCGCGTCAACTGGAGGACTGCTGGCCCTCTTCTTCTTCAACGGAAAACCCTTCAGGATCGCCCATTTTTGGCTCTCCGCCATCTCTTTAACGATCTGCTCCTTTCCTTGCAAGATTTTCAGAAGTTGGTGGGCGAAAATGCGAATCGGCAAGGCGCCTCTTCGGCTTTATCCTGATAGGCCTTGGGCAGCGCGTCCACCATCATTTCTCTTTCTAGTGGAATCCTTTCTTGTTAATTGCTCGGTGGACGTAGGGGATTTTCTCCCTGAACCACCTTAAATACCTTTGTGTTATTTTAGATACATACTCTCATTTAAGCCGTAATCATCAGGCTTAGCTCACTACGTGCCGTTGTCTCTCGGGACTCTCTCTCTCCTCTCTCTTTCTCTTGGGACCCCCTATATCCCACGTCAACATTAACTAACTTCTTATTTATTTATTATTATTCTTGCAGGTCCCAAACCTCGGTCACAAGGGTTCGGCCAAACATCGTCCACGACGATTCGAAGACCACCCCAACAACATCGATGACGATGTTTCCCAGCTGCACCTGTCGCTGCCATCTTGCCACGACCGCGCCGTTTTCAATGCAGCGTGCCTCTTCCAATCACGGGAACCAAGGGTCAGCGTGCTTCAGCCATCACAGACCCCTAGAAGAGTTCCTAAGATTAAGAAGTCAAGCTCTTCTTCCATTACTCCCAGCTTCCCCGGTGGACGACACAGTGGGACCCCTGGTGTGGACTCAGCATTTGTTTATATTATCCTTGTAACATCCCGTGATTTCATTGTAGAGGTATTGTCCGCCTTGGCTTTAGGAAAATTGCGTGAACTGCGTGCTTGAGTGCTTTCCAGGAGGTCACCCATCCCAGTGCTACTCCAGCCCAAGCACGCTCAACTACGGAGTTTTCCATCACTAGCCTCACGGTTTTGCCCCAAAAGGCACCTCTACCATTTGAGATCACGTTATCTACTTATACAACTCAGGATCTCCCTCTCTTTCCGATGTGGACGATTCATTCCTATGCCCTTCTCACCACTCGTTAACCGGCCTAGAAGTCTGCCAGGAGTCGCACTTTGCCTTAGTGATTCCTTTCTCTTAGGACATCACCTGGCGATCACTCCACTCCCTCTTCGGCCACGTGCGTCACAGGCCCACCAGCTTCCGCCTGGTTCGTCCTCGAACCACATCGTACTGCGGGAGGTCGGCTCTGATACCATATTGTAACATCTCGTGATCTCATTGTAGAGGTATTGTCCGCTTTGACTTTAAGAAAACTGCGTGCTTGGGCTGGAGTAGCACTGGGATGGGTGACTTCCTAGGAAGCACTCAAGCACGCAGTTTTCCTAAAGCCAAAGCGGACAATACCTCTATAATGAGATCACGGGATGTTACAATCCTGCTCCGGGAAACTCGGACCGAGCTCTATTATCTCCTGCTTATAAATACCCTTGAATAAACTTCAAGGAGAAGAGGTTTTTTTTTTTTTCTTTTCTCTTGGTATGAATCGCGGGATCTCTTTTATATCACTCTTTGTACTAAAGGCTTAAGACAAGAAGGCTCTCTCTTCTTTTAGCTCATTGTACTGGTCTTGTCGACCATCACATTTCTCTTTCTAGTGGAATCCTTTCTTGTTGATCGCTCGGTGGACGTAGGGGATTTTCTCCCTGAACCACCTTAAATACCTGTGTTATTTTAGATACATATTACTCTCATTTAAGCCGTAATCATCAGGCTTAGCTCACTGCGTACCATTGTCTCTCTGGACTCTCTCTCCTTCTCTCTTTTTTTCTTGGGACCCCCTATATCCCACGTCAACATTAACTAAACTTTAAATTCTAAATAAACATATATTAATTCAAATCAACAAGATAAAATATAAAAGTTCATAATAAATACCTAGACGTTATAATTCTTCCCTTCTTGAAAGAATTTCGTCCTTGAAATTTGACCAAAGTTTGGGAAAAGATTTTTTCATTTGTTCCTCAGGCTAAGTTGCTTCCCGCTCGGTCTGGTTATTCCACAAAATCTTGACCGTTAGGATCACCTTATTTCTAAGTTAGCTGACATCTTTGGCCAGAATTCGAATTGGCTTTTCTTTATCGCTCAGATCTGATTCGAAACAAGAAAATCCATGGCTACTTCCTCCCACTTTCACATCGGAATGGGTATTGGCTGAAGTAATCCACTAGGTCGTTGATGGTCACTTTACTTGTTGGCTTGATAAACATTTGCTTATTGTTTCGTAAACATTTTTTTTCATATCAGGTCACCAAAATGTTTTTTTAAGATCGTGATACATTTTGTTCATGCCTTGGGGAATTGTATAACGGAAACCATGAGCTTCTTGTAGTAACATATGTCTTAACCCGTTAGTATCTGGAATACAAAGCATATTTCGAAATCGTAGTACATCATCCAACTTAAAATTAGATTGACAACCCGGGTCTAGCTTCCCAACAATTTTTTGAAGCTGAAGATCCTTTGTCCCGCTTTTACTTGTTGCAGCCAACTAGGCCTTACTATCATTTGAGATAGCAATAATGAGTTCTTCTAAACCATACAAGATAATGATAGTTTCTCAAGTTCAAACGTAAGTTGTTGATCAGTGTAATCTAAAGTCATCATACTCAAATTGGCTCTTCTGCTTAAAGCATCGACCAGGATATTATCATGCCCAGGATGGTACATAATAACCAAGTCATAGTCTTTGATCAGCTCTAGCCAATGACGTTGTCTCAAGTTCAACTCTTTTTGTGTGAAGATGTATTTTAAGTTTTGATGATCGCTGAACACTTCACACTTCACACCATACAAATAGTATTGCCAGATTTTTAAAGCAATGCCTTTGAATCCCTTGTAGGAATGCTTGTGCTTTGATAATGCCGACCTCTTTTGTTGGTGTGGATATATGGTGAGCTCCATGTCAAATGGGCTTTAAGGTAAATATCCAAATATACTTCAAAAGAAGCTCGATTGGTGGAACTGTGGATTGCATGGTTCAAGGCAAATTGTATCTAAGACTTCATCCCAAGTTTTAGGGTAATGAGCATCGAGATCTCTCAGAAGATGCATCACCATGCGATTGACGATCTCTATTTGACTATCAGTTTGTGGGTAGAAGGCGGTGCTTCTTTTGAGTGTAATATCTATTATAGCCCATAGATGTTTCCAAAAATTACTTAGAAAGTGTGAGTCCCTATTAGAGACTTTGGAAGGCCATAATGAACTCATATATAGTGAAAAAATAGGCGTGCCTCTTTTTCTCTTATGATAATCTACTTATATAGTATGAGCATGAGTATTTTAGAGAATCTATCTACTTAGTTATATCCTTTACGAGTAATTGGTAATCTTATAAGAAAATCATATATATACTTTTCTAAGGCCGAGATGGTATTGGCAAAGAAATATATAAGCTTTTTTTGAGATTAGATGATTTGGATGTGCTAAATACACTATTTGATGAATTTGGTCACGTCAAAATTCTTTATTCCTTCATTATTTGACCTCCTGATCAAATAGAGACAAAAGATTTTTAGGGGTTCAACACTAATGCCTATGCCTTTTCTATATGCTTAACCACCCACTGATTTGAAAATGCAATACTCCTTTGTAGAATGTGGCACAAAAATTATTATAATAATCCTTTGTAGAGGCAAGTGGAGATACCTTAATGATCTCTACTACAGCAACAACAACCAAGCCTTAATCCCACTTATAGGTGGAGTCGGCTACATGAATTTTTTATTTTCATTGCGCTCTATTAGTTACCAAATTCTTATCTAAGTTTAAGTAACTAAGATCACTCTTTATAGTTTTTTGCCATGTCTTTTTTGGTCTCCCTCTTCCTCTTTGTACATGGGCAAAATCAATAACTCAATTTTTCTAACTGGAGCTTCAATCGGCCTACGATTTAGATGTCCAAACCATCTAAGCCGACTTTCTCTAAGTTTATCCTCAATTGGTGCAACACCAACTTTCTTTCGGATATACTCATTTCTCATTCTATTCTTTCGTGTATATCCACACATTCATCTTAACATCTTCATTTCGGCAATATTTATTTTATTTGTATATTTCTCTTTGCAGGCCAGCATTCAGCACCATATATCATCGCTGCTCTTACTACAGTTTTATAAAATTTACCATTGATTCTGGATGAGATTTTTCTATCGCACAACACACTAGAAGCATTTGTCCATTTTACCCATCCTGCTTGAATCCTGCTAATAACATCATTATCTATTTCGCTATCATTTTGTATAATTGATCTAGGGTATCTAAAGCGCTCACTCTTCTTGACAATTTGATCACCAATTGCACATCTCCAATATAAGTATTTCTTTCTTGACTAAATGTGCACTCCATATATTCAGTTTTTGATCTACTAAGATAAAAACTTTTAGATTTTAGAGCATTCCTCCAAAGCTCTAGTTTCGCTTTAGCTCCCTCTTTAGTTTTCTCAATAAAGATAATATCATCTACGAAGAGCATACACCAAGGCACTTCATCTTGGATATGTCCAGTCATGACTTTCATAATCAAAGCAAAAAAATACGGACTTAAAGCCGAGCCTTGGTGTAATCCAACTGTAATAGGAAAATCCTTAGTCAAACCTCC
>JAEMOT010000206.1:83397-115627 GCA_019297695.1 Apostasia ramifera
ATATTTTTTGCATTGCCTACTGCTTTCTTAGATTCTCGTCGAGCCACTTTATATTTCTCTCACTTATCATTATTTTTGTTTTTAAACCAATCTCTATAACAAATCTTCTTCTCCTTAATTTTTTCTTGTACATCATCTTTCCACCACCAAGTATCTTTATTATTTGGAATCATTCCTTTGGATTCTCCAAGCACATCCTTCGCCACCTTACGGATACAGTTAGCAACTGTCAACCACATAAGATCAGTTTTCCCTTTAATATTCTATTGCCCAAGTTCTAGAACCTTCTTCTTAAATATACATTTGTTCTCATTCTTTAGATTCCACTATTGAGTCGAAGGATAGGATTTTGACTTATTATTTCTTCTTCAATACTTTATCTCAGAATCTAAAACCATTAATCGATATTGGGTAGTCAAACATTCACTTGGAATGACTTTACAATCTTTGCAATGTAAGCGATCTCGTTTCCTTATAAGAAAATAATCAATCTGAGTTCTTAAAGTTCCATTCTTGCACGTGATAACATGCTCCTCTCTCTTCTTGAATAAAGTATTAGCAATTATAAGATCATATGCTGAAGAAAACTCTAAAATAGTTCTACTCTCCTCATTTATCTCTTAAAACCATATCCACCATGAATACTATAAAATTCCTCAGCAACACGTCCAACATGTCCATTTAAATCTCCTCCAATAAATAATTTTTCCTCCTGAGGTATCTCTTGTATTAACTCTTCTAAATCATTCCAAAAGTTTTCCTTTATGCTTGCATCCAAGCCAACTTGAGGAGCATACATACTTACAATGTTAATAATCATTCCATTGATTATAATTTTTAAAGTCATAATTCTATCACAATTTCTCTTAACTTTCACTACATGATCTTTCAAGCTCTTATCCAGAATTATACCCACTCCATTCTTGTTTTTATTCTTACCAGAGTACCAAAGTTTAAAACCTAAGCCATCAATTTCCTTAGCTTTCTCTCCAACCCATTTTGTTTCCTGCAGGCATAAAATATTAATATTTCTATGATTCATAATATCCACCAACTCCATTAGCTTGCCTGTTAGGCTACCTATATTCCAAGTTCCTAATCTAATCCTACTGACTTGAGTTCTAGTATGATGGACTAGCTTCTTTACCCGCATCCGTCCATGATGTGGGGACCCTTACTCATTTTTCACTACACCCGGGCGCCGATGCAACGGCCTTTGCTCATTTTTCACTGTATTCAGACAATACAGTGCATCCCTTCCAGGGAACGCCTTAGCTTTAGCGCAATTTTCTAAAGAATTCATGTCATGATTGATTCGACAAGTTTTACGCTGGCTATCGATTGCCTAACGCAACCCTCCGCTTTTTTCATCCGGAACTTGGGACCCGACAACGACGCGTTCTTAATGATCTCTACTAAGGAAAAAAAATTAAATCCTACACTTTGATCTCTCATTGTAATGGTGAGATCGTTATCTCACTACTATGCTTTAGTCATAAAATTTGATAACCTACAAGATCACGCTTGACCTTGCTAAAAGAAACGAAAAAGATGAGATTTTTTCTTACAAAGTTGTATATTATGCTTGAGGAGTCTAATGAGTACAAATAGAGAAATCTTGGCTCAAAAAGAAAACTTTTCTCACATTCTTGAAAAATTGCTAATGAAAAGATTTTTAAGATCAATTTCTAAATTAACCCAAAAAATTTAAGTATAAATTTTTTGGGTTAATTTTTATGAGTTTGTATGTTAATTTATATGGTTTTTAATTATTTCAAAATGTTCTTGTGACAGTTGGAAAGAATTAATGAGATTTGGAAAATAGAACTAGTTTTTCAATTTTACTACAAGGTAAATTATCCGCCAAAACCAGACAAAAAACTGAATTATTAGGCTTTCAGATATGAAAAATAGACTGTCCACTCTCAATCGGACAATGACCCGGACAATGAGCCGGGTGGTCCTGCTTGGTCAAAAATAATGATTTTCAAACTTTTATTTTGTATACTTTTTGAACTCAAATTTAATTTCAACTTTGAGAGCTTATGTATTAGATATATTGAGTACAAAATAATAATATGTAATATAATTATAAAATTTATTATTTATATTTTATCTATTTAAATATATTAATGGATCATTCAAGAGCTAAGTTTTCTACTGCCATACATTTACAAGATGTTCCCATGACATCCTATTTCTAGCAAACTTGGGCAACTTTATCTTGAACACATTCTTGGATTTTTTTGTCTTTGTAACATTATGTTCTCTTTATCATGTTCTATGTGTCGAGTTTTCTTTATTTTATCTCAATCTTGAGCTCCTTGTTAAGTTGTAACTGCTTTTTCCTATTTCTTTTTCTACCAAGGCACTGTTTATGATCAAGCTTGTCCTTTGATTGTACTGCTAATCCAGTCTAACAGAAATGCTAAAATACAATATTATTTAACTACAATAGTTGGTTTATTATCATCAAATACAATAAACCCATATAGGCTCTTGAGGCTAACAATTTTCTCCTTTTGATAATGACAAATAAAAAATGGTGAGAGGGTGAAGTTTTCTAATACTCCCCTTTACTATATGCATATGTATCTACATAACATTTTTTATTCTTGATTACAAGTAGACTTTGCTACTCTCTCACATAGATATTCTCAACCTTTTGACATCATTAATGGAATTCTAAGTGGGAAAAATTAAGCAAGTGTTCTATAACTGTAATATATACATATGTTGGGGGAGTCCAAACTATGTAATAATACTGGATCAACGATAGAAGAACAAGGGTTTTCCATTAATAATGAAAATTACAAGTGTTGTAGAGAGAGTTAGGGAGGAGGAGAAGAAAAAGAGGTTTTTGTGTCAGGCAAAGAACAGATGTTGAGAGCTGTGTAGGTCGTCCACCGCCGTAGAGCATTAGGTTAAGTCATGGGGATTGGTAGGAACTTTGTTAGTCGAAGAGCGTAGGAGTCATTCGAATAGCTTATATGAGATCGAAAATTTAGGAGGTAGTATACAGTTATAGGTTTTGTATCTAAAGTCAGTGGAGCAGACTAGCCCAAATAGTTCGGGTCCCATCAGTCTCTGCACTGTCATCTACAGGATCATAACCAAGGTGTTGGTTAACCGACTGAAGGATCACATTAGCCCTCTTATTGCAGCTAAGCAGGACAGATTGCTGACATTTGTATCCTCGCTCAAGAGGTGATGCACAGGATCCAAACTACAAAGCCTAGGGATGGATTCATGATGATCAAAACCAATATGGAGCTAGCATATGATAGAGTTATCTGGGATTATTTGAAACACATGCTCATTCGGTTTGGCTTTCTTGATCAGTAGTGCCATTGGGTCAGAATGTGTGTTTGAGGGCCTAGGTACACATTGTTGATCAATTGCAAGAAGTCGCCATGGATTGTGGCCAGAATGGGACTCAGGGCTACCCACTTTCCCCATACCTCTTCATTATCTGTTCTAAGCTTCTATCAAGCATGATACATAAAGAGATACAAAGGGGTTCCCTTGGAGGTATCAAACTGTCAATTAGAGGTCCAGATCATTCCATCTCATGTTTGTGGACTACTTGCTCCACTTTGTTGAAGCCACTCGAACAGTTGCTAGGAGGCTTAAGACTACCTTGGACTCTTATTATGCTTCCTTGGGGCAAGCCATGAATATAGATAAATCCTTCGCATGTCGAGGCAATAATACCAAGGGAGAGACTGCATTGTGAATGATATAATTTTTATGATTTTTGCTTTCATTCTTATAATGTTACGTGGCAGTGTTACAGATTATCTTGAGCATTTAGCAACTTCAGGCGATTTTGCCTGGAAGAGGGGAATGCTCCTTCTACTGAATTTTGTGACATCCTGAAAGGGGATTCCAGTAGATATACCTTTTTGTACATTTTTTATTTTTTAATTTATGGCCTAGGCCATATTTCAAAAAACACAACCTTGCCATGTTCTTGCTATTGATTGAAATCAATGACATAGTGAAGTAGGGTTTTGAGATTCCTCAATTTGGTGGTGGTCTATCTCTTTATCTATGATCATGAAATAATGGCTCTGACACTGATTGATACAATCTGCTCTGACACCAATTTTATAAAAAATAAAATAAAAATTGATACAATCTGCTTCTGTTGGTTTGAATCTCCTGGACTCCCAAGGTTGCCACTTACCACTAAGGTCAGAGGTGGATTCATCATATAGTTCGGCTATTGGATAACAATAATAAAAGAAAAAGCATGGTTAACAAACATGAGAATGAAGAAAGAATAGGAGAAAGAAAAGAAATCAGGAAGAAGAGAGAAAGGAGTCTTGGAGAGGAATATCAAACCAGGGGAGAGGAAGAGAAGCTAGAGGCACAAAGCAAGTGGGAAGGAAACAATAGAATAATGGAGGGGGAATGGTGGGGACACCATGATCGACTGTCAGTTATTCTTGACAGAGTTTATCATTAATGATTGAGATGTGATTGTATTGCTTCGATCTGGATTGACTGATAATTAGGACAGATTTGAGAAGGTGGTTGTTGAGGATTGCTGACATAACTAATTGGATATGTCTTTTTTATTTTTTTGATTTCACTAAAGGGAGATTTCATTTTGGGTTGATTTTAATTTATTTTTTGTAGTTTTTCTATATTAGTTATGTCTATTTTATAATTGTCATTTTGGGCATGATGTTTGGCATGAGGAAATTATGTTATATTATATTCTGCTTTTATTGAGTCAATTTGTATGGGAGTCTATATAAATGCCTTCTTGTTATTGCTTTCTTCTTAATGCTAAACCGAATATTATTTACCTCCTTCCATGAGATTGTCTAATCCTAAAATGAATTAATATTCCAGATAGGGAAGGGCTTGGGCTTTGGTTAGGAATCTCTAAACTTTATCCATCTGCATAAGCTCAACTCCATTCGGATCTATTTCTTCCCCTCTCTCTCAACATTTGTCTACATCCACCATTTACTTGTTGACTCCATTGTGAAGGACGTCATATCGCTGCCTTCATCATCAACACTCGTTGAGCCATCACCTAGTGCTACCTAACAGATTTTGCTTGAATTTTCGGGGTGTAACTCTAACCACGAGAGCTTGCCTTCCCTAACCGCATTGCCCCGTCACATTGCCCACCTAGACTTGCACTCGGGATCAACATGCGCCAACCCCATTTCGCATCACCCATATACGATGACCCACACGAAACTCGTCGAGCCCATGCGACCCTACGGTGCTAACTCTTTGTACGATTGCACGAGCCGATCACACGAGGTCCATCCCTTTGATGATTGCGCTATATTGAGCGAGATCGCTTTCCTGCTCGCCTAAGCCAGCATTGCCCTAATTTGTTGGAGATTTGCAAATAGGTGCCCAAAGCTTTTGATTAAGGTACGAATTTCAACGAAATTATTAATTAGGTTGGTTGACTACTCTGGATTTCATTGTTCATCAGGGCTTTGTTGAAATTATTGTACCGTGCGATCTATCATTATTGAGTGCAAATTAATCACCGGTGGTTTATATTGTGAGAACCTGAATCCTGCTCTACTTTGTCTCATTTATTTAAACCGGAATTGAGCCCTAATCTAAATTGATAATTTTTTCAATAAAGATTGCCCTTTTAATTAAAATTGCAACAAATTAATTTCGTAGGATTGAATAATTTCTTGATTATCACAAATCAAGTTTTAAATTCTTACATTAGTTTGTGATTAATCTATTATTTGAGTTTGTTAATCTTTGAACTTGCTTTTTCATTCATTTGTCTCACATCAGGGAAGCATGGGATGAAAAGTAGAGGAGAGCAGGAAAGGGGGAATCGGAATTTATAGGAGACCAAATTTTATTCATTCACTTTTGAGTTACATTACATGCACTACTATTTGTAGATGTGGATTGGCTACACATGGAGATTGACAATTTTAAAAAGAACATAAGGGCTGCAGAGACTTGTATACGATATACATCGTATCATGTATGTAGCCCTTTTTTGGGAAGTGAACTTATTTCAGTGTGCTATTTTGTTTGGGAGTTATGGGCCTTCTTTGCTCTTTCGTTCTTTTGCATCCGCCCATTCATCTTATTTTATTCTATACCTTTATTAAGGTTACTTTTATAAAAGAACTTTCAAAAAATACTTTTATTATGGTTGGTTCAAGAGTATTCCAACAAAAACAAATCCCTTCCCTTATTATTAAAATTGTTCGGTAGGCTTCTTTGAACTATTGCGAGATATTGGATGAAGCCTTATTGCGCAGTTTCCTTTTTGCTGGATTCTTTCAATAAACTGCTTCTTCTGGAACTGTGAATTTTATGATCTCTAACTTTTAACTTTTTTTTCTTAATTTCTTTATCCGCATGGCTATCAGTCACATCTTGGTCATGTGAAACATAAAATTACCCATTTCTATACTTAATGTTTTCTATGTGCAATATTGTTTTTTATCATTAACCAAAGGAAAACTTTCTTGATTTCTCAATGCTTACTGAGATAACTGGGTTCTATTATGTAGTCACAGGATGTTGCAAGGGCATTTAGGGCTGTTTGTACACCAGAATTTTTCCTTTACAGAAAGGTGAACCCGATCACTTACGTTTAGCCTTCAATGAAAAATATGATCTTTAATTCCTTTTCACCATTCTGTAGTATACACCAGTATGATAGTCTTCTACTTCTTTGTCATTCACACGTCTATATTCTGCCTTTGTCCTTTAAACTTTATGTTTTAACATTAAACTACTTTGAACAAAAGCAAACTTGTATGACTGATGAGTATGGTAGCAGCGTAGAGGGCATTTTCATGCTTTATTGAAAGTTTATTTCCTAGGGATTATTCTAGATAAATGGATCCCAACTCCTTTCTTTAACAGGAAGGTAGGAGGCCATTTGAGCTTTTCTATCACGGGCAATTTGATGACTCACGACCTGGCAACAATACCCCAGTTACTGGAAGGTATCTTTTAAAGGATCTGGGGAACAATTTTACATCTGATTTTGATCTTTTAAGCTTGGGTTGATACTAAACTATATCCTTAGGGACTTGAGTCTTGCAATAGACTGTGTTCTAAGTGGACAGCAGTTAACATCATTGCAAAAGCCCAGGTTGTCTTTCTTCTACTACTTCTCAGTTCTCCTTCTATATTTTTTATAGATGCAGATTTCTTCCGACTTGTGTTATTGGTTTCTGTCTCTTTTCAGCATTGGTTGCAGCATAAAGTGGCATCCGAATAAGAGTTATTAACTAGATGATGGATGATCCAGCATTTCCCTTCATACATACCTTGAGGTAGGCTTATCAATAAAATTGACGAATAGCATGATAGATTGAAAGATGAAGTTACACTTCTGTTCTTTTTTCATGAATACATTAAATTTGATGTTTGTTTTCCCCGTGCTCTATTTGTTTTTCTCTCTGTGTTATCAATCTCATGTGGTCTTGTACATTTGTCATTTGCTTTAGCTCACTGTCATTAATTTAGAGGGATAATTTCTTACATAGCATTTAAAACTATCTTACTTATATGATAAACACCCGATTATTAGTATTTCTATCTTGCACAACTTAAAATTAGTGCAAATTGCAGTTTGAATGTTTTACATATTTTTATCCTTTTTTGTATATCTTGTGTTCACATGATAACACTATCTTTGTATTTGTTAAAAACAATAAAAATAACATTAACATATAATATATATATATATATATTCAGAATTTGATGTTTATAATGTAATGAGATAGTAGTATGTTATGAACGTATACAATCTATTTTTGGTATGAGGTGTTTATTTATCAACTATCTTTTTATAGTTGTAGATTGAAGAAATGTTTAGAAGAATGGAATAAATAGACGTACCACAAAAGTAAATATAATATGCATAAGAAACTCAAAAATATTTCGTAAAATAACTAGAGTAAAACCTAATTATCAGTGCAAGCAGAAGTGAAAAAAAATCATTCACATAGGTCATAATTATATAACATGATTCAGCACACTTGTGCATACTTCTAGCTCACCATCTCACAAAAAAAATCCTGAAAGCCTTCACTATTAGTCTATCTGAAATCTGTTTTCTCATTAGGATAATGGATAATGGATAATGGAAAAGCGTTATTACACCGCTATACCACACCTTCCTTCATTGGGATTTACTTGGCTAGTAACCTTCGCTTAAAAGGTTCACTCAGGAACACTCGCTTTCCTCTCTAGAGAATAGGGAAACAACAAGAGATGAAAAGAGAATAAACACAAGAAATGTAAATCATTCTTCTTTCTATGGTTGACTTGGAATCTGAGAAAGACAAGGGATCACCTTTTACAGTTGAACACCAGCACCTCGAGCACTTAGAGCATGTAAAAAACCTTTGAATCACTTAAGAAATGATTTGAAATGTTTTTTTTTTTGTTTATTTTCACTCACAGAGCATGAAGCTTATGTAAAGTGATTTCATACAATACATTAGAACAGGTAAAAAACCCCAAATTGGAATATAAACAATTGGCCAAAAATAAGCCTAAAGAACTGTTAGTTGACAACAATAACAACCACCAAGCCTTAATCCTACTAGGTGGGGTCGACTATATGAAACTTTATTTCTATTACGCTCTATCAATTAACAAATTCTTATTTAGGTCTAAGTGAGTAAGGTCACTCCTTATAGTTTCTTGTCATGTCTTCTTTGATCTCCCTCTTGCTCTTTGTATATAGACAAAATTCAATAACTCGATTTTTCTAACTAGTGCTTCAATTGGCCTACAATTTATATGTCCAAATCATCTATCTCTAAGTTTATTCTCAATTGGTGCAATACTAATTTTTTCACGGATATACTCATTTTTCATTCTATCCTTTCATGCATATGCATACATCCATCTTAGTATTCTCATTTCTATAATACTTCTTTTATTTATATATTTTCTTTTTGCAGATCAACATTCAGCATCATGTATTATCGCTGGTCTTACTACAATTTTATAAAATTTACCCTTAAGTCTAGATAGAATTTTTCTATCGCACAATATATCAGAAGCATTTTTTCATTTTATCCATCCTACTTGGATCCTGCTAAAAATGTCATTACTTATTTCACCATCATTTTGTATAAGTGATTCAATTTATCTAAAGTATTTACTCTTTTTGATAATTTAATCACCAATTTCACATCACTAATATAACTGCTTTTTTTTTTTAATTGTGCACTCTATATATTCAATTTTTGATCTACTGAGATGAAAGTCTTTAGATTCTAAAGTATTTCTCTAAAGATTAAGTTTCGCTTTTGCTTCCTTTTTAGTTTTATCAATAAGGATAATATCATATGCAAAAAGCATACATCAAGGTACCTCATTTTAGATATATTCATTTAGAATTTTCATAATCAAAGCAAAAAGATACGAATTTAAAGCTGAGCCTTGGTGTAATCCAACTGTAATAGGAAAATCCTTAGTCAAACCTTTTTGTATTCGAATATAAGTAACAACTTCTTTGTACATTTTTTTAATAACTTGAATATAAGTAGTGTAAATTTTTTTTTTATAAAACTCTCTAAAATACTTCGTTGAAATTTTATCATAAGTTTTTTTTAAATCAATAAAAATTAAATATAAGTTTTTCTTTCTTTCCTTAAATTTTTTCATTAAATTTTTCAATAAATGAACAGCTTTTATAGAAAATCTACCTAACATAAAACCAACTGATTCTCTGATACCTCAATATCATGACATAACTTATATTTGATTACCCTCTCCTATTGTTTTAAAGTACGACTCATTAATTTAATTTTTCTATAATTGACACAATTTTATACATCATTTTTATTCTTGTAAATAGGTACCAATATACTCTTTCTCCATTTATTTGACATTTGTTTAGCCTTTAAAATCATATTAAATAATCTAGTGAATCAAGAAACTCCATCTTCTAAGGACTTTTAAACTTCTATTAGAATATCATTCGATCCTATTGCTTTTTTATACTTTATTTTTTTTAAGCTTTTCAGACTTCAGCTTTCCTGATACATTAAATATAATAGTAATTTTGCTTTCTTTTAAGGTGCTGAAATCAATAAGATCAATTGTATTTTAGTAATTTTCATTGAAAAGTTGTTGAAAGTAATTTATCCATCTATCTTTGATATCTTTTTTTATGAAAAGTATTTTTTGATCTTTATCTTAAGTACATTTTACTCGACTTAAATTTTTAATTTTTTTATCTCTTATCTTGGTTATCGTATATATTTTTTTCTTTTTTTTAGTGTTTATTTCTTATATAAATCCTCAAGAGTCATATTCTTTGCATTGTCGACTGTTTTCTTAGATTCTCGTTGAATCACTTTATATTTCTCAAGAGTCATATTCTTTTGCTTTCTTAGTGTATGCTCTTCGCAGATGATATTGTTCTTATTGAGAAAATTAAAGAGGGAGCTAAAGTGAAACTAGAGCTTTGGAGGAATGCTCTAGAATCTAAAGGTTTTCATTTCAGTAAATCAAAAATTGAATATATGGAGTTCACATTTAGTCAAGAAAGAAATACTTATATTGGAGATGTGACAATTGGTGATCAAATTGTAAAGAAGAGTGAGCGCTTTAGATACCTTGGATCAATTATACAAAATGATGGCGAAATAGATACTGATGTTATTAGCAGGATTCAAGCAGGATGGGTGAAATGGAAAAATGCTTCTGGTGTGTTATGCGATAGAAAAATTTCATCCAGAATCAAGGGTAAATTTTATAAAACTGTAGTAAGACCAGCGATGATATATGGTGCTGAATGCTGGCCTACAAAGAGGAAACATACAAATAAAATAAATATTGCAGAAATGAGGATGCTAAGGTGGATGTGTGGATATACACCGAAGAATAGAATGAGAAATGAGTATATCTGAAAGAAAATTGGTGTTGCACCAATTGAGGATAAACTTAGAGAAAGTCGGCTTAGATGGTTTGGACAAATCGTAGGCCGATTGAAGCTCCAGTTAGAAAGATTGAGTTATTGGATTTTGCTCATATACAAAGAGGAAGAGGGAGACCAAAGAAGACATGGCAAGAAATATAAGGAGTGATCTTAGTTACTTAAATTTAGATAAGAATTTGGTAACTGATAGAGCGCAATGGAAACAATGGATTCATGTAGCCGACCCCACCTAGTGGGATTAAGGCTTGGTTGTTGTTGTTGTTGTTGTTACGTAGGATGTAGGGGATCCCAAGAAACACCGAAAAAGAAAGTCCTGGGAGACGGCGGTGCGCAGAGAGGTAAGCCTGTGAGTTAAAGCTTAAGAGAGAGAGGAAGAGGGAGAGAGAGAGTTTGGGGCATTCAGAAGAACACAAGTTTAAGGTGGTTCAGGGAGGGAATTCCCTAGGGTCCACCGAGCGATCAGCGAAGAGAGTTTACTAAAGAAAAAAAGGTAGCCGTAAGGGGGCTTGTATAATGCTTAGGAAGGTAGAGGGAGAGAGAAAGCTCCTCAGTTGGGGCTCTAATACAGTGAGAATGAGGGAACCCAAGAAGTTGCTTATGCTTTGGCTGCCCTTATTGATTCTCTCCTCTTGGATCTGTCTTGCTTGAAGACTGTTCAAGGGTATTTGTAGGCGGACTGTATAGCTTTGTCCTGATTTTTCGGAAGAAAGGAGGTGAACAAGCTCTGGGCTCGCACCGCTTGTCGGCCGCCAGGGGGACCAAAAGCAGCAAAAGAAGGGTGCTAACTTTTTAATATTGGTACTACTTCTGGGGATCCGCGACAGCTGGAGCATGTGGATCCTTGATTTGTGCGTCTTGGAGAAAAGATGTCTTATACGGGGAACGACGTGGTTGGGCCATGCTGACGGTGACAGGTACAGCTGCGTAACATTGTCATCGATGTTATCAGGGATGGTCCTGGCTCGTTGTGGAGGAGGCTTGATTGAACCCTCGTGGCCGAAGTTTGACCGAAGTCTGAAACCTGTGAGAACAAATAAGTGAATTAGTAAATAAATAAAGGCTAAATGCCAGCTAGGCGCCACGTGTATGGTAGAGATGCATCGTTGGAACCACGTGTTAACATCAGCCCCCCGCATTATCATGGCGCAAATATTGATATCGGTCCTGGAATGCGAACCGTTGCGATGGTGGATGCGTTGCCTAAGACCTGCTTGGATAAGACGGGGGCGGCGTCTGCCGATCTGTATTCTTCTCTCAATCCCTGAAAATTTCTGCAAGAAAGAGTAGATCATTAGAGAGATGGTAGAGAGGAAGAAGTGGCGACTCTGTCAGGTTTTTCAAAGAAGAGGGCCAGTGATCCTCCTGCTGACGCCCCTCCTCCTGAGAAGAGGAGGGTTTCGGAGCCATCCGATGGGTCGCCGAAACCGGCGACGGTGAAGCCTGTTGAAGCGCTCCAAAAGGAAGGAGCGAAAACTGCAGTTGTGGACCTGGAGGCGGAGGCTCCGCTTTTCAAGGTTGCTGCGGTTCTGGCGCGGACGCTGGAATCTGCGTAGGAGCTTGCAGCCGCAGAAGCTCCAGAAGTGGTCAATTTCTTTGACTCCCCGGTCAGGCCTCCTTTGAAGGCTGGAGAGCGAAAGGAGGTATTGCAGGGGAGGGACTAACGCCTGGGAAGATCCTTCTCAAGGATGAAGAGATTGAGCGGCTCCTCCCCAAGTTCGGGGTTCCTCCTGCAGAGGGTGTGAAGAAGACACCCTTGGTGATTTGCAATCCTGCTCCTCTTGGCGTACCCATCCCTCCTTCTAAGAAGAAAATGAAGCCTCTCTTCCCTTCTTTCCTTCCAGCGAACCTCCAAAATGACGAGGAAAAGGAAGAAAAGGGAAGGAAGGAGGAGGGCAGTAAGATGGAGGCGATTAAAGGGAAAAAGGAGGCCCCCCCGCAGATTGCTCCTGAGGCTGCCCTTGGCATTGAAAGGTCAAGAGGCAAAATGGTGGAGGGGATTAAGTAGAAGGAGAGGGTCTCTCTAGTTGCCTCCAATGTTGCCCTTGGCATTGAAGGGACATGGAATGAATTGGGGAGGAGGAGAAGATCCTGGAGTGCACCTCCAAGGTTCTAGAGGTAGTAAAATCTCTGAAGGGCAAGGAGGAAGGGGAGGCTTGCCATCTTCTAAGAATAGAGGAGTTGGAGGGCGCTTTGTTGCAAGTCACGAAGCGCTCTCAAAGTGATCATAGAGAGGAGCTGGGGAAGTTGTATAAACTGGAAGACAAGTTGGCTTCCCTAGCTCTGACCAATGCATATTGGGCCGGTAAGAGTGAGGCTGCAAGGGGAGAGTTCCACCGCAGCCTTTCGGACGTGAATCAAGCCCATTCTACCCACATCCCAAAAAAGGATAAAGGAATTATATGATGAAAAGGAGGCTTTGAAAGAGGAGAGAGATTGGTTAAGGGATGAAGTTGTGAAGGCCAGGGAGGTATCGTCGGGGGCGAAGGAAGCGGCCTCCGAAACTCGCCGCCGAGAGGAGCTGCTGAAGTCTGAGGTACGCTCTCTGCGGGCCTTGGTGGAGAACACTTCTGGATGGCGGGGATGACGTATGGAGGATTTGGAAGAAACGGTGAGGAGAGCGGTGAACATCGTCAGTGCTTCGCCGGTAGGTCACCACGTGAAGAATCAGGCAGGTTTCGATATTCTCCTGCAGACATTGGTTGATGTAAGTATCTTAGATCAGGAAAATATCAGAAGTCCCGCTGTTCTTCCCTTCTGTGGTCCTAAGGGGCTAGACAGGTTCTTCGACGCTGGGAGCCATGGTCCGGAGGAGGTTCCTCCAGCTAGGTCCTACGTTGGCTGGGGATATCATCTGTCTCCCCTATGCAGGAGTCCTAAAGAGGGCCAAATTACTCCTCTTGAGGCCAGATGGCTAGGCCGGAGAGCTCCTCCCGAAGTCCAGCAGCAAGATCAGCCAGGGAGCTAGAAGTGACTTGCCTCCACCCTCTCTTAACTCCTTAGTCCCATCATCGATGTTACGTTTGATGGAACGATAGTAGAGGAGAGGAGTCCAGATAGCTCCCGAGTGATCTACTCCTTGTTGTGAGGAGTGTAATAGATTAGTCTCAAAGAGGGGGGTTCCCTCATATTTGAGGTCGACACTATTACACTAGATGTTTAAGTTCTGAAATATTATATTTTCTTTGTTTTTCCTGTACTCATGAGAGAATCATGTAATAGAACAAAGACAAATTTGTAACTGTTCTATCATTAATGAAATGCATCTTTTCTTTCAAAACCTTGTTCTGAATGAATTCTGTTTGCATTTTTATCTTTTCTTTCATGTTTGAAGAGGGTGCCACGAGATTAGAAAAGAACAAATGAGAATTCATAAGTGTATGAAAGTATAAAACCGATGATAAATTCTAAGTTAAAAGGATGAAAGTGATTATCATCGTGTACGATCATAAGGCATTGAACGATAATAGCAAAAAGAACAAGAACAACGTCCCATTGTTTTGAAATATTGTGCACGACGTATGACAAAACGTGGGGAGGTGGTGCTTCGATAATCGTGTGCCGCTTTGAATTTCGAATCTGTCAGAAAATACGGACAGTCTGATCGCATTCGCGCGCTGACCGATAAAATCAGACGGCCAGAAGATGGAAGGTCATAACTGTTTCCCATAAAGGCTTTCTCAAGGGGAAACTGAAGCATTTGTCCGCCTTCAAACCCTAAGAGAGAAAAAAGAAGCCCTCGCTCCGTCCGTCGCAAAACCAAGCAATGGGAGGAGGAGAGATCGAGTGGGCCGAGCTGGCCGATTAGTTCCATAAGGATACCAGCTATCAGGAGAGTCTCCTGATGGAGCACGAGGTGCTCAACATGACCAGAGGGTTTAGAGGAAACCCCAGCCTGATGGTCATCCCCCCTTCCACCGCCGAGCTGGCCGATTAGTTCTATAAGGATACCAGCTATCAGGAGAGTCTTCTGATGGAGCACGAGGTGCTCAACATGACCAGAGGGTTTAGAGGAAACCCCAGCCTGATGGTCATCCCCCCTTCCGCCGATTTTCGACCGAATAGTCCCCCTGATGAAGTAGTGTGCGTATACCGAGCGCAGGTGGAGTATGGTCTGATGCTGTCGCCTCAACCAGAGTTCAAGGAAATCCTGAACTCGTTTCAGATCGTCCCGGCACATCTCTCCCCCAACGCCGTCACCTACGTGTACTCCTTCCTGAAATTGCTGCAGGCTCAGGAGATACCGTGGACCTTGACACTGTTCAGGAGTTTGTTCAGCTGGATGGCGGTACCAGGGTATGGAGGATGTTTGGCCCTGTGGTCGAAGACGAGGAAGGCGTTTCCAACAGCGAGTTGTTCTCACTCGGACTGGAGAGATCACTATTTCTTTGTCGGAGGGAATTTGGGCATCCCCCTGACGCCAGGGGTGTGCCTTCCCGAGTTCGTTGGCGACGCCAAGTGGATGGCTGGGCAAGACACCCTGAAGAACCCGGAAAGGTTAAAGGGGCAGAGCTGGCCCCTAAAGGACATCCTTAGGCACGTAAAATGTGATATAATCTTTAAGGAAGTCGCCCCACCTCCTGGCTCAGTCCTGATGAAGAGGGCCAGGAGGGGATAGCCTCCTGCTGTTCAGCTCAGTAGAGAGATCACTGAGGTGGAGGAGGAGGAAGAGGTGATAGAGGTTCCGGAACCGGTCTGCGACGGAACCGCCGTCGACGTGGTGTCCTCTTCTGAGGACGCCACAGACGACAGGAAGACCCTGGCTGAGCTCGGGTACACGGGAAAGGGGAAGGAACCAGTGTCAGCCGCCAAGCCCCAGACAATCCCTAAGGGTGACAAAGAGATTGTCATAGGGGAAAAGGAGGAAGGGAATAAGGCCAAAGGGGGCCAAGAAAGGGAGAACATAGGGAGCCCCTGCCTGGACTTAATTCTCAGGGAGGTCCCTAAGAAGAAAAGGGGTCCCTCCGAGGGTGCGAGCCCAGAGCCCCCAGCGAAGAAAGGGAAGGGTGTAGAGGAGGAAGGTCTTGCTGCAGAGGGGGGTCATGATTGGCAGCAAAGCACCGAGCCCCCTTACAGCATCAATTTCACAGGGATCTTTGGGGACGAGGGTACAAGGATCGCAGTGAGAACAAAGGAAGATTAGAGAAGGTTGACCGTCATCTCCCTGCCGTCTGCGAGCCAAGGCGACATCCACCGAGGAGAGGTAGGTTTGGCCCTGGGAAGCGACCTGGTGTCAAAGGGATTGGAGGAGAAGTTAGAGAAAACCTCGATGCCAAAGCTTTACTCAGGCTTTGCCATTATGGTAGCTACGGTAAGGACTTTCTCTCAAGCCTTCTCCCCTAATTGTCCTCGTGATCTAACTCTGTTTCTGTTTCAGATACTCGCTCGTCTGCTAGTGGCTTTGAACAGGGCCCTGAGGACAGAGGAGCAAGTGCTGGAACAAGAACGTCAGCTTCATCAATGGGATGAAGAAATTGAGGCCTTGAGGGGCCAGCTCGCAATGAAGTCTTCTCAACTTGATGTCGCGCAGGAGGAAAAGGCCAAACTGCAGGAGGAACTTGCAGTGTACAAGTCTGCAATGGGCGCGATGAAGGCTGATAATAAAGCCCTGCGGGAGAAACTGGACAAAGCCGCCGGAGACCAAGAGGCCGTTGCTGCGGAGAGGTCTGCGGCAGCTATGAAGGCCTACAAAATAATCTTACCTTGTAGAAAGGAGAGGTTAGATGGGATCAAGTGGGCTTGGGAAGGATTGGCTTCCACTTTGATCCAAGGGGGCAAAAATGCTGCTTCTGACCTTAGAGAAGTGGATCCCTTTCCTTGTATGGCCGTTGACCCTATTTACAAGGAGGAGGGGTTGGATTTGACTGACGATCTCATCCAAGAGATTTTTGATCTTTTGGATGGGGTCAGTGAAGGCTAACCCACCTTCCTTGTAAGATGAGTGAAATGTAACCTTCTTGTAATTTTGAGAATGAATGAAAAGAAAGCTTGTTTTCTAATCGGTATGACAGCATCCATTTCGAAAGATAGAGAAAAAGGTGACTCTTGAGTGACTTCGGAGGGAGCAATATTGTAAGCCCAAAGAGCGCCTGACAGCTCATCTGGCCAGCGGACTTTGGCACCATCGAGGCGCTTCTTCAAAATATTCAGAATATTTTTGTTAGCAGCCTCAGCTTGCTCGTTAGTATGAGGGTGCCAGACGGACGCATACTTGAGATTGATTTGATGTTGGGCACAGAAGTCGTAAATCTGTTGGTTTGCGAATGGAGTGTCGTTATCTGTGATGATCATCATTGGCACGCCATATCTGCAGACGATGTTAGCCCATAGGAAGTTTTCGACATTCTGCGCAGTATTCTGAATAAGTGGCTTGGCTTCAATCCACTTTGTAAAGTAGTCGACAGCAACCAGTATTCATTTGTAGTTTCTTATGACCGTAGGCATCGGGCCTAGGAAGTCCAGCCCCCAAACAACGAAGGGCCAAGACGAGTTGATAGGCCTGAGATATCCGACAGGTTGTCTTTGCATGTCAGCATAGTACTGGCACTGAGAGCACTTTTCGACGAACGTTTGGGCGTCCTTGTGGATATTAGGCCAGAAGAATCCCTAGCGTAGGATTCACATGACCAAACTTCGGCCATGAGCGTGGCCTCCGCACTCCCCTTTGTGCATAGCCTCCATAACTTCTTGAGCTTCTTCAGGCCTCAAGCACTTGGTGAGGGGTCTGGCATAAGACCTCCTGTAGAGTTCTCCATCGATGAGGACGTATTTGGCGCTGTCGAGCCTCAATTTCTTCGCTTCTTGGCTATTATCGGGCTGTGTCCCTTCTTTTAAGTAGTTGAGGATCCCGTCCATCCAACAAGTCGGATGCTCAGAGTAGATTTCTGCGCATTCGAAACTGGGTTTATCAAATACTTGAGTTCGGCGAAGGTCGGGGAGCCCCCCTTTTGCGAGTCGATCTGCCACTTGGTTCTCTTCTCTAGGGATATGTACTAGGGAGAATTCCTCAAATTGGGAGATTAAGGATTGGGCTTATTGCAGATATTTTTTTAGAACCTTGTCCTTTGTTTCGAATGCTCGATTCACCTGGTTGACAACCAATTGGGAGTCGATGAATACTTGTATGTACTTCACGGCCATGCTGAGCGTGAAGTTTAGACTCGCGATGAGAGCTTCATACTCTGCTTGATTGTTGGTAGCCTTGAACTAGAGGGTCACTGCTTGGTGTAAGGTGACTCCCATTAAACTGGTTAGAAGAATTCCAGCCCCCTGGGATTGTGATCCAGATGCACCATCGACATAAAGAGACCACGGCTTAATCTGATGTCTGGAAAGCGGTGGATCTGGAGTAGAGAGCTCGATGACGAAGTCTGCCAATGCTTGAGCCTTGATTGCCATCCGTGGGATGTATTTAATGTCGTACTCGCCCAGCTCGATGGACCACTTGAGAAGCCTCCCTGAGACCTCGAGAGTGTGCAGTATCTTCAAGAGCGGTTGGTCAGTGACCACTTGGATAGTGTGGGATTGGAAGTAAGGACGTAGTTTTCTCGCCGTCATTAGGAGAGCTAAAGCGAGTTTTTCCAGCGTGGGGTATCGGCTCTCAGCGTCTAGGAGTATATGGCTGATGTAAAATATAGAGTGTTGTACCCCCCTTTCGTCGTGGACGAGGACAGCTGAGATCGCAGCGTCTCATACGCCTAGATATAAAGATAAGACGGCCCCGTCCTTGGGTGCCATCAGTATTGGTGCCGAGGAGGTATTTCTTTAGCCCTGTGAAAGCACTTTCACATTCATTAGTCCATTGGCCCCTTTTATTGTTATGCAGACATCGAAAAAAGGGGGAACAACGGTCTCCAGCCTTTGAAATGAATCTGCCCAGGCTATTGATTCGTCTTGCCAGCTTCTGAATTTCTTTCGCTAATTTAGGAGAGGGCATGTTCAGGATTGCCGAAATTTTATCTGGGTTGGCTTCTATCCCTCTGACTGAGATCAAATAGCCCAGAAACTTCCCTGAAACCGCGCCGAAGGTGCACTTGGCGGGATTGAGCTTAAGGTTGAACCTTCGGAGGGTGTCGAGTGTCTCCTTGAGGTGAGTGAGGTGCCCCTCCATTCTTCTACTTTTCACCAGGATGTCATCGACGTATGCCTCAAGATTTCATCCCTTGGGGGGCCTGAATGTCTGGAAAGAGAGGGTCTCTTCCGACAAGCAAAGAGAGAAGGCAGGTGGAAGGAAAGCAGGCTGTGGTAAAGGATGAGGTGGAAGAGGATTCTGGTGAACCTCCTGGAGACGAAGGGGGCGTCTGGGCGGTTATGAAGAGCCAGACGTCTGAATGGAAGGCGCTGCGACAAGGAGCGCCGGAGAAGGAGCCTCCGCGGCCGGAGGAGGTGGCAGGGGTCGCCGCTGGAGGTGGTAGAGGTGCAGGAGCTGCCATGGCCGGTGGAGCAGGGACCGTCGCAGCCGGCGGGAGAGGTGCCACCGTGACCAGCGGAAGAGGAAAAACTGTCGCGCAGACTGGCTGGGTTTGCCTGAGAATCACGGCCTGTTGGGCTGTGAGGCCAGTGACCAGGTCAGTCAGATGAGCCAGCATCCCCTGAAGCTCTGAGATACGGGTACCCCTGGAGGAGGAAGCAGATTCGGCGTGACGCCGAGAAGTTAAGGCCGAAGCTCTGTTGTCCGGCGCCCAAACGGAAGGTTCTCCCGCATGTGTACTGCGAGCAGCGGAGTTGGTTCTGCGCGTTCTAGCCACCTTCTTCCCAGTGTCTCAATGAAAGCACTAGAAGATGTTGACGTAGGATGTAGGGGATCCCAAGAAACACCGAAAAAGAGGAGTCCTGAGAGACGGCAGCGCGCAGAGAGGTAAGCCTATCAGTTAAAGCTTAAGAGAGAGGAAGAAGGAGAGGGAGAGTTTGGGGCATCCAGAAGAACACAAAGGTTTATGGTCGTTTAGGGAGGGAATCCCCGACTTCCACCGAGCGATCAGCGAAGAGACTTCACTAAAGGAAAAAGATAGCCGTAAGGGCTAGTTAAAAGGCCATGCTCTCCTCTTGCTGCTTCTGGTCCCTCCAGCGGCCGACAAGCGGCGCGAGTTCAGGGCTTGTTCACCTCCTTTTTTTCCGAAAAATCAGGATAAAGCTGCATTGTCCACCACCTATATATGCCCTTAAAACAGGCTTCAAGAGATATAGAAAATAGGAGAAAAACAGCAAGAACGACTGAGGCAAAAGCATTTTCCTCTGGTCTTCCTATTCACGTTGTGTTAGAGCCCCAACTGAGGAGCTCTCTCTTTCTCTAAATATTGTATTAGTCCTTACGGCTATTCTTTTTTCATAGTGTAATTGTGACATCCTGAAATTATATTTGAAGACAAAAGAAATTGAATTATAGTTTGATTTGAGGCTTAAAAGTTGAAACTATTTTGGATCTAAAAGAAATATTTTTGGACTTGAAAATAATAATTTTGGATCTATTTATAAGAAATTGGAAACAGGAGGACCAAAATGCAATTGTTCCGAACAGATAAGGGCAGCATCGAACCACCTTTCGCCCGTGCCGCCCCTTCTTCCGCGTGTCGCCGCACCAGGTGAGAGGAAGTTTTCTCTCTCCCTCTCGGTCTCTCTCTTCCGCTCGGTGCCGCGCCCGCGCTCCTCGCTCCGCCTTTGCCGGTTCCGCTGAGCCAGCGCCTGCAGCAGCAGCTGCCGTTGGAGTCAGCAGAAGAAGAAGAAGAAGAAGAGGAAGAAAGGAAGAGGAAAAAGGGGAAAGCCAGAGTGGGATTTCCAAGCATTGTTTAACGATTAATCTGTAGGTATGTCCCGGAAGTTAATATTCATACATTATTGCTTGTGAATATGGAATGAATGTTGTGAGAATTTAAGAATTGTGTTATTATGTCATGTTTTCTGTTTGTTAGTATTTTGTATATTGTGTAAGAAAAACTAATGGATGGATTTCAAGTCTTGCTTTTTATTGATGTTTGATTTAATAAGTGGATTTCAGAATGATGAAGTAGAGGAGATTATGCAGGTTGATTCTTATATCTTATGAAATAAGTAAAGTGAATGGTTGAGAGTTAGGGGATTTCCAAGCTTTGTTTAAAGCTTAATTGGTAGATAATCCTTTCCCTAAAGTTGATATTGTTATGTTGTGATTATGTTATTATGTTATATTTTCTGTTAGTATTCTGTGTTTTGCGTAAGGAGAAATAATGAGAGATTTTGGGACTAGTTAAACAATTTCTTTCTGAAATTGATGTTGATTGAATATTGTGTTGTGAATATAATTTAATGTTTCAAGATTATGAGAAAATTATGATATTGTGGAGAATGGAATAAATTTGTGAAATTTTGTAATCAGTCTGCTGTTTACTTTTTGTTGATGTTTTGACCTATTAAGTGAATTTCGAATTACAGAGGAATTTTAGTAGATTTGTTTATATGGAATTATGTTATTATGTCATATATGTTGTATATGCTGTTATTTAAGTGAATGGATGAGATATGCTTGTCTGTGAGGTGATGTGGTACTGATGAATTTTTGTATACCAAGAACCGACGAGAGCGGAGAGTTTCCTATATATATGTTATTTCGATGAGGGCGGGGAGTGTACGCCGGGTGATGTCCTAAGAAAAAGGAATCACTTATACAAGGTGCGGCTCCTATCAAGGCTTCTAGAATAACAAGTTGAAACTTTTGTCAGGCTTCTAGGTGAAAAGGTATGAAAATAATAGATCCATGTCACTGAACAGAATATTATTATATTGTGATGAAATTCAGTGTGTGCAATGATAAATGATGATAATTAATATGTATTTATGATATGGTATGTAAATGTTATCATTGAGTAATGAGTTGATATTTGCATTCATGATTTAAAGGCGCTGATGAATACTAAGGCAGGTTTCTCACAAGCAATCACAAATGCTTAGCTCGAGCTTGAATTATATGATTTTGGCGCGACGGCGTCCAAGGCCCTTTTTGGGCCTGATGGGGTGACGACTTCATAAAAATGGCTAATGAGAGTCATTGAGAAAGGATCCTAATAATAATTGACGTGACGATGTCCCATGATGTAATTTGAAAAGGTTACTCACGGGGAGGTGACGATCTCCAAATGATTGAGACATTTGAGATGATTGGTTGAGAAATCTAGGGCCTAGAGATATAAATAATGGAGTTATTATTTCTAGTAAAGATGATTCTGATATTGATATTAAAGGTTAATATTTTTAAGATTGTCTTGCATACTGAATTTTTGCTGTAGAGTTTGATTTTATTCCTAGTTTGATTCTAATACATGAGATGTATTCAATCTGTATGCAGTGTTGAATTGATTATTATTATTTGAGATACTGTTTTATCTACTGGGTCTGTATTAACAGACTCCTGCCATTTTTTGTGGCAGGTGTGGCACAGGTGTGGCACTAGAAGGATTACGGGACAAGGAAAGGGAAGTTGAAGGTAATTTTGTGATATAGCAGTGATATTTAAGAATTGAGTTGAGGTTTGTTAAATATATATATATATATGGAAAGAATTTTACTTTTCTAGCGTCCAGGTAACCGGGTTGTCACAGTAATCCTTTTGCTGATCGCCCGGTGGACATAGGGGAATTCCTCCCTGAACCACCTTAAACCTCTATATGCTGCTCTGAGTCCTTAACTAACAGGTTTATCTCTCTGCGCACCGCCGTCTCTCAGGACTCTCCCTCTCTTTTTCGGTGTTTTTTGGGTCCCCCTACATCCTACGTCAACATCTTCTGGTGCTTTCATTGAGACGCTGGGAAGATGGTGGCCAGAACGCGCAGAACCAACTCTGTCGCCCGCGGCGCACATACAGGTGAACCCTCTGTTCGGGCGTCGAACGATAGGGTTTCAGCTTCAACCTCCGGCCACTGGGCGGAATCTGCTTCTTCCTCCAGAGGTACCCGCGTCTCAGAGCTTCAGGGGATGCTGGCGAACCTCACCAACCTGGTCACCGGCCTCACGACACAACAGGCTGTGATTCTCAGACAGACCCAACCAGTCTGTGCAGCAGTACTTTCTCCTCCGCCGGTCGCGACGGCTCCTACACCTCTTCTGCCGGTTGAGGTGGCCCGTGATCTTCTCCCGCCGGTAGCGGCGGTGCCTGCCGCTCTTCCTCCGGTTGCGGCGGCACTTGCACCTCCTGTCCCGCCGGTCGCGGCGGCTCCTCCGCCTTTCCCGCCGGCCGCGGCACCTTCCATTCAGTCGTTTGGTTCTTCCCAGCCGCCCAGACGCCCTCTTCATCAGGAAGTTCGCCAAAACCCTCTTCCACCACATCCGTTGCCCCACATTTCCTTGCTAGGAGGGATCCTCTCTTCCCAGGTGCTCAGGCCCCACATTATGGGCCCGACACTTTTTTCGGCCCGATGGACAGCAATACCTCATTTGCTGATGCCATTCGGCTAGCCCCAGTCCCGGAGGACTTTAGGGCGCCCCGACTTGAAGCTTATAAGGGCGCGACCGCCGCGAGCATATACAAGGGTTCAAGGCTGTAGTCCGCTATCGCCATCCAGATCAGGCCATCAAATGCCACCTCTTGGTAAACACTCTGAATGGAGCGGCATTCAGTTGGTTCATCAAACTCCCTAGGGGTCACCTCTCTTCCTACGAGCATCTGAAGTGGGAGCTGATCGCCCGCTTTATTGGCCGAACCCGAATAGTCATTTCCGACATGGTGCTCGCCAACATTAAGCAAGGCGAGAAGGAAAGCCTCCGGGACTATACAAATTGTTTATTTGCCGCCGCGGCAGAAGCTGAAGATGTCGACCCTTTCTGCCGTGGCCATGCACAACTTCCGAAGGGGACTCAAGGTCAGGGATTTGTCTAGGTCCCTGCAGCTGGCCAAACCTCGAAACTAGCCTGAGCTGGTGGCAAGGGCCAGCCAATTTATGCTCCTCGAGGATGCTGAGTCCTCTCCCCCCGATGTTTTTAGAGCTAAGCAGGAGAAGAAGAGGAAACATCGAGGCGATATACCCTCGTCCACGATGATGCACGCGGCCAAAGGTCGTGGTCGAGACCACAAGAGGCCGCGGCCTGTTCAGCAGCAAAGGCACTTCTTCTCCCGGCCACTCCCTGAAGTCTACACGGCGGCCGTCAAGCAAGGTTGGGTTCTACCTGCTGGACCCAAACCGACACCCCCAACTGGGGTAGACCCTGACAACTACTACGAGTTCCATGGGAACTACGGGCACAGACTTCATAAATGTCGAGCCCTCAGAGCCCTGCTTGATAAATTGGCTGACCAGGGCAGGTTGGAAGAATTCATACAGATGGTATCGACCTTCAACGCTAGCCAAAAAGGGAAGACCCCCAAAAATACTGGGGCCCCTGCTAAAGCTCTGTCATCTCAAGGCCCCAGCCAGCCAGGGCGTCCTTATCCTCCTACCACCAGGACAATTAATGTCATCTTTAGCATTGAGCCAGCTACCACTCGCCGTCAAGAGATTGAGGTCGGCGATATCTCTCAGCAGCATTCTTCATCCATTACGCTTACCTTCTGCTAAGAAGATCTCCCGCAGTAGGGCAATCCCCACAACGATCTAATCGTGGTCGTCGTCCGCATAGCCGATTTTGATGTTCGGCGAGTACTCCTCGACTCTGGGAGTGCAGCTGACATCTTGTTCGAGTCTGCTTTCCTCTAGATGGGGCTCAAGGAAGCAAACTTCCTCCGTGCTGGAACCACTCTGCTCAGTTTCTCCGGAGAGAGGGTCCAACCTCTGGGATTTATCGCCTTGCCTGTCTCCTTCAACGATGACAACAGCTACGTCATGAGCATGGTGAACTTCGCTGTCATCAGAGCTAAATCAGGCTACAACACCATCCTTGGAAGGACAACTCTCAATTCCTTCGAGATGGTGATCTCCACACCTCACCTCTGCACGAAGTTTCCTACTTCCAGCTGCATTGTCACCATCAAAGGAGATGTTAGGCATTGTCACCACCAACTGGACCCCAGGGAATCTCAACCAGTTGTACCACAGGAATAGGGTCATCAATGTAACCTTGCGGGGGGAAGACTCTTCTAAAGTTGTAAATTTGTCCTCTTCTATGAATGATAAGCAACAGGTGGAGATCACTGCCTTGCTTTCTGAGTATGTCGACATCTTTGCGTGCTCTCTTGGAGATATTTCAGGTGTTGACAGGACTGTCTGCGAGCACCGCCTAAACATGTCTGATACTGCCACTCCCATAAAACAAAAGAAGAGGGTTATGGCAGGAGAAAGGCAAAGTGCCATCGAAGAAGAAGTCAACAAATTGCTTGGAGTAGGTTACATCAGGGAAGTCCAATACCCTCGGTGGCTCACCAACGTTGTCATGGTGAAGAAGGCCAACGGGAAGTGGAGGATGTGCGTAGACTTCTGCAACTGAATCAGGCCTATCCCAAGGACACTTATCCTCTCTCACGCATCGACGCGATGGTAGATCGTACTTTCGGGTACAAGGTCATGAGCTTTTTAGACACTTTCTCCGGATACTATCAAATCCGGATGGCCAAAAAAAATGAAGAAAAGACTACCTTCATCACCGACTTCGGCACATATTGTTACAACGTTATGTTCTTTGGTCTCAAAAACACCAGCGCCACCTACCAGCGCATGATTGACGCTGTGTTCAAAAGTCATGGGGGAAGAAATCTTGAGGCGTATGTCGATGACATCCTGGTGAAAAGCTAAAGCATGAAGGGACACCTCAGCGACCTCAATGAGACACTTGATACTCTCCGGAGGTTCAACCTCAAGCTCAATCCCACCAAGTGCACCTTCTGCGCAGTTTCAGGGAAGTTCCTGGGCTACCTAATTTCGGCCAGAGGCATAGAAGCTAATCCAGACAAAAATTTGGCGATCCTAAGCACGCCCTCTCCTAAAACGGCAAAAGAGATTCAGAAGCTGGCAGGACGAATTAATAGCCTTTGGAGATTCATATCGAAGGCCAGAGATCGCTATTCCCGTTTCTTTCGATGCCTACGCAACAACAGAAAGGGCCAGTGACTGACGAATGTGAAGCTGTCTTCATCGAATTGAAGGAATATCTAACCTCGGCATTGATATCGGTGGCACCAAAGGAATGGACGCTCCTGTCTTTATATTTGGGCATATCTGACACCGCTATCTCGGTGGTCCTCGTCAACGATGATAAGGGGGTGCAGCATCTCATTTTCTACATCAGTCATATACTCTTGGACACCGAAAGCTGATACCCCACACTGGAAAAGCTCGCTCTAGCCCTCCTGATGGCAGCAAGAAAGCTACCTCCTATTTCCAGTCCCACACTGTTCAGGTGGTTACTGATCAACCACTCCTGAAGATACTGCATACTCCTGAAGTCTTGGGGAAGCTCCTCAAATGGTCCATCGAGCTGGGCGAGTACGATATCAAGTATGTCCCGCGAATAGCAATCAAGGCTCAAGCCCTGGCAGACTTTGTAGCCGAACTCTCTACTTCAGAGCCATCACCAACTAAGAGTAAGGCTGCATCTTGGTCTCTCCACTTCGATGGTGCTTCTGGATCACAATCCTAGGGGGCTGGAATTCTCCTAACCAATCCAATGAGAGCCACCTTGCACCAGGCAGTGACCCTCCAGTTCAGGGCCACTAACAATCAAGCAGAATATGAAGCCCCTTATCGCGGGACTGAATTTCGCACTCAGCATGGCCGTAAGGTGCGTACAAGTGTTCAGTGACTCACAGCTGATCGTCAACCAGGTGAATCGCACTTGCGAAACAAAGGACGAGGTTCTGAAAAAATATCTGCAGAAAGGCCAGTCCTTGATCTCTCAGTTTGAAGAATTCTCCCTGGTGCACATTTCTAGAGAAGAAAATCAAGTGGCAGATCAGCTTGCAAAAGGGGGGCTCCCCGACCTCAACCGAACTCAAGTATTTCATAAGCCTAGTTTTGAGTGTGCAGAAATCCACTCTGAGGAGCATCCGCCTTACTGGATGGATAAGATCCTCAATTACTTAAAAGAAGGGACGCAACCTGATAACAGGCAGGAGGCGAAAAAACTGAAGCTTGAATACGCCAAATACATCCTCATCGATGGGGAGCTCTACAGAAGGTCTTACTCTAAACGCCTCACCAAATGCTTGAAATCTGAGGAAGTCCAAGAAGTTTTGGAAGCTGTTCACAAAGGGGAGTGTGGAACTCATGCTCATAGCCGAAGTTTGGTCATGCGAATCCTACGCTAAGGATTCTTCTGGCCAAATATCCACAAGAATGTCCAGGCGTTCGTAGAAAAGTGCTCTCAGTACTAGTACTACGCTGACATGCAAAGGCGGGCCCGTTGGCTATCTCAGACCCATCAATTCATCTTGGCCCATCAATTTGTTATTTGGGGGTTGGACTTTCTAGGCCCAATGCCTACAGCCATGAGGAACTACAAATGGATATTGGTTGCTGTCGACTACTTTACGAAGTGGATTGAAGCCAAGCCACTTACTCATCCTACTGCTTAGAATGTCGAGAACTTCTTGTGGGCTAACATCGTCTGCGGGTATGGCGTGCCCATGACAGTCATTACAGACAACGGTACTCCGTTCGCCAATCAGCGAATCCACAACTTGTGGCAAATATCAGATTAACCTCAAATTTGCATCTGTTTGGCACCCTCACACCAATGGGCAGGCAGAAGCCGCTAACAAGAACATCCTGAACATTTTGAAAAAGTGCCTCGACGGTGCCAAGGCTCGCTGGCCAGATGAGTTGCCAAGCACTCTTTGGGCTTACAACACAACTCCTTCCGAGGTTACTCAAGAATCTCCTTTCTCCCTATCGTTCGGGATGGACGCAGTCATACCCATTGAGCTGGAACACTTCTCCCCCAGAATAGAGGCTACGGCCAACTTCGAATCCGAAGCTTTTAAAACCTGGATGGATGAAAACGACGATTCACGTCGGGTTGATTTGGATCTCTTGGAGCAAAAGAGAGAGTTAGCAGCACTCAAGCGCCTGGAGCATAAGCGCCGAATTGAACTATATTTCAACCACAAGGTTAAACCCAGGGCTTTCGTTCAAGGCGATCTGGTGCTCAAACGACGACTTCTTGCTGGCAGCAACTTAGGGGTTCCCAAACTTGAGCCCAACTGGGAAGGCCCTTGCATTGTGCGCGAGATTGTCGGACCTAACGCATATTACCTCACGACCTCTGAAGGAACTCAACTCCCCAGAACTTAGAGTGGGGATGATCTGAAGAAGTTTTATGCCTAATCTCTGGCAGCGGCCCATCTTTATTTTTTCTATACAGGATTCATTTGTACAAATTTACTCATGAATTCTTTATACAAATTCATGGGACATCCTTTATTAATAGACATCTGGGTTCTTCTAAAATATATCTGGATTTCTTTATACTCTCCTGAAGGTTATGTCTTGAATTTAGGAGTTCTTGTAATGTCGAATCTCATATCTGTTAATTCATATTGAGGTATTCATCAACCTATTATCGATTACCCAGGTATGATTCTAACCTCAAACTCTCGAGCATCATCCCCGAGACTTTCGAGCCTCATACACGATGATTCGTTATACTCACTCTCCATATACGGAGGTCACCGAGCCTAGTTACGCCTAACAGGCGAGGTCTCCTACCTACATATGGAACCCTTCCATAAGCCCATCCGACTAGCAGAAGGTCCGAAGGCCTTCTTGTAACCTTAAGGCAGTCCCTACTATTTACTCAAGATACAGGTCCTTCCTAAGCAGAGTGCCTTCGCTTCCCACTAGGATCTGCCGCTCTAACAGGGGTCAGCCCTTGCCTTAAGTACAAATATCTCCACAATGTTTAAGACGATCAAGTCCTTTTGGTATTGGGTCAGATAACTCCTCCTAGGCAGGATCTCTATTACTATTATTACTTCTTTCCTGTGCAGGCGCGTAAGGGAGTATAATTTCAAGCCAAAATTAGGAAACTCCCGGGGTCAGCCCATGCCTCAGATACAAACATCGGCCACGATGTTTCAAATGCTCAAAGTCCTGTTGGCATTGGGTCAGATAATTCCTCCCAGGAGGGATTTCTCCTGTTATTGCTTCCTTCCTATGTGGATTTATGAAGTTTCAAAGTTCAAATTGGAAATGTTCTATGTGACTCAAAGTCCTTTATTATTAACTTGTTATAAGGGGTTTTCTCATGGAGTTACAATCAGAATATCTCAAACTTCATACAAAGGTACATGTTCATTTTACACACATCAGAACAGGCAGGTACGCAAAAGAAAACAAGTCTTTTCATTTTTTGTATTTTCAAATTACAAAATTGAGGTTACAACTCACTCGTCTTACAAGGGAAGCGGGTTAGCCTTCACTGACCCCATCCAAAAGATCAAAAATCTGTTGGATGAAATTGCCAGTCAAATCCAACCCCTCTTCCTTGTAAACAAGATCAACGGCCATACAAGGAAAGGAATCCACTTCTCCAAGGTCAAAGGAATCCACTTCTCCAAGGTCAAAGGAATCCACTTCTCCAAGATCAAAGTGGAAGTCAATCCTTCCCATGCCCGCTTGATCCCATCTAACCTCTCCTTTCTACAAGGTAAGCTTGTTTTATAGGCCTTCACAGCCACTGCAGACCTCTCCGCGACAATGGCCTCCTGGTCTCAGGCGACTTTGTCCAGCTTCTCTCGTAGGGCCTTATTATCAGCCTTCAGCGCGCCCATTGCAAATTTATAAACTGTAAACTCCTCTTACAGTTTAGCCTTCTCTTCCTGCGAGGCATCAAGCTAAGAAGACTTCACTGCGAGCTGGACTTTCAAGGCTTCAATTTCCTCTTCCCGTTGTTGAAGCTGGCGACCCTGTTCTAGTACCTACTCCTCTGTCCTCAGGGCCCTGTTCAAAGCCACTAGCAAGCGGACAAGCATCTGCAACAGAAACGGAATTAATATGCGCAGACAACCGAGGGAAGAAGGTTTGAATAAATAATCCTTACCGTGGCCATCCTGTTTGCGAAGCCTGAGTAGAGCTCTGGTGTGGAGGTCCTCTCTAGCTTCTCCTCCAAATCCTTTGATACCATGCAACTTCCGATGGCCAGACCTACTTCTCCTTGGTAGACACAGCTTTGGTTAGCGGCCGGCAGGGAAATGACCGTCAATCTTCTCTCGTCTCCTTTTGTCCTCATCGCAATCTACGAACTCTCGTCTCTGAATATCCCCGAGAAGTTGGTGTTGTAAGAGGGCTCGACGCTCTGCTGCCAGTCCCCTTTTCTTCTTGCGGACCTCACTCAGAATCAAGTCCAGACAGGGGCTGCCAGCCCTCTCCTTTTCTTGGCCTCCTTCAGCCTTATTCCCCTTCTTCTCCTCCCCAATGACAATCCCTTTATCATTTCTAGGGATCGTCTTGGGCTTGACCGAGGTTGCTGGCCCTTTCCCTTTGCCGACCTCTTCCATCACCTTGGTTAGGGTTTTCCTGTCGTCCGCGGCGTCCTCAGGTGAAGACACCACGTCGACGGTAGTTCCGCCGTAGACTGGTTCCGGAACCTCTGTCACCACTTCCTCCTCCTCCACCTCAGTGACCTCCCTACTGAGCTGGACAGCAGGAGGCTGCCTCTTCCTGGCCCTCTTCATCAAAGCTAAGCCATGAGGTGGGGCGACTTCCTTGAAGATGACATATCCCAACGCCTTGGCGTACAGGGATATGTCATTCTTCACATGCCTGAGAAAATCCTTCAGGGGCCTGCACTGCCCCTTCAGCTTCTCCAGATTCTTCAGGGTGTCTTGCCCAGCCATCCACTTGACGTCACCAGTGAACTCGGGAGGCACACTCCGGGCGTCAAGGGGATTCCCAAATCCCCTCAGACGAAAAAGTAGTAGTCTTTCCAGTTCGAGTGAGAGCTACTCGCCCCTGGGAACATCGCCTTCCTCGTCTTCGATCTCAGAGCCAGACATCCTCTGTACCCTGGCACTGCTATCCAACTAAACAAACTCCTAAACAGCGTCAAGGTCCACGGTATCTCCTGAGCCTGCAACAGCTTCACGAAGGAGTACACGTAGGCGACGGCATTAGGAGAGAGTTGTGCCGGCACAATCTTAAATGAGTTCAGGATTTCCTTGAACTCCGATTGCGGCGGCAGCATCAAACTGTAGTCCACCTGAGCCCGGTATATGCATACCGCTCCTTCGGGAGGACTGTTGGGCCGGAAGTCGGCGGTAGGGGGGATGACCATCAGGCTAGGATTCCCCCTGAATCCCCTCGTCGTGTTGAGCACTTCGTGCTCCATCAAGAGAGACTCCTGATAGCTAGTGTCCCTCTGAAATTGTTCGGCCAGCTCGGCCCACTCGATCTATCCTCCCCCCATTGCTAGGTTTCGCGACGGGCAGAGCAGGGGTTTCTTCTTTTTCTCTCTTAGGGTTTGAAGATGGGCAAAAGATCCAACTTCCCCTCTTTTAGGACAAGACTTGTAAGGAACAATTGTGACTTTCCGTCTTCTGGCCGTCTGATCTTATCGATCGGCGAGCGGACACGATTAGGCCGTCCATTTTTTCTGATAAATTCAGAATTCGAAGCGGCGCACGGTTATTGAAGCGCCTCTTCCAACATTTTGTCCTGGTGTCGTGCACGATGTTTCAGGATGACCGCACTTTTCTTCTAACAATCGTTGTTCGATGTTCCACACACTCGTGCATGACAATAGTTGGTTTCACCCTTTTAACTTAGAATTTATTGGCTTTATACTTTCTTAAACTCATGAATTCTTTTTCTTTTTTGGACTCGTGGTACCCTCTTCAAACACGAAAGAAAAGATAAAAATGCAAACAGAATTCATCCAGAATAAGTTTTTGAAGGTTTCCTAGACTTCTATTGACCACCTCGGTCTGGCCATCCGTCTGTGGATGATAAGCGGTTGAAAATTTTAACTTAGTTCCTAGGAGATGCCACAGAGTTTTCCAAAAATAGCTTGTAAATTTTACGTCCCTATCCGAGATCATACTTTTAGGCAGCCCATGCAAGCGAACAACCCCATCAAAGAAGAGGCGAGCTATCCTAGAAGCGTCAGAGGTCTTCGAACAGGGAAGAAAATGCGCCATTTTAGAAAACCTGTCCACGACAACACAAATTGAGTCGTGCCGTGCAACCGTTCGAGGCAGACCTAGAACGAAGTCAATACTCAAGTCCTGCCAAGGCCTATCAGGAATAGGCAAGGGTGTATATAACCCGGTGTTTTGCTTTTGCTGTTTTGCAACAACGCAAGTTCGACACTGGGCAACGATTCGAGCTACATCTTTCTTTAGACTTGGCTAATAAAATTGACTCTCAACCGCTTCGATGGTCTTATTTCGCCCGAAGTGACCGGCGAGACCAC
>JAEMOT010000207.1:0-23689 GCA_019297695.1 Apostasia ramifera
TCCGAAGCCTAATGGCCTAACCCCAATGCTCAAGTCCAAGGTACGAACCTTGAAGGCCTATGCCTTAAGGCTAAAGACCAAAACCTGAAGGCCTAATCCCAAAATCCCTGGCCCAATTTAGAAGGCCAAAGGTCTACGTCTGAAGATCAAAGCTGGATGCCTATAGCTAAGTCCAGATGTCCGAGGAACAAAGCTCGAGGCCCAAAAACAAAAGCTTGAAGCACAAAGCCCAATGCTCTAAGCATTAAGCCTAAAGCTCGAAGGCCCATCCTTGGAGATCAAAGCCCAAAGCCCAAACCCCAAAGCATACAAGCTCAATCCCAAAGCTAGATGCGTGAAGCCTAAAGCCCGATGTCCCTAGCCCGAAGCCCAAAGTCTTAAGCTCGAAGCCCGAAGGCCCAAGGTAAATGCCTAAATCCCGAAGCCTGATAGCCCGAAGCCTGAAGCCTAAAGCCTGAAGCCTGAATCCTGAAGCTCAATGCCTTAAACGCGAAGCCAAAATGTCGAAGCTTGAAGTCCCAACCCTAAGCATTAAGCCCAAAGCCCGTAAGCCTGAGCTTAAAGACAAAAGTTGGAAGCCCAAAGCCCAAAGTCCGAAGGCCTAAGCCTGAAGTCTAAAGCTCAAAGACCCAAGTCCAAAGACCCAACCGTGAAGGCCCAAGCTTGAAACTCATAAGCTTAAGCCTAAAGCCAGAAGGCCCAACCTTGTAGCCCGAAGTCCAAAGCCCAAAGGCTCAAGCTAGAAGCACAGTGGCCTAAACCCTAATCCTGAAGCAAAAAAGCCGAAGCTTGAAGCCTCAAGCCCCGAAGGCTTAAGCTCGAATCTCTAATCTAAAGCCTAAAGCCCAAAGTTAGAAAGCCACAGCATAAGCCTAAATATCGATGACAGAAGCTCGTAGCTTGAAGCCTAAAGTTCGACAGCCCAAGCTCATCTTTTGAAGCCCAAAGCTCAAAGTCCAAAGCTAGAAGCCCAAAAGCCTAAGCCCAAATCTTGGTGGGCCAAGAGTCGAAGCCTAAATCTTGAATCTCAAAGGCCCAAGCTGTAATCCTTAACCATGAAGATCGAAATCAAAAAGCACAACCTTGAGGCTTAAAACCTAAAGCCCAAAAGCCAAAGGGTAAAGTCTATAGGCCCATGCCTGAAGCTTGAAGCTTAATGCCTCAAAGTTGAAGTCTGAGGCTTGAAACCTGAGAGCCCAAGCCTGGATCCCTAGCCCTGAAGATCAAACTCTATCAGCACTAGCCTAATCCTTAAAACCCATAGCCTAAAGGCTCAAGCTTAAAGCCTGAAGCCTAAAGGCTCAAGCCTAAAGCCCGAAGCCTAAAGGCTCAAGCCTAAAGCCTGAAGTCTGAAATGAAGGCCCAAGACTGAAGCATGAAGCTCGATCCCAAAAGCCTTAAGCATGAAGCCTACATCTCGAAGGCCAAAACATGAAACCTAAAGTCCAAAATGAAGGCCCAAGACCGAAGCATGAAGCTCGATCCCCAAAGCCTTAAGCATAAAGCCTGTATCTCGAAGCCCAAAACATGAAACCTAAAGCCCGAAGCCCATAGCTGGATACCCGAAGCCCGAAGCCCGCAGCCCAAAAACTGAAACCCAATGCCTGATGCCCGATGCTGGAAGCCAGAAGCTCGAAGCTCAAAGCTCGAAGCTCGAAGCCTGATGCCTGAAGGTCGAAGCCAGAAGCTCGAAGCTCAATGGCCTAACCCTAAAGCTGTTGACATGGGAAGTGGAGGATCCTAAGAAACACAAAGAGAAAGAGAGTCCTGAGAAATAATAGCATGCAGAGAGCTAAGGCTGATGATTCTTAAATAAGAGTAATATGCATTCAAAACAGCACACAAAAATTTAAAGTGATTCAGGGAAAAGATCCCCTATGTCCACCAGACGATCAGTGAGGTAATTTCAGTGGTAAAGAATGGCAGTGGTCATAAAAACCAGTACAATATGAAAAGAAAATAGAGAAAGATAAAGAGAGAAAGAGTTTTCTTATCTCAAGCTCTAGTACAAGTATAATAGAAGGATAAAGACGTGGTTGATCCAACTCTTTTTCCTGTCTCCTCTTCCTTCCTGCCTGATGTCTGTTCAAAGGCTTTTATAGGCAGAAGGTAGTAGAGCTCAGCCTGGGTTTGCCAGAAGAGGGTGAAATATTCAATTGTTGAGTCCACATTGGTGGTCCTACTGTTATCAGTCACTAAAGGAGTTGGAAGTAGTGAAAGGAGATCTTTATTTCTTGATTTTAGTAATTCTTCTAGGGGTCTGTGATGATTGAAGTAAGCAAACCTTTGATTTGTGTGCCTGGAAGAAGCATGCTGTGTTAGAAATAATGAGGTCGTGACACGCTGTTAGATGTAGCTAAGACACATTGTTATCGATATTTGCAGGGAAATGGTCTTGAATCATTGGGATCAAGGTTTGACTGTATCCTTGTGGCCGAGGCTGGTGACTTGCAAGAAAAATAATAAAAATGATAAAGAGGTTAATACCCATGGCACTACATGTATGACCGAGATGCAACACTAGAACCACGTGTTAACATTAGCCCCTCGCATTGTCTGGGCATGAACTTTAATGTGGGTCTTAGAATACGAACCATCACGATGGTGGATATTCTGCTTAAGGCCTGTCAAAATAAAGCCGGAGCGGCACCCTGCCTATTCGCATTCTCCTCCACCATTTCTAAAAATCCTGCAGAAAGGGAGTAGATTTGTTAGAGAAATGGCTGTGAGCGACAAGTGGAAAATTCTATCGAGTCTTCCTCTGAAGAAGAAGAGATCTAGTAGCCCTCCATCCGGCTCCTCTCCTCCTCCGAAGAAGAGATTCTTGGAATTGTTTGATGGGTCGCTAAGATCAGTGGTTGAGGAGACTATTGTGGTGCTTCAGAAAGAAGAAGCAAGGGCTCCGACTGTAGTTCCATCAGGGGAGATGCCGTCGGCCAAGGTTGCCAGGGCTCTGATGCAAACTCTAGAGTCTGCACTGGGACCTGTAATAAAGCAGAAGGCAATGGAAGTGGTGAACATCTCTAACTCTCCGGTCATGGTACCTCTAAGGGCTGCAGGGCATAAGGAGCTGAGTGTAGTGCATCAGATGCTTGTGGGAGAAAGCCTCATCCCAGGGAAGATCCTATTCAAAGATGAGAACAATGAGCAGTTCCTTCCAATAATAAGGGTTATGCTTGCGAGGGGGCTATCGAAAATGCCCCTAGTGGTTTGCGGCCCTACTCCCCTTAGTAAGTCATTCCCTCCTCCTTCTATAGCAAGGAGGCCTTCCTTTCCTTGTCTTCTTTCGGCGAGTGCTTGAGGTGATGAGAAGAAGGGAGAAGGGAAGGAAGAGAGATGGAGTCAAGATGGAGGAGGCTATTAAGAAGAAGGAGGTGGTTCCCTGGGCTGCCCTTGAGATAAGAAGAGGAGAGGCAAAGATCTTAAGAGACACCTCCCAGATAGTGGAGATGGTAAATAGTATAAATAAAAAGATTGAGAATAGTGGAGCTGGAGAGGGGTTTGGCGGCGGGCACAGAACAATCCCGAACTAGCTAGGATAAGGAGTTAAGGAGGTTGCACGACTTGGAGGAGAAGTTGACCTCCTTAACTCTTAAGAATATGGAATGGGCAGGGAAAATCGAGGTTGTGAGGGAGAGTTCACTGCACTATGTTGGACATAGGCTAGGCCTATTCCGCCCACATCAATGATCTCCAGAAAAGAATAAAGGAATTAGATAATAAAAAAGAGGCTATGAGAAGAGAGAGAAATAGGCTCAGGGGTGAGGTCATGGATGCCAAGGAAGTAGAGTCCAAGGCAAAGCAAATGGCATGGTATGGAGGGGACGACGTATGGAGGCCTAGAGAAGGCAGTTAGAACAGTAGTGAACATCGTCAGCGCCTCAGCCATAGGTCACTATGTGAAGTGCCAAGTAGCCTTCGATGTTCTCCTGCAAACACTGGTTGATGTAAGTATTCTAAACTAGGAAAACATCAGAGGTCCAGCCGTTCTTCCTTTCTGTTGGCCTAAGGGTCCAGACAGGTTTTTTAACACTGGAAGCCATAGTTCAGGGGAGATTCCCCCCACACGTGCCTATGCCGGATGGGGATATCAGCTCGTCTCTCCCCGCAGAGGTCCTGATGAAGGCCAAAGTACTTCTGAAGTGTAGCAACAAGATCACCCAAAGGGCTAGGAATGATTTGCTTGCTTCCTTTCTTTCTCATCCTCAAACTCATCATTAACATGTTTGAAGGAACAATCAGAGAAAAGGGAGCTTCGAAAAGACCTTGGAGGGTGTGCTGTTATGATGAGGAGCGGTATAGGTCAATCTCAATGGGAGGTTTTTCTTATATTTGAGATTTACACTATAACCCTAACTGTCTATGTTCTGAAGCCTTGTATTGTTTTTTTATTCCATTTCATATCCTGTACTCAACAGAGAAATATGTAAGAGTAAAAAAATGAGATTTGTAACTAGTTTTATTAAGAATAGAAAATATTCCTTTGAAAACTTGCTCTAGATGAATCCTGTTTATTTTGCTTTCCTTCTTTTGTCTCTTTTCTTTTTTGTTTGAAAAAATAGTAAAAGATTAGAAAGAAAAGAACAAGAATTTTATGAACTTATAAAGCCAATGGTAAAATCTAAAGTTAAAAGATTCCAAAAACCAACTATCATCGTGGATGATGTTATGCTAGATAGGTGAAACATCGAATGACGATTAGTTGAGAATAAAATGGGCAACGCAACCTGATGTTTGGAAATATGGTGCACAATATCAGGAAGAGTTTAGGTGAAGGGATGATTCAAACTCTAAGGCCAAGGCTAAAGCCAAATGCCCAAATTCCCAAGCCATAAATTTGAAACCCAAAGAGCAAAAGCCTATGCCTCAAGCTCAAATCCTATCGCCTTGGTCGTATGCTTGAACCCTCCATGTGCAAGCTTGAAGACTATTGCCCAAAGCTTCAAGCTTGAAGCTCAAAGCCCAAAGCAAAAATCCCAAGCCCAAAACGTCAGACTAAAGACTAAAGGGTTATGCTGGAAGCTCAAAGCTTGAAGTTTTATGCCCAAATCCCGATGACTGAAGGCCCATGCTTACAACTAGAAGGCTTAAAGCCTGAAGATTAAAATTGCAATAGCAAAGCTCGAAGCCAAAAGCTTAAAGGCCAGAAGCTTGAAGCCTGGAAGCCCAAGTCGAAAGACCGAAGGCCAAAGCTTGAATCCTGAAGCCCAAAGTTCAAAGGCCGAACCTCGAAGCTTGAACCTTAAATACTGAGAGACTATGCCCGAAGTCCAAAGCTCAAATCCCGAAGCTTCAAACTAAGGCCTAAAAGATAAAGCCTAAAGCCTAATGCCCAAATGCCCAAATGCCCAAACTTGAGATTTGAAGTCTAAAGCGCAAAAGACTATGCCTGAAGTTCGATTCATGATAGTCTAAGCTTGATGCTTGAACCCTTTATGTGCAAGCTTGAAGACCGTAGCTCGAAGCCTAAAGCTCGAAGGCCACAGGCCAAAGCTAGAAGCCCAATTTCTTAAGCCCGAAGCCAAAAGTCCTGAAGCCCATGCATGTAGCCACAAGTCCTAAACTGCAAGCCCGAAGCGCGAAGGCCCAAGTCTAATGTCTGAGATTAAAAGGCCAAAGCCCAACCTGAAAGCTGAAGCCCGAAGCTCAAATTCTGATGTCCAAAGCTAGAGCCTAAAGACCTAAGCCTGAAGCCAAAAGCTTAAAGTCCTGTGCTCTAAGCCAGAAGGCCTAAACTTGAAGGCTCAAGTTTAAAGCTTGAATGCTAAAGCCCGAAGCCCAAAGTATCGGGATTTGGGCTAGGGCCTTCAGGCTTCTAGTTTGGTCCTTCAGACATTAAGTTTTGGGCTATAAATTTTTGTCTATGTGATTCAGCCTTGGGCCTTTAGAGTTAGGGATTTTGGGTTGGGCTTTCAAGCTTTTAGCTTTAGGCTTCAAGCACATGCCTTCGCACTTTGGGCTTTGGATTTCGAGCTAAAGGCATCAGGCTTGGACTTTTGAGTATCGGGCATCAGGTTTTAGGCCATGAGCTTCATGCTTTGTGCATCAGGTTCCAGGAAGCAAGCTTGAGGCCATGAGCTTCATGCTTTGTGTATTAGGTTTCAAGAAGCAGGCTTCGGGCTTCAAGCTTAAGGCATGGGACTTTAGGCTTCGAGATACGTGCTTGACCCTTTAGGCTTTTGTTGATGTGAGATGTGGGAGATCTCGAGAAAGAGAGAGAGAAAGAGAGAGAGAGTCTAGAAAGATGGCAGCACGCAGAGAGTTAAGATACCCAGAGTAGCAAACAAAGATTTAAGGTGGTTCGAGGTGAAAATCCCCTATGTCCACTGGGTGATCGAGTGAAGGATTCTACTATAAAGAGAGAAGAGATGGCCGGAAAGACCAGTACAATACTCAGTGAGCAAGGAGAGAGGAAGAGAGAGAGCTCCTCCCTTGGGGCTCTAGAACAAGAAAAACAAGAAAAGAAGTGCTGCTTCTGCCCTGGTTTCTTCACCACCTTCTTGTTTCTTTTTTTTTTTCGTCCGTCCTCTTTGTCGTGGCTTATTCACTGGCTTTTATAGGTGCAATGCAATAGAACCTTGGTTTCCTGGAAGGAGATGAGTATTTTACTACTGAATCTATCCTAGTGGTCTTTCCGCTAATGGCTACTAGGGGAGCTGGAAGTAGTGGATGTGGATCCTAGCCTTCTCGATTGTGGTGATCCTTCTAAGGATCTGCATCGGCTTGAGCATGTGGGTCCCTAGTTTGTACGCTAGGGGGAAGCATGCTGCCTTAGAAATGATGCGGTCATGGCACACTGATAGTAACAGGTGAAGCTGGGGAACATCATCATCAACATTACTAGTAGACGATTGGAACATCGGACCTGATAGTTGACTGAAACCCCATCCACGAGGTTGGAGTCCTGCAAGGAGAAAATAATGATAAAGAAGAGCAAATGGTTGGACTTCTCAGAATGCCATGTGTATGGCTAAGATGCAGCGCCAGAGCCACGCATTAACATCAGCCTCCCGCATTGTCAGGACGCGAGCATTAATGTGGGTTCTAGAATGCGAACTGTCATGACGGTGGATGCACTTTCCGAAACCTGTCAGGATAAAACTAGAGCGATGCCCTATCAATTCGCATCCCCCTCCACTTGTTCTAAAGATCCTGCAAGGAGGATAATTGTTAGAGATGGAGAGCAAGCATAGGTGAAAGATTTTGTCTGGCCTTCCTTTGAAGAAAAAGGAGGGCAGACAGTTCTCAGGTTGATGCCTCCTCCCCTGAGAAGAAGAAACAAATGAAACTGCCAGTGGAGGAGCCAGAAGTAGTGGTGGAAGTCGCTGAAGTGCCTCTGGAAGCAGGAGTGAGGGCCCCTGTCGTGATTTCTGCTAAGGAGATGCCACCGATCAAGGTTGCTGGGGTCTTGGTGGATGCTCTAGAGTACACACAAGTCTCTAAAATGGAGGAGAAGGCAGCTGAAGTAGTAGACATCACTGATTTCCCGATCATGGTGCCTTAGAGGACTGTGGTGAGAACGAAGGTGAGCGTAGTGCACCAGACGCTCGCAGGGGTGAGCCTCAAGCTAGGGAAAATTCTGCTCAAGGATCAAAACATTGAGCGGTTCCTTCCCAAGATTGGGGTTACCCGCACGAAGGAGCTAGCAAAGGTGCCCCTAGTGAACTGCAGTTCTGCTCCTCTCGAAAAGCCAATCTCTCTACCTGCTAAAGTAAGGAGACCCTCTTTCCCCCGTCTCCTCCAGGCGAGTGCCTGGGGCAAGGAGACGAGGAAGAGAAGGACAAGTAGGAGAGAGAAGACACAAGATGGAAGATAGGACTAAGGAGAAGAAGGGGGCTCCCCAAGTTGTATCTGAAGTCGGCCTTGGCATTGAAGGGACAAAAAGCAACTAGAGGGAGAAGTTATCTGAGATAAGGAGGGAAGAAGAGAAGATCATGGAGAATATCTCCCAGATCCTGGAGGTGATGAAAAATGTAAAAAGTTAGGAGGAAGGGGAAACTCGCCTCTTTGGGAAGATGGCAGAGTTAGAGGGCGCTCTGTTGCAAGTTGCAGAGCGCTCTTAGGTTGATCATATGAAGGAGCTAGGGGAGCTAAAGAAGTTGGAGGATAGGTTGGCTTCCCTATCTTTAAGCAGCTCAGAATGGGCTAGTAAAGTAGAGGCTGTGAGGGGAGAGTACCATCGCACCATTCTAGATATAGGGTAAGCCCATTCTGTTCATGTCAAAGACCTCCAGAAATGAATAAAAGATCTGGAAGATGAAAAGGAGGCTTTGAAAAGGGAGAGAGAGAGGTTTAAAAGGGAGGTCGCGGATGCCAAGGAGGCTGAGTCCAGAGCAAGATAAGCAGCTTTCGAGGCCCTACGCTAGAACGATCTGCTAAAAGTTAAGGTACACTCCATGCGTGCCATGGTGAAGAACAATGCTAGCTAGAGGGTGCGCCGTATGGAGGACCTGGAGGAAGCAATAAGGAAGGTGGTGAATATCTTCAGCGCCTTAGCAGTAGGCCACCATGTGAAGAGTCAGGCAGCCTTTGATGTTCTTCTATAAACACTAGTTCATGTAAGTATTTTAAATCAAGAAAATATAAGAGGTCCTGCAGTTCTTCCCTTCTATGGCCCCAAGGGACCAAACAAGTTTCTTCGATGCTGGAAGCCATGGTTCAAGGGAGATTCCTCCCACAGGTGCCTACAGTGGCTGGGGGATATCACTTGCCCCTCCCCACAGAAGTCCTGAAGAGGGCCTGAGGCGTAGGAGCAGGTTTGTCCTAAAGGCCAGAGGTGACTTGCTTCCTTCCTCTGCTTCTTATTCCTCAGCCTCATTATCAATACACATTTGTAGGAATGATTGGAGAGGAGGGGAGCAAGTAGTCCTTTGAGGGCATGCTGCTGACTTGTAAGGAGAAATAGGTCAACCCAGATATGTGGCTCATCTCATATTTCAGATTGACACTATTACAACAAATGTCTATGTTCTAAAGCCTTATAATTTTCTTTGACTTCTTTGTATGTCCTCTACTCAAGAGAGTGACAAGTTTTATCATTAACGAAATGTATTTTTTCTTTCAAAAACTTATTCTGGATGAATCTAGTTTATTATGTTTTCCATTTATCTCCATTTTCCTTTGTTAGAACAAGGTAATAAGAGATTGGAAAGAACAGAACAGGGATTCATAAGAAAACATAAAGCCAAAAGTAAGAAATAGAAGTTTAAATGTTTTCAACTATCATCATGGACGATGTTAGGCTGAGGCAAAACATCAGTGAACGATAGTGGGAGAACAAACTAGGTAGCGCAGTTTGACATTTAGAAACATTGTGCACGAGCATATTAAGAGTGCAGGCGAAGGGACGCTTTGATATCCGTGTGCCACTTCAAATTTTAAAACTATCAAAAAAATGAACGGCCTAATTGCGCTTGTGCATTGATCGAAAAGGTCAGATGGCCAAAAGACAAAGAGTCACTGCTGTTCCCCATAAAGTCGCAGTTTAGGGGAAGAGAAAGAAGCGTTTGTCTTTGTCTCCACTCGTGAAAAATTCTTCTTCCGCCTATTTTGCTACCAAGTCCGATCATGGGAGGAAGAGAGATCGACTAAGTCGAATTAGCCGAGCAATTTCAGAGGGACTCTAGCTATCAGGAGAGTCTTCTGATGGAGCACGAAGTGCTCAACATGATAAGGAGGTTCAGCGAAAACCCCAGCTTGGTGATCATCCAGCCCATCGTTGACCTCCTTTCAAATAGACATCTCGAAGGGGCAGTGTGTGTGTATCGGGCACAGGTGGAGTATGGGATGATGCTCCCGCCACAATTGGAGTTTAGGGAGGTCCTAAACTCTTACTAGATCATGCTGGCGCAACTTTTCCCTAACACCATCACGTATATGTACTTTCTAAAACTGTTGCAGGCTCAAGAGATACCATGGAGTTTGGTATTGTTCAGAAGCCTCTTCAGTTGGATGGCAGTGTCGGGATATGGAGGATGCCTGGCCCAACAGTCAAAGATAAGGAAGTCGATGTTCCCCGGGGTGAGTAGTTCTCACTTAGACTGGAGAGATTACTACTTCTTTATCAGAGGGGATTTGGGGATCCCTCTGGTGCCCGGAGTCTGCCCCCTTGAGCTCATTGGAGATGCCAAGTGGATGGCTGGAGAGAGGACCCTGAAGAATTTGGAGAGATTGAAGGAGTAGAATTAGCCCCTGAAGGACTTTCTCAAACACGTGAAGAATGATATATCCCTGTACGCGAAGGCATTGGGGTATGTCATCTTCAAGGAGGAAAACCCACCCCTAGCATAGTTCTGATGAAGAGGGCTAGGAGAGGGCATCCTCCAGCTGTCCAGCTCAATAAGGAGGTTACTGAGGAGGTGGAGGACCAGGGAATAATAGAGGTTCCAGAGCCAATCTGTGGCAGAACCGCCGTCGACTTGATATCATCCCTAGAGGATACGACAGACGACAGGAGAACCTTGGCCAAGCTATTTGAAGACACAGGTAAGAGGATGGCAGCGGCCAAACCCAAGACAGTTCCCAAAAGTGATAAGGGAAAGGGGATCATCATCAGGGAAGACAAAGGAGAGAAAAAGGCCACAGGAGAAGGCTTGGAGAAGGAAGCTGAGGGGGAGACTGCAAGCCCCTGCCTAGGCCTTGTGCTCAGTGAAGTTCCCAAAAGGAAGAGGGGTCTTCCAGAGAACACGCTTCTAGAGTCTCCCACGAAGAAGGCAAGGGTCCTGGCTGAACAAGAAGGGACTGCCAGGGAGGAGCATGATTGGTAGTGAATTGTAGAGCCCCCATTCAGTGTCAACTTTGTTGGGGAATTTGGAGATGAAGGTTTGAAGGTTGTTGTGGGGACAACAGGGGAAGAAAGAAAGGTAACAATTGTCTCCCAACAATCATCCAACCGAACCAACTCCATCGAAGGGGATGTGGGACTAGCCATGGGAGGTGGATTGGTGACCAGGGATCTGGAAGAGAAGATGGAGAGATCTTCCACAACGGATGCCTACGCCAGTGTAGTTAACAGGATGACCACTGTAAGGATTCCTCACACATTTCCCTTTCAATCCTTTGTAAGCTTACTTGTCTGAGATGCACTAACTCTATTTTGTTCAGCAGGTATTTGCTTATCTACCTCTACTTCTGAATAGGGCATTGAGGATAGAAAAGCAGGTGTTGGAACAAGGAGGCCAACTTCAGTGACAGGCCGAGGAGATTGAGGCCTTGAGGGTGCAACTTGCTGTAAAATTTTCTGAGTGTGATGCTCTACAGGAGGAGTTCACAGTCTACAAATCTATCATGAGCTTGCTGAGGGCTGATAATAAAGCCCTGGGATAGAAGCTGAATAAGGTCGCTAAAGACCAGGAGGTTGTTGCTACAAGAAGATCTGCTTCAGCCATAGAAGCCTACAAGACATGCTTACAATGTAGAAAAGAGAAGTTAGACGAAATTAGGCAGGCCTGGGAAAGCCTCCACTTTAATCTGCAAAAGTAAGATCACTGCAAATGACCTTGCGGAAGTGGAGCCTATCGCATTCCTAGCCGATGATTCCATTTATAAAGAGGACGGGTTGGACTTGGACGATGATTTTATCCATCAAATGTTTGATCTTTTGGATAAGGCCAACAAAGACCAACCCGCTCCAATGTAAACAAACATGTAACCTCAATTTTTTAATATGAATATACATGAGCGAAAAGTTTTTCTTTTATACCTATTTTTTATATCTGTAAGATAAGCAGGTACCTCGAATGAATGCAAACTATATTATATGAGATGTGTTTGAATTCTTAATTGAGCAGTCTGATTTAAAACACCAGTTCGTGAGAATGAGCTCCATAACAAGTTGAATCATACAGAGCACCTTTAGAGATCTCCTTAGTGTTTAAGAGGGATTGTTTGACCAAGTGTCAAGAGAACTTGAATAGCTTGAGACATCATATATAGCATTTGGGCTTATAGGATGATTGATCTGAGAGTATTAAGAGCTTTGACACTCAAATCACATTCTTTTACGTAGATGTATGGAAAAATCACAGAGTAGTAATAGGGACCCACCCTAGGAGGAGTTATCTGACCCAATACCAAAAAGATGAATTATCTAAAACATCATAGTCGATGTTTGTACTTGAGGTATGGGCTGACTTCCGTGAGGGGCTAATCTAGAGATCTATTTTGGAATCATGCCACTTTGTAATTCTGCACAGAAAAGAAGTATTAACAATAATAGCAGAGATCCTACCTGGGGGGAGTTATCTGACCTAATACTAAAAGGATGGATCATCTGATACATCATAGTCGATGTTTATACTTGAGGTATGGGCTGACCTCTGTTATAGCAGATCCTAGTAGAAAGCGACGATACTCTACTTAGGGGGGACCTGCATCATAAGTAGATAATAAGGACTGCCCTAAGATTATGAGCGGGCCTTCTGGCCGTCCGCTAGCCAGGTGGGCTTATGGAAGGGTTCCGAATGTCGGTGGGAGACCCCGTCTGTCAGGCATAACTAGGCTCAGTGACCTCCGTATATAAAGCATAGTATAACAGACCATCTTGTACGATGTATGAAAACCTCAGGTACGATAACTGAAGAGAGGTTACAGTCATACCTGCCGCACAATGCTTGAATAAAAGATGAGCTGGCCGTGCTCTAGATGATATGAATACCTCAATATAAATATTAATGTCGTAAGAATCCCAGAACATAAGATGTCTGAACAGATGAAAGAATCCAGGAAGAAAATATCCTATGAATCTGTACAAATAATTTTTGGATGAATTTGTACAAATGAATTCTGTGAAAAGAATGAGGATAGATTGGTATTCTGATTCAAGCGTAGAACTTCTTAAGATCATCTCCGCTTTAAGTCTTGGGGAGTTGAGTACCTTCAAAGGTCATGAGATAATACGCGTTGGGCCCAGCAACCTCGCGTACGATATATGGACCTTCCCAATTTGGTTCAAGCTTAGGAACCCTCAAATTACTGCCAGTAAGCGATCGCCGTTTGAGCACCAGATCGCCCTGAGTGAAATCTCTAGGATTGACCTTCCAGTTGAAGTATTATTTGACCCAGCATTTGTGTTCTAGGCGCTTGAGTGCAGCTATCGGTCTTCTCTGTTCTAGGAGGTCCAGGTCGACCCACCATGAATCATCGTTCTTATTCATCCAGGTTTGCAAATTGTTGATGTAGGATGTAGGAGATCCCAAGAAATACACAAAGAGAGAGTCCTGAGAGATGATGGCACCCAGAGAGGTGAGCCTGACGATTAAGGTTTAAATGAGAGAGAGCATCCAGAATAACACACAGAGATTTAAGATCATTCAGGGATGGAATCTCCTACGTCCACTGGATGGCCGGGTGATTTCACCATAGAAAAAGTAGCTGTGAGGGCGAATACAATGCTAGAAGGAGAATAAGCTAGAGAGAAAGAACGAGAGGGAGAAAGAGAAGAAAGAGAGAGCTCCTCAGTTGGGGCTCTAATACAGTGAAAACAGGAGTACCCGGGAATTGCTCATACTCTCCTTGTCTTCCGTCCCGTTTAGTGGCTTAAATAATATTGAAAAGGATGCTTTATCCCGAATTTCTCAGAAAGAAGAGCTGGACCCATCCTGATGGTCCCTCTACTGTCATCCACTAGAAGAGCTAGAAGTAGTGGGCAGAGAGCTTTATCCTCCTTGATTGCAGTGATTCCACTGGGGATTCATGCTGGCTAGAGCACGCGAGTCCTCGATTTATATGCCAAATGGAGGCGTGCTGCTTTAGAAATGATGCGATTGATGTAAGTTGTCGATGACAGGCATAGCTGAAGAATATTGTCATCGATATTTAAGAGAGGCCAGGAAACATCGGGCACAATGTTCTTTTGTTCGGTCAGTTGGAGCGTCGGGCCTGAGGTTTGACTCCTGCAGATAACAACAGTTAATAGCAATAAGAAAAATGCATAAAGGTTAGATTCCCATTGTGCCACGTGTATGGCTGGGATGCAGTTTCGGAGCCACACATTAACATCAGCCCCCCGCATTGTCAGGACACGAACATCAATGTGGGTCCTGAAATGTGAATCGTCGCGATGATGAATGCGCTACCCAAGGTTTTAAAAATCGAACCGGACCGGCCGGTTCAACCGGTCGAACTGTGAACCGGTCAGCCAACCAGTCCGGTTTAATTTTAGAACCGAATCCGCTTAAAACCTGCCAGAACCGGTCAAAATCGCGGTTCAACCGGTCAACCGGTGAACCGGTACGGTTGGACCGGTTGAGTTTAAAAAAAAAAAAAATTCTAAACTCTGGGTCCCTAACTCAACCTCTGTTCTGCAGCCTCTACTCGCACGACAGTCATGAACTCGTGATTTCTCTTGCCTCCACTCTCCTCTTCAGCCACCATCCCTTCGAAATGATTTAGTGTTTTAGTATTTTAGTGATATGAAATAATGAAATAATTTAGTATTTTAATATTGATAAAGCATACATTTGTTCAGATCTTTTAATGATGTACTAAATATTATACTCAATTTGTGATTTGTGAATATTTTGTTGGGTTATTGTTATTTCGATTTGCTTGAAATTATTTTTTGGGTTATTGCCATAAGATATTATTTGTTAAATTCAATTATTAAACATTCATTTTATGTCTAATTATTGTGTTGATGTGTGAATAATATATATCTTAACTATATTTATATTATATTTTATTAATTTTTTTAATTTTTACTTTATTCCAGTTCGACCGCGGTTCGACCCCGGTTCAACCATTGAACCTTGACCCTTTCAGTCTACCAGTTCTGAAGCCAGTCCGGTTTTCAAAACCTTGGCGCTACCCGAGATCAATCTAGAGATGGGGCGGTTCTCTGTCGATTCACATTCTCTCCTACCAATCTCTGAAAATCTTGTAAAGGAGAAGGAAAATTAGTCTAGAGATGGCAGATAGGAGAAGATGGAGACTTCTGTCCAGTCTAAAAAGGAAAACGGAAGGTGGGCCTCCAAGCGACAACTCTTTCCCTAATAAGAAGAGGAGGTTAGAGGTTACTGAGTCACCCCTAGAGGGGGAATAGGAGCCACAGTCATTGTCTCGCTGCAGGCAAAAGTTGCTGAAGTTCTGGTACAAGTTTCGGAGTCTGCACAGGATCCTGAAGAAGAAAGAAGGGTGGAAGAGGTGGTTAACCTCTCTGATTCTCCTGTCAAGGAATCTCAGAGGGCTAGAGATCAGATAGAGGTGAGTGTGGTGTGCCAAACGCCTGCGGGGGAGTGCCTCAGATTGGGAAAGGTTCTACTCAAGGATGAAAATATTGAGCAATTTCTTTCTGAGGTGGGGACAACCCTCGCGAGGGGGCCGGTGAAGACACCCCTTGTGATCTGTGGTCCTGCTCCTCTTGGTGAACCAATCCCTCCTTCTGTCAATGCCCCTCTTCCCTCATCTTCTCCCGACGGGTCTTCGGAATGAAAAGAAGGACAAGAAGGCATCGTTTGAGAACTACGTCACCATTAGCGAAGTCTCTAGGGTTGACCTTGTGATTGAAGTATCATTCCATTCGGTGTTTATGTTCCAGATGCTTGAGCGCGGCTATCTTCCTTTTCTGTTCCAAGAGATCCAGGTCGACTCGTCGTGAGTCATCGTTCTCATTCATCCAGATTTATAGATCTTCAAGATCGAAGCTGACTACAGCCTCTACTTTGGGAGAGTGGTGTTCCAACTCAACTGGTATGATAGGGTCCATCCTGAAGGATAGAGAGAAAGGTGATTCTTGAGTGACCTCAGAGGAAGCTGTATTATAAGCCCAAAAAGCGCCTGGTAGTTCATCTGGCTAGCTAGTCTTGGCACCATCCAAGCATTTTTTCAAAATATTCAGAATGTTCTTATCAGCAGCTTCTGCCTGTCCATTAATGTGAGGATGTCAAACAAATGCATACTTGAGATTGATCTGATGTTTGCTGCAGAAGTTGTGAATCCGCTGGTTGGCGAATGGAGTAGCATTGCCTGTGATGATTGCCATAGGCACAACATATCTGCAGATGATATTAGCCCATACAAAGTTCTTCATGTTCTGAGTAGTAGGCTGAGTAAGTTGTTCAACTTCAATTCACTTCATGAAGTAGTCAACAGCGACTAATATCCACTTGTAGCTTCTGATAGCAGTAGGCATTGGGCCCAGAAAGTAAAGTCGCCAAAGAGTGAAGGGCCAAGATGAATTGATGGGTTTGAGATAGCCGGCTGGTTATCTTTGCATGTCAGCATAATGTTGGCATTGGGGGCATTTTTCCACGAACGACTGAGCATCTTTGTGGATTTTGGGCCAGAAGAATCCCTGACGTAGGATCCGCATGACCAAGCTTCGATCGTGAGCGTGGATTCTGCATTCTCCTTTACGGAAAGCCTCCATGGTCTCTTGTTCCTATTCTGGTCTTAGGCACTCGGTGAGGGTTCTGGCACAAGTCCTTCTATAGAGTTCCCCATTGATAAGGCATTAACCAATATAGAGATTGGTTATGTGTTGCCATATACCAAAATACAAGAACAATTAATGACTATGTAGGCATCTATCATAGACATGAGATTGTGTTTAAGCTAAATCAACTTTTAACCTAATATATGATAAGTATTAAACTTTGAGTTAAGCTTCAAACTCAAATCAGTAGATAGAGTGAGCTACACTCCCAATTCAAATTTCTTAACATGAATAAGTTGAAGAGATTTTTGCTTAAACAACCAATCACAATAAATAAGGTTTTCTTAACTAGAAAATCAAAAGAAAAAACTCGAGTAAAAATCTTGCCAAATATGCACATACTTACATAATAGTCCTAGAAAAGAAAATAATAAAAATTTCAGTGAGATATTGCTTTTCTCTGGACTTTAATTTGGACTACATTCTCAAATGAGATAATGTGACCTGTTTACACACTAAGCAAGAGGATTAGTCTATAACAACTAAATTAATTATGGTTATCAAAATCAAAGGGTTAAACAATCTCCCCCTTTTTGATGATGACAATTAATTTGGAAGACTAAGGCAATTTAAAAAGATAATTCAGTATAATAAATCCCCCTTTGCAGGAGACACAGTTGACAGAAGCAAGATAGAGGGATTTCAAATAGTTTAAATAAAAGTAATGCTCCCCCTAATTCAATGCATGCTATTTTATATAAATCTGAAGAGATAATGCAGATAACATAGCATATAAATACTCATTTATAGAGATAATATAGAAAATATGAAAATATAATGCAGAAAATATAATCTGTTTCTATCCATAAAAGCATAGCAAACTACTTTTCTCCCCCCTTTGGCATAATCAAAAAGATGACTAAAAGGAAGGAAAAATAGAATATTAGTTCAATACAACAAAAAGTTAAGCAAACCCACCTCAACCAACATTATTTCTTGCTGGGAAACAGACGATCCATAATAGAGTCAATCTTGAGATCAAGAATTTCAAGAGTGGTTCCATTATGGCAAACCAAATCAGTGAGTTGAGAGGTTACACGCATAAGTCTCTCAATCTGAGCCTGTAAGGAGAGAATTTTAAGATCTTGCTCCTAGACATGGTAACCCAGCTCTTGAAAGGCATCCTCAATAAATTGGGCAAATCTTGGAGTGAACATAGATGCCGGATCAGATCTGGAAGTGGATGGTTGAGAGGAGTAAGAGGGTTTTGGCTGGCAAAGCTTAAGGCTGTCCATAGAGAGAGAATAATATCTAGCACCAGGTATTTCAGAGGAAAGATCAATCCCATAGTTTGAGCTTAGGTAATAACAGATGATATTACCATAATGCAGGCTCCAATGAGAAGGAAGTTTCCTGAGAATGTTGCGGCAGCCATCAAGCTCATGAAAAATGATGCCAACAGTATCAAGAACCCTACCCTTTAGCAGATAGTAGATAGCAGATTGATGGATATTGGTCCAATCACTCTTGTGTCCACAGATTTGGATCAGGCATTCTTGGAGAATTCTGCCTAGGATTTTGGCATGATCACTGTAGGCAGACAGTTTCTTAACTTTTCCAGCTAAATGCCTCTTTACACCAGGAGGATTGAAGGAAAGATCAAAGCCAAGAGTTCATTCAATATCAGAAAAAGAACTGGATTCAATTTGAAGATCAGTGACGGTGATAAGATCAGTAGGAGTGCTGAAACCAAAGAATGAGGTGAGATCATCACCAGTGATGGTGATGGACTTCCCTTGAACAGAGGTTTCTAGAGTCCTATTTTCAAAATCGATCTTCATGTTGGCAAAGAAAATCTGAACAATGAGAGGATAGACAGGGATATTGCAAGCAAGACATTTATTCCAGCCTTGCCTCTCGATGATTTTTCTGATAAAAGGATCAACCTTTTTCAAATTGACAGGCTTGACATTCAAGATAGGAATTTCTTCAACCATATTAAAGTAACTCCGGGCATTGGCATTTAACAAAAGAGAGGAAATGGAAGCAGGCTTTGCTGGCCCCTTCTTCTTTCTGTCCTTCATTTTTGGGGATGGAGGAGCAGATGAAGAGGATGAGGGTTCAGCGGAGAAGGAGGGTGAAGAGTCAGATGAAGGTAAGGGAGAGACAGTCTTTTGCTTGCCTCTCTTCACCTTCGGTGAGGAGAAAGGAGAAAAACCAGAAAAGGGAGAGTAACAAAATAAAGCAGGAGTTTCCTCCTCACTGATCTCAACAACAGGAGATGGAGCCGAAGGTTTGGGCTTTCTTCCTGTAAGGACAGTCTTCCCAAACCTAGGCCTTAGCCTTTGTTTCCTGTTGGAGGTGAAGAAAGGCACAGAAGCACGTGCAGCAGAAGATTTACCTTGCCTGTGTAATTGCTTCCCCTTTTTACTTGTAGTAGGAGCAGGTTCAGGCATTGACGTCTCTGTTGCGGCTGACCTGGTGGTTCTTTTTGCTGGAGGCTCACCTTCAACCTTCTTCTTCTTTTCTCTGCATGAGCTGATTTCTTCATTGCAGCTTTGGTCGGAGGGATCTCCACCTTCACCTTTTTGGAAGAAGCCGTGGCAGCCAGCTTCTTCTTCATCTTTTTGGAGAAGGAGGGGCAATGACCTTTGTGTTCTTTAGCCTCCTCAGGCAGAAGGAAGTAGATGGGAGAGGGTTCCACAGTCGCTAGGGCAAGCGCCTTAAGGCGACTGCCAGCAGATGAGTCTGAGGCTGTGGATTCATGCGCTGAGGACTAGTCTGCTTCAGAGAAAGAGGAGATGGAAGAGGGAGCAGCTCTCTTCTTCGAGGGAGCCATAGAGAGAAAGGTTAGGATTTAGTGAAGAGCAGAAGAAAGGAAGAGGAAGCGACACAGTCGAGAGAGAAAGAGAAGAGAGAGAGAAAAGGAGTGAGAGAGAGGCATGGGAAATGATAACCACGCATGAAGAGGCGCTGCGTGGGCACGCATCCCAATTCACGCATGCGGTTGAGTTGTCGGGTTAACGGATCTTACCTGTTGACCCAAAAAGAAACAGTCAGCCCGAATTTGAAATGCGCGGGTCGACCTGGCCCGATGGATTTGGCCTGTTTAGTCAGTCAATGGGTCAAACAAGTAGTGTTGGCCTGTCGGACATCAAATTCTAGAGAGAAACGGTAGATTTTCAAAATTGGCCTGGGTGATTTCTCCTGAGGTCGATTTTCAAAATCGGCTGAATTTCTCTGGAAAAACAAATCTGAGAAAAGTGAAGAACAGCTTGAACAAATGAACATCAAAAACAAAGGTTGACAAAACAATGAATTGGAGGGAAGAGAAAAATCCAGCAATAATAAAGTTTTGGTGTAAGTAAGAAAACTTAAAGAGTCATGCACTTCAATATAACATGAAATATCAATGCAATGGCTAATCATGGCAAGAGTTCTAAAGACATGAACTATCTAGCATACCAATTTCTCTAATTATGAAGTTAAATTTATCCTCATGCAATGGCTTGGTAAAGATATTAGCAAGTTGCAAACTAATAGGAACATACTCCAAGGAGATATCACCTTTTTCAACATGATCACGAATAAAATAATGTCAAATTTCTATGTGTTTAGTTCGTGAGTGTTGAATTGAGTTCTTGGTTAAACATATGGAACTAGTGTTATCACATTTGATAGGTATATGGCTTGAATCAATACCATAATCAAGTAATTGATGCTTCAGCCAGAGTAGTTGTGCACAACAACAACCTACCGCCACATACTCCGCTTCGGCCGTCGATAGCGTGATAGAATTTTGCTTACGACTAGACCAAGACACAAGAGCATTGCCAAAAAATTAACAAGTTCCAGATGTGCTTTTACGATCAACTTTGCAAACTGCAAAATCAGCGTCGGAGTATCCTATCAAGTTTGATGTGCTTTCTTTGGGATACCAAAGACCAAGTGAGTGAGTGCCAACTAAATATCTAAAGATTCGCTTAACTGTAGTTAAGTGAAATTCTTTAGAAGACGAATGAAAACAAGCACACATGCAAACACTAAAAATAATATCAGGTCTACTTGCGGTTAAATAAAGTAATGATCCAATCATACCTCGATAGAGCTTTTCATCTACACTCTTACCTTTTTCATCCTTTTTTAACTTTATAGATGGGCTCATTGGAGTGTCAATATGTTTTGACTTATCCATGCTAAACTTTTTGAGAAGCTCTCTTGTGTATTTGCCTTGACATATGAAGATGTCATTGGGAAGTTGTTTGATTTGCAATCCAAGAAAGAAGTTAAGTTCTCTCATCATGCTCATTTCAAATTTCCTAGACATACACTTGGAAAATTCCTCACACAAGAATTCATTAGTAGCACTAAAAATAATATCATCCATATAGATTTGTACAACAATTAAATTTTCATTATGTTTCCTTGTAAACAATATTGTATCAACTTGACCCTTGATAAAACTATTGTCTACAAGAAATTTACTTAATCTCTCATATCAAGCACGAGGTGCTCGTTTCAAGCCATAAAGAGCCTTTTTGAGTTTAAACATATGATACGAAAAAAAGGAGTCGATAAAACCGGATGGTTGCTCGACATAAACTTGTTCGTTAATAAAACCATTAAGAAATGCACTCTTGACATCCATTTGAAATAATCGAAAATCTTTATAACATGCAAATGAAAGCAAAAGGCGAATAGCTTCTAACCGAGCAACAGGTGCAAAGGTTTCCTCAAAATCGATCCCTTCGATTTGAGTAAAACCCTTAGCAACCAAACGGGCTTCATTATGAATAATAATACTAGAATTATCAAGCTTATTTCGAAAAACCCATTTTGTATCAATTATGGAGTGACCCTTGGGACGTGATACAAGATCCCAAACATCATTCCTAGAGAATTGTTCTAATTCTTCTTACATGGCAAGAATCCAGAACTCATCTTTCTTGGCTTCTTTGAAAGATTTTTGCTCAATTTGAGAGATAAAGGCAGAATGGATTACCTCATCTTAGAAGGAAGCTCTAGTGCGTACTCCTTGTGATGGATCACCAATTATTAACTCCGGAAGATGAGCCTTTTTGTACTTCCATTCTAATAGTAAGTTCAACTCATTCGCACTTTCTTCCTTGCCATGAATGTGAACAACATCATGATGAGATTTTTCTTTAGCTTTTGTTTCTCCGCCTTCCAAGCTTAGCTTCTCAAGACCTATACCTTCAACAGGATCATCATCTCTCTTTGTAGAGTTGGCATGAGATTCATCAAAATCAACATGAATGGATTCTTCAACCAACAGAGATCTCGTGTTGTAAATACGAACCGCTTTGCTAGTTAAAGAGTATGGCTTCATCGGATTTAGAATCAAATTTACCTAAATCTTCCTTACCATTATTCAGCACGAAGCATTTGCAACCAAACACGTGAAGATGAGAAATATTCAGTTTTCGACCTTTTCATGATTCATAAGGGGTCTTTTTCAGTACCGAGCGAACAGTAACACAGTTTTAGCAAGTCGTATTTACCGCTTCAGCCCAAAAGTACTTAGGAAGTCCACGCTCATGAAGCATTGATCGTGCCATCTCAATAAGTGTTCAGTTTTTCCTCTCGACAACCCCATTTTGTTGAGGTGTTCGAGGAGCCGAAAAATTATGTGAGATACCACGTTCTTCACAAAAGGATTCAAACCGTTCATTTTCAAATTCGCCACCATGATCACTACGGATAGATAAAGCATTGAGACCAATTTCATTCATGATGCGTTTATATAAAGATTTAAAGCAGTCAAAAGCATCATGCTTATGTGCAAGAAATAATGTCCAAGAAAACCTAGAGTAATCATCTACAATCACTAGACAAAATTTTTTACCACCAAGACTAAGTGTTCTAATTGGTCCAAATAGGTCCATATGCAAAAATTCAAAGGGTTTGCATGAAGAGATAGCAGACTTGGACTTAAATGAAACCCTAGTTTGTTTTCCTAGTTGACAAGCATCACAAAGCCTATCTTTATCAAATGCAATTTGAGGAAGACCTTTAACCAAATCTAATTTAGAGATTTTATGCAAGGTATGCATGCTGGTATGTCCTAATCTTCTATGCCATAGCCATGAATCATTGACATGAGATGCTAGACATTTTATTTCATTGCAGGAAATAGAACCAAGATCAACTTGATAAATATTATTATATCTATTTCCTACAAACATAACAACATCATTTAATTTGATAAAACATTTAGAAGCATTAAATAAAATATCATAACCATTATCACATAATTGGGATATGCTAATCAAATTATATGCAAGACCATCAACAAGAAGGACCTTATCTATGGAAGTTGTAGAATCTTTACCGACTTTACCAATTCCGATAATTCATTTCTTGGTATCATCGCCAAAGGTTACAAGCCCTCCATTTCTTGGTTTTAGCGAGATGAACTTAGATTTGTCTCCAGTCATGTGACGGGAACATCCGCTATCCAAGAGCCACATGCCTCCACTGGTCCTAGTGTGGAGACATACCTACAAAAAAAATCTCACGTTTTGGTTTTAGGTACCCAAATAAATTTGGGTCCTATGGAATTAGTAGTAGCAAGATAATCAATTTGTGATAAGCCTTTTGGAATCCATATGTAAGATGAATTTCTAGATGTCAATATGGCTTTTTTAATCTTACAAGTATAAGCAACATGTCCATGCTTTTGGCAAAAATTACAAGTAATATATAATGGAATATACTCATGAGTTTGACAAGCATTTAGGGAATCATTCCTAGCATGCTTCCTATTTCTTGCATGTGAAATAGTGTTAGCCCTAAGCATGTATCTAGGTTCAAGCATGATGTTCTTAGATTTGAGCATTTCATTTTCTTTTGAAACTTTAGAAACAATCATGCTAAGATCATCATTCTTTAAAGTAAGATCATTAATTTTCTTTTTTAATTCAATACAAAGAGATTCACAAGAACTATGAGAATTTTTCAAGAGAAAGTATCTATTTTTCAATTTTTCATAACCATGAATAAGATCAACTAAGTTCTCTTCTAATTCATCATAAGTAAGAGGAGATTCATTTACCGAATTGGTAGATTCAACCTCATCATCTTCAACGTCAGCCATGAAGCATAAATTGGCCACTTCTTCTTTGTCCTCACTTGATGAGCTTTCATCTGAATCGCTCCAAGTGGCTACAAGGGCCTTCTTTTTCTTTGATTTCTTTGGCTTGAGGAGAGGACAGTTTGGCTTTATATGTTCAGATTTGTTGCATTTGTAGCAAATGACATCATCCTCCTTAGTCTTCAAAGTATTTTCTTTGTTCT